>CM068308.1:8573244-9173244 GCA_034768735.1 Schistosoma mekongi
ACACTAGAACGAAACGGCTGTCCAGTGCTCTCTGGTATTCAATGGTACCCTGTCAACATCAATCTATGACATTTCCAATCAAATAAATAACCAATCTCCACAAAAGTAACCATCCTAACTGAACTACATAATTAACAATTTTAATCATGTGATATCATTTGTATGTTTATTTTTCTCTTTCTATCAACTAAGATGTAAATTAGCATATTCTATCATTTACTTCGTAGATAATCTAGCTTCTTTATTCTATATACATTAATGTAACAACCGCCTCTGCAATAGTAGGCCTCAACATACACATGGGAAAAAGTACGATCTTTATGTACAACACAGTGAGCATTGATTAAATCATGCTTGTTGTAGAAGCTCTGGTAGACGTGAAAACTTTTACATACCTAAACTGCATCGCTGATAAACAAGGAGGATCTAGTGCAGATGTGTGATCATGGATTAACAAGACATGAGGGGGACATTTCTGAGACTCATGAACATCTGAAACATCTATTAGTCAATATTAAAGTTAGAATTTCCAATATAAACGTCAAGATGCAGGTATTTATGAACAGTTGTTTGCGCGAGATACTCCTGATCTGTTGACCCGACACCATCAGAAACAACCCACTGTGATAGAGAACAAGGAAACTTCCATTTGCAGAGGAAATTAGTAGAAAAATACTGGAGGTGGATAGGATACATATTGCGAAAATCACCAGACTGTATCAGAAGACGATCTCTATGCTGGAATCCTCAAGGCCGAGGGATGAGAAAAGGGTTGGAGAACACATTCAACCGGGAATCGAAGGCAGACCTGAGAAGAATATATATCACTTGAGAAAAAGTAAAGAGGAGGTTTGAGGTCAGGGTTGATCGGGTAACGCTTGTCCGAAGTTTATGCTCCACAAGAAGTAATAGGACTGATTGACACCATTTGCATATTTTCCGCTGTCTATCAATTAAGAATTGTTTAGTAAATTCTACTGAATATTAGAGTGTAGTTTTGCCGATAGCTTTTCATTTCAGTTAGTAAAGTTTTGGTATGAGTACTATTGTAAACTATGGAGAACTGAACAGCGGTTTCATCTTAGTATCGATCTCTTCAACAGTGCACACTCTCGATTCACGTCTGATAACTTTAGACACTTGAAATGAAACCCTTGTTTAATGTTTGAATTTTATATATATAGCTGTCACCTATTCAATCAATACAAGAATGAGTGACACTTCTGGTTACGTACACCTCCAGTGAATATTGGAATTGTTGCTGATAAAGTCGGCTCTTATAATACAGTTTTATGTCAATGAGATTTTCTGTTTATTCTATTTATCCTTCATTGCCCATTCAAAGATTTTAGTCCAAGACTAAAACTGACACGAATATTATATGATTTGTAAAGAAAACAATCTACCATTTTGAAAACGTGATCTTTATATCAGATTAGTAATTATGATTGAATCGTGTTCTACTAACTTCTCATGGTTCAATCGTTAAATTGGTGTTGTGTAATTAGGTATTAGTATTAGCTTATTTACTGGGTTGATATTCGTTTGCTTAACTCTAAGTCACACTTTAAATGTGTTACATAACGATACTACTTCATTGATCGAATAAAATTCGGTTGAGCGGGTTCGAATTTGCTACATAGTTGATAAATAGTCAAATGCACAAACTAACTAACCACTATCTCACTAATTCGATGTTGTTGTCATCTACATGTATTATTTTGTATTGTTGATCTCTTTTAAACCCCAAAAACATCCATTAAAGAAAGAAATAATCTAACAAATATTATGTACTCTTTCCTGAATATTTTACTTGATACGATTTCACTTTTGACAGTGGTCTTACGCTTGTTTTTACACTATCTGAGAGGAACTATTGTAAATCTGTCCATACACGTTCCTATTCTTTTCCTGTATTTTGGTGTTATGAACAGCAATCGAACAGTATCTATTGGGAATTTTGCATCCTGAGAGGTTTGCGTCAATGCATCAACCCAGTAACAGGTTTTAATAAAGTTAAATCTTAGCTTGTGATGGGATCCAAAAACTTGTCATATGGATGTTCCCGCTTCGCACTGTTGATGTTCATACTAGAATTCTGATGCGGTACCATTTTGCTTCAAACCCTGACACGCTTTTAATTGAGCTGCTGGCTTTGAGACCCTGTATGAAGGTCGATATTGAAATGGAAATGCCTCCAGTCTCATAATGAAACAAACGTCTTGATTCTCATTACTAAAAAAAGAAGTGTCATGACACAAATATCGTTGATTAACCGTAAATCTTAGTTCAAAACTGATGTGTAGTTTACCTAGCTAAAGAAGTAACTTAGATTTTTTTACTAAAATCATATTTAAATGTCTATCTTCGCTTTGTATTATATCATATGTAAGCTACAAAAGAAGGTTTCAAAACAAAAAATCAGAGTAGCAGAGAGATTATACGATTATGTAATATAGCAAAAGAAAAAGGTTAATGGCAGTTAAAAGTACATAATATAATGTATTGGGTCTTAATGATAACAGTAATGATGCAATAAATAAAGTGTTGAGATACCAAAATAAAATTGATGGCTATTGATCGATTCACATATGTTGCTCGGTCGAAGTGCCACATTTCAAGGTTAATGCAAAAGTAGCTGAAAACTTATTAACATTAGCGGTAGTAATGAAAAGATTTGACTTAAAGGATATGATCGAGATAAAAAAAAATCTATACGTGGAAAGGGAGGTAATAGAAAATTTTCCAAGTTTATGATTTAACTGAAGACAAAGAATGAATAAATCTACACTGTTGCAATCGGTTTTAAACCATATCACCTAAGGTCTCCAGTCATTTGCTAAGAAAACTGCTTGGATCTCAACCAGGTAATTTGCACCTACTAATAACTAACGATTTCAATTCAGATGGTTATTTTTGTGGATATTCGTAATTTTATTGACTAAATATATCACGGATTGATGCTGGCAGGTTACCATTGTAAACCAGGTAGCACTGAACAGCTGTTTCGTTCTAGTGTAGAACTCCTGAACAGTGCACACAGCAGATTACGCACCTGGGGCTTCAGGTAGACTGGTCTGCTGGAGAGTTCCTTACTAGAACAAAACAGCTGTCCAGTGCTCCCTAATTTTCAATGGTAACCTGTCAAAATGTATTCAGTCAACTAAATTAACGATTTCATTAATTGATGACATGTTTTCTTTGGTCGACATCAAAATTATATCCTGTTCATAAAGCATATCGTTCAGAAATGTTCTGACATTCCTACTAATTTATCTGTTAAAATTCGATATATTTTGCATGAACTAGTACACAGTAGTTTTACGAAGTCATGGTAAAAATGTTCAAGTAGGTGTTGTATTTTGTGATTTTTCATTGTAGGTATACACAACATCAGTGATGAGGAAGCAAGATTTTTTCAATCACTCCACAAATTTTTATATCAGTTAGTTCTTGAGAGATTCGTTTGTGATTGGCGGTCATCATAGGCTTTGTTACTTACATTTATGCCTGTATTCTTGACATTGTTTGAATAAAAGTATACCGATATTCAGCTATAGACAAATCCATCTGAACGAATTGATATAACTACTTGTAGTATGTATGTATGTATAATCAACATAGAACCTGCCACATGTGTGCATCGGTTCAAGTTGCCATACCTCTACGGCATCGCAAGATTAACACCACCACTGTTAGTAGAAGTTACTTCAATAAAATAAAATAATAATAGTAACAAACTTCTACACTAAATAGCAGGAGTTCATAATGTTGTCTAGAATGATTATAATAAAAAATCCACTATGAGCTACGTCGACTTTAGATAATCGAACACTATCAGAAAAATCAAAAGTTATGCTAACCAATAAGCAATGAATAAGTAATAAGGAATCACCAGAAATAAACAAATGAATTAAATATTCATACTATAGGAAACTAATATTTTAACCTAATATATAAATGACCTGTATATGTTCTTGATGATATACCATTCAATGCATAATAAATAAATCTGACCATTCTTCTAGAAATGGAGATATGTACATGTGTATGTATATACATCGAATTCTAGTCTATCCTCTCTTTACTTCCGTAGCTGAAACTTAATTTTAGTTTGTTGATTAAACAAATAATCAATTTAAGTAGGAAAGGAATTTTTCACTGTAAAATAAGTTTACACATTGACAAGTGGAACTAAAATTAACAGGTCAGGTTATTTTTCTTCCCTTTTTAGTGTTTATTTTATAGGATGTATCGTATTGCAAATATGACATGTTATTTAACCTTTTATGATAAGCTTTATGAATAGTTCACTTATCTACTAAGTTTGTGTTTGTTTTCGGTATGTAACCTTACTTCACCCAGATTACTAACCAGCTGGTACTTATTACGTTGATGTACCTTAAGTTTTGATGGAATCGTTACCCCTTTTCGGGATTTGCCCCCACGTCACCTAGTTTCACAGTCTAGTACGTTATTACTAAACTTTATACGTGACTATCGACCTCCTGCTGGACTGAAAATTTATATTATATTAGGTGATAACTGAGTAATAACGAATACCATTGAACCACTATACTTCAAAACATGCCGATTTACTAAAACTAGTAACAACATTGCAACTTGGTCGATAAAATTCGACCAACACTAAAACATGGTATCTGTAAATCCTCGGTGGTGTGTCAATGTAATTTGGTTATTTGTTTGATTCAGTATGAGATGAGCATGCTGCATAACGAACAGTGTGTTAATATAAAATTCATCCTATTATATATATTATGTATGAAGTGATATTAGAAATAAAACATAATAAATAATTCGAGAGTATTTATATCTTTTCATCTGTGTTGTTAAGGTCTGAAATTACTCAGCTGCTGTCGCCATATATGCAACCTAAGTGGATTACACTCAAGGTCTGTGTTCGCATCCCACTGTAAATATCAGCACTGTAATTGAAGTACATCCTACTGACTGGTCCTAAATAGAAGTAAATGAGTGACATGGGTTCTATTTGGAAACCGCATTTCAATTTTAATAACAATAATAACTGGTTGCGGATTTCGGTTATTAGCTTGAATGATTAAAGCATTTGTTACTCAAACCTGACCATTACAACAATTTATAAAGCCTGATACGAAAACTTATAAGTGCTAAGGAAACTTGTTTTGGGAAACGAAAGGGATCCATTACGTCATTACTATTCTATACTTCAGCTCTGCAACAATTTTTCTACCTAAACGTTGAACTTCAGGTCCCTAGAACTATATATATTTACATTTATGTCTATCTTTTAAATCATAGAGATCATTTACAGTTTAATTTTACGCCTTTTGTGGTGTTTCGTTCCTTAACGTAGATGCAGTTTAATTTTGTATTATTTATTATCATTTTAGACAATATTGTCAATGCCTGCATTTTTTTTTTAGAATAGAATATCTCTGTCTAACCCATATCAATCAATTAATTGCGTTCTGAGGATCTGTTTACAATTAGCTGTCATTAGTCCTTAGTTTATGTTGACTAGTATTATTAGTTGTCATTTTATCATACGATTTATTAACTTATTTCATATGATTTGAAGGATTAGGTTTATGTAATTGTGTTTATTGTTTAACAATTTATGTGAATATCATGCTTCTGGATGCATCCAATGTTGAATTGTTTATGTTTCATATCTTTGATTTTTAAGGCTTAGTTAAAAGAATCTCATTTCAAATTTTTCATCTCGTATATGTAGCTTAAGAAGGGCGTCCTTTTTTTTCGGGTATAATATCTTCCACAATCGGTCTTATTTATTTCTTATCTTTTTTTTTTTATATTTTATCTATTTGATTTTTAACAGCAAGTGAAACAGAATCCTCGCTGTGCACGTAAATCATTGGAAGATTGCTATATGGTGATTGTACAACGTTGGACTAAAGTAGAAACTTTACTTGAGTCAATTATTCGAAATACATTGAGTATGTGTTTGAAATACTTCATAATTATGTAAATCAGTCGATTTGTTGTTTTCTTGTTTAACTCAAGTTTCAAATATTAAACTTCCAACTACTTGTTCATAGTTTGAGTCCTCTGTCTACTTCAGGTTAGGAAAACCAAAAGTAATGTTGTTTTTTACGCTTAGAATGTGGTTTAAAGACAAGTACACGAATCCATACTTTGTAAGTGAATTTTTCGATTCTCTGTATGTATGTAAGAGTATGTATATAAAACATAGAACCTGGCATGTGTACATCGGTTCAAGTTTCGATTACCTCAGTAACACAACAAGATTAACACTAAATTGGTAGAAGTAGTAGTTACTTAGATGATGATAATAATAAAAACCAAAAACAGCGGACGTATAGAATATGGTACAGAAAGCGAAAACTAGTACGTGAAAAGGTATGCAATTATTTTAAACTGAAGATTTAAAGAAATGTAGAAAGTAAATGCACCTACGCCACTATGACCGAGTGGGAGCCATGCCACACGAAGTCTTCCATCACAGCTCATTCCAATAGTCAGTGACTTCATGAATTAATGCCACGTTTCCGTTCGGCCTCCCCATCGCCTTCTTCCATCCTACTCCACTATCAGTCAGCATCGCACACCGAGGTAGGCGATGGTTAGGCATATATAATACATCCACCGACAACGTCAGTCGATGAAGATTCACAACCTCATCAACTCATTTAACATCTGCATCACAATACCCTGCCTCCAACCTCACGTTTACTTATCTAGTGATCCTAGAAAACGAGAGCGATATTTCTAGGACACTGATGATCAAATACCAATAACCTACAAATGTCATCTACTTTTAATGGCTACGTTTCACCTCCATACAATAAAGCAACGTAATGTCGCTCCGTATACTTATATTTTCGTTGAGTGGAGGATATCTTGTCTACATCGTTGGTGACGTAAGTTGACAAAATCCAGATAAGCTTTATATAACCGTGCTAAAATTTTGTCAGACATTAATCTATCAGCGGTCATCGGAATGCTCCAACTACTTTACTCCCTATATTCAGCTCAGATGTTGACTCACACTGGTCCTGTAGCGACAGAAAAGGAAAAATACATCCTGATATATATAATATACCTCAATGTTTAGTTTACGAATCTGTACTGTTTGGAAGTGATGTACCTCTCTAAGCGATTGGTTTATAGCTTTATCATCTAAATATTTTAACAGGTTCATCATATAGTTTAACTGAATTGTATAAGTAAATTTTCATACTTTCATTTTTTTGTCTTGCAATTAAAATTCACTTTTCAACAACAAGATGATGATAAAGAAGTGATGAATTTAGAAACAGCTCGAAATGCAGTCAAGTCAATAATAAAATCTGCTGAATCCATTTTAACGGATATTGAACATGCTGAAAAATTGAAAGAATTCGCTAACTGTTTAAATGTACCAACTTCTAGTACAACAATGATGTCCCTTATTTCACCTTCAAGTAATTTAACGTTTGATGAAGTTCAATTACTCAATGAATTGAAATCACACAATACAAAGTTGATTAATCATGGACCATTATATGTTAATCCAATGGTTGCTGGTAGTGGACTACAATGTAAGCTTTCTAATAATTACAATGCTGTCATTAATACTATTATTTGTTTAGCCGATTTTCTAATTTTTTTACAGAAGATATGATAATAATATATTGAATACCAGCTTATTGGTCTCAAAGTTATGTACTCGCTTCAACTTCTGAAGGCCTTGAATCCTAATTCTGATGGGGTTGTCTGTATCCATTGCCACTAAGGAATTCCATACTAGGGCAAAACAGCTGCATATACTTTCTGGTTACTAGTGGTAGTCAATCGAGATCAGTCTGTAGCGAACACACAACAAAATATTATTTGTATGTGGATTTTATATCACAGATTGACCTTAGTTAAACCACCGTTATTAACCAGTAATCACTCAACAATTGTTTCTCCCTAGTTTAGAGTACACATCTAACGAACGCTATAAGTAGGGTCGCACAATATATCACTCTCGGACTAAAGTTAAAAGTGCCAACCAACAAATCATACGTCAAAATGATAAATGATCGTGCGTTCACCGCTAGCCACAAATGTTTTGATTTTGATCACAGTAGCAATGTGTATGTGCGCCAATATTAATTCTCATACTAGGAAGAAACATCTGTCTAGAGCTTCCTGGTTTTCGACGGTTAATTAATTCAAATTTACTGCTGATTTTAATTTCAAATCTAGGAATTTTTGTACTTACTCTCTTATAATATACATCATTTCCACATTTCTCTAGTCTATCCTTTTCAATATTTTTATCACAAATGTTCAGTTTTTTGTCGTACAGTGAAACAATAGTTAATTTAATATGAATATTTTTATTTCTTCATACGCTCAACAAGCGATGCGAGAAGGGAAGGTTTCCTTCATTTTCGTATACGTACTCATCTTGTTTTACATTTTTCTAAAATAATGTATGTTCATTTTAAGGAATCTGTTACATATGAACATCCTTTAAAAAATTTATTACTTGTAAGTAGTTTGATGTTTACTGTTATTTTTCATCATTTTCGGAGTTGTTCGGTATGATGATCTTTTCCTTACCAAAATAGTTTAATCTTGTATGTTTCTACATTGGTAAAAGTAAAAATAGTTTAGTAGTTACTATGTTTGACTTTTAGTCACTATGCTTTAATTTCTAACCCTACTCTGCTTTCTTCGGTTTGACCAACTATGTAGCATTACAATAGTTACCGCTCTCAAAGTGTGATCCAAAGTGAAGTACTCATTAATGAAACTACTAACTCCTAAATCTTAAGATAACTAGATTCTTATTACCTAAAATTTTAATCTGCCAAGATTGGGCATCTCTTATAAAGATTCTAACCTCCGTACATCAAGAATTTTGCATATTTAAGAATTTGCCCTCAGTTCAACTTGAGTAAATCTTCGCCCAAATGTAGTCACCAGTTTTTAATATGATCTCAACTTAGCTTTTCTTTATATTGCATTCTATTATTACTCTCGTTGAAGTAATTTAAAACAATTAGTTGTTATATCAAACTTAGTTATTTGTTAGAATTATTTTAGTAAACTCTTATTTTGGATTGTTATTTGATTTCACCTATTAACTCTTCAGTCGGTTCCATGAAATGTTAGCTTGGTTTGGGGTAGGTACACTGAATCTACATTTTGTGTTAATTTAGTACTCACCAGCAAGGCGTATCTTAATAATCCAATTTCATTGTCTGCAACCGTTATCAATGAATAATTCAAGCTGCGATTCACATTCTTCAACCAACCTAATATCTATAACAGTGCATATAATGTGGGATCACTCAGACTAGTGACTGCAATGTAACTTGATTGATAGAATTCAACCTACTTCAAAAAGAATAGACAAACATGACATTTGTTGTATAATTTCGTGAGTTGACGTTATTATATCTTTGAGCTGGGCAATTTCCAACACATTCCAGCTAACCAATGATACGAACCTTAGGCAGTCAAACGATCCAGCGACCTTTAACAGTGACCAGGTATCTTGTCAGTCTTTCCGCATACTATCTAGTCTCTCCCCCCACTTCATAGACATCAATAATACGAACTCATGAACCAAAATTAATTTCGTAACATTTTACGGTTGATTTAATAGCTATGGAACAACAAAAGCATGAATATTATAGTAACGAAATATTCAAGGAAAGTGCTATTTATGATATTCCTCCGAAAAGTAGTTTTGCAAATTGAATTATTCATTGTAACTCGTTATGTATAGCATACTATAGTTTAAATATAAACTATTGAATATTATCTCATTGACATTAAGATTAAATGTTCGTTTTAAAGGCCTGAAAGCCCTGGATACTATATCTTAGGTACAGTTGTGAATGCTAATTAGTATAAAGTCTTATACTATGACAAAGTAGCTATCTAATACTTTCTAATTTCCTATAGTAGTCTAACTTTAAAGGTAAATAATAAAACATATCAAACTACTACTATCAGCATTAAGTAATACACATATTCATAATTATTATACACATTTTAAAATCATCTAAAATAGAGACAAACTTTCTAAAAAAAAAAAAGAAAATTTTTAAGTATTTACCTATTGGATACATTATCATAGTAACAATTTGTAATGACTAAAATAGATTTTTATGTAATCTCATCATTTCATTATTGTATTCTATTGTATCTATATTTGTTGTATTAAATGTTTTGACTGTCGTCATATTACCTTTTTTTCTAGGCTAAATATATTTTCAACTTGTTCATAGATGAAATAATGTATAGTGTAAAATATTGAAAAGAGTTATACCAACTATATAATACAAGCATAAAATTAACTTTTATTTCCCTAAAAAAATTTAAAAAAAAAAACATTGTTTAAAACAAACTTGCATGTTTTGTGAAAATAGTAACAATGTAAACATGTTTAGTTGGCATTTCTTCCTTTGTGAATGCAAACTATTACTTCAGGATTGGTCTTTGTCAACATCTGGGCTAGTGATAGGATGTGAAGTAGTTGGGCACGTCGACCATTTTACTTGTTTTGGAAGTCTGATTATCCCCTTTCTGTCTGACAAAATCTTAGTACAGATACAACAAGTTGGTTGGATTTTGTCAACTTACGGCACCAACGACGTAGACAAGATATCCTTCACTCAACGAAAATATAAGTATGCTGAGCGACATTACGTTGTCTTATTGTATTAATGCGAAACGTAGTCATTAAAAGATGACATTTGTAGGTTATTGGTATTTGATCATCAGTGTCCTAGAAATATCGCTCTCGTTTTCTAGGATCACTAGATAAGTAAAAGTGAGGTTGGAGGCAGGGTATTGTGATGCAGATGTTAAATGAGTTGATGAGGTTGTGAATCTTCATCGACTGACGTTGTCGGTGGATGTATTATATATGCCTAATCACCGCCTACCCCAACGCCTCACAGTCGGTCACGGTGACACATGTGCAACCACTCACTGTGCTCCCTTACATTATGAGCTTAAATTTATTTCATAACTTTATTTCCATGCTTTATTTCTTTCTCCCTTAACCATATTCTGTGTGTTCACTCTTCTTTGGTTCCATTGTTATTATCATTGAAGTAACTCCTACTTCTACTAATGTGGTGTTGTTCTTGCTGTACTTTTGAGGTAGGGAAACTTCGACCGATGCACAGACGTACCTAGTTCTATGTTGACCTTACATCATAATATCAACGACTTAGCTTTAGATTCATATTAGTTTATAGTTTTTTTTTGTTTAAAAGAATCATATTTAGTGCAGCATAATTTTTCTAATGTAAAATAATATCCGTCCGAACTTTCTTACTTACGTTTACATGTGGAATTCAAGCTTACTGCATTTGTATCAAACTTGATTACATTACCTACTAGTGTATTGAATCCAGACAGATACAATCGTACAAGCATATATAACGTATCTATTGTTCCCATCGATATTGTTAAAACTGACACTAATAGGTCGACTTTGAGTCCCAATTTGAATATCAACATTAGGATACAAGTCTGTCCTGCTGATTGATCTTAAAGCGAACAAAATATGTGCCTTGGATTCTATTTTCCTTCCAATAAAAATTTCAGTAATTTTTTACGTAGTTTCTTTACTCAGGATACACATACGATCAACTCCAATTGTTTACCAACGTCATCTGGAAGATGCAAACAATTTTAATCTATACTTTACCTATATTTGTTCACAATTTTAAGGAGTGGGGGATATTTTTCCATAAGCTTTCATTATTTATCCATTCCCGGCCTTTTTCATCTTTTTTTACGGTGATGAGAAGAATATTTTTAGCATTTTATTATATAGTTTTCTTTAAACGTTTAATTACATGTAGCTTCACAACTATGCACTATGAACACTTCTCCATCAGAATACAATGTAAAATACAAGATGATATACTTAAATGTGGTGTTAAGGCGTCAAATTGAATATTTAATATTTTTTCACTCATTCACGTAATGGATGGAAACACTGACGGAGTATTTTGAAAACCAGTCACTGAAATATATAAATTTCTCTAAATCCTGCCTTGTTAGTAATCATTTAGGAATGAATATAATGTATAACTTTTCACCATCAAATATGTAGTTATTATTTCTTTTGTTTTTTGTTTTCTCTGTTAGCGGGTACATCCTACGAAGTTGAAGGTGTAGCATTAAAAAATTGCTTCTTTATGCTGCAAAAAATACCGGATTCAAATCGATATCAGTTGTTTCGTGGAACTGAAATGGTTAGTTTCTACTCTGTCTGTGATGATAACAGATTATACATTTATTACAATACATATTAATGTAGTTTTCAATATGAATTTATATCACCTAAATAATTATTGGCAAACGAGTTTTACTCTTGCTCATTTTCTCACTATTTTTCCGCTAAGGCCACAAGTAAACAAATTTTCCGTTAGTTGGTTTTAAGTAACTATGATTGACCTCTTTTTTCTAACATAATTCACTTGAAAGCATGAAATCTTTATTCAAACCTTGTAGATTCATAATTATATAGTCTCCTGTTTTCGATCTGTCTTATATCCTCGTATTCAGTATAAACGAATAGAGTATAGATTTTTTCCCTCATCTGAAAAGTGTTAAATGGTACCCTTGCATAATTATATGTAATATATCCCTGATTGATAGAATTCGACCAGTACTATGGTCTAGATAAATTTGACGTTTATCGTTACATAGTGATTAATCGATGTAATTATCTTAATCTTATGGTAGGATAGGTCAGTCTCAACCTCTATTACCTCTTAACGTCTTAGATTATGTTCGTGAGTGAAGTAGCTTTAAATTCATAATGGAATACTAGTTCTCTCAAAATCTTGAATACACCTTGTTGATGGAGTGCCAGGTAGTTCATTATTCCCTGTTCACTCTCTCCAACCACTTAACATCAGTTAACAATTAAATTACAAAAGTAGCAATTCTAAGTAGCTTGTTAATTTTGACGCTGAGTGAGATTAGAGATAATGAAATGATTAGTTGTTTTGAATTTATCGTCAGTTAGTTATCTATTTATATGCATAATGTCGAAGCAAATTCGGAATAGCTACTATATATTTAAGTTGGATTATGACTGGCAAGCGGAATCCAGGACACGCGTTTCGTCCTATTTGGGACTCATCCTCTGACCAGTTTCAGTCCATTACAAATCAACGGGAAAATACAAGCTTATCCTAAGAATAGCTACTACCTTTTATAATTTCATTCGAATAGGAACCAACCAATGAACATCAGGATACACTAGATAGTTGTCCTGTTTAGAGCAGTAGTTACTTTTACAACCAAATCGCATAAACATCAAATCCTGGGGGGATTGCTTAACGTTTAGACCACTGAATTGTCATCTTTAATCAGTCCAGGATAATGAATGAGCTACATCTCATCTTTCGTAGGACACTAGCTATTGTTTAATCTGTTTGTTTTAGTGTTTTATTAGCCTATGTGACATACCTATTGTTTTCTCAAGCCTCCTATTCTTTGGTGGGGTAAAGTTTATGGATATTTTCGGAAATCTATGGAGAAGGGTACTTTTGGCTTTTATATACTTCTGCATTCCGCTACTGCTTTAACGTTATTCCGTTGTGCAACTGTTGATGAGTTAGCAAGATGGGAAACTATTTTCAATGATGGCTTTTCTCAATGGCGGGAGCATTTGGATACATATGAAAGTTTATGTAAGTGTATGTACTGTAATAGTTTTGTTTTGCTTTACTGTTTCTTATATTGATTGATCATAATCGCCATGTTATGTCAAAGCAACAAAATGAATACCAAAGTAGTAAAAAATATCAGTGGTAGTAAAATACGTTAATCATAGAGAAACTAATTGTGGAAGTGAGAATCTATTTGTGGAGGAAAAATATAAAATAAAATTTGGACACAGGATCTGAGTATAAATAATGAATGAATGTCTCTGCGCCATTACCACCGATTTTGTGCCATGTCATCTAACTTTTCCAATCAATAATTATCATAGACTTCAACATGGTAGGCTGTGTCTACCAAAATGTCTCAGACTAATAGTCATTAATTTCATGAATTGATGCTATGTTTTAGTTTTGTCACCCCTACATCTCTGGCAGCCTATTCCTAAACCAGTCACTGTCGCTGTTTCGAATAATAACATTGCTTTCATTCTGCCTATTTTTAATGCTTTTTTAAATCCGATATAAGCCAATATACCAAATAGTTATTGTAGGCTTTCTTCATCAGTCGTTAACAGTGATGTCTCGAAAATTCGGGTCATTCAGTCCACCGTTTCCACAAACGCCAAACCAACTGGCTTTTCTTAGCTACAATATATATCATGTTTTAGGACACAGCTTCTGAAATTATAGGCTTATATTCGCACTGCCACCTCATTTCCGTCACCGATGTGGTGGCGTATTTATGCATACGATGTAATAATAATGATAACCGTAATAACACATAGTTATATGATTCGGTTACAACATTTATTAGTGTAAAATCATGTATACGAGAGAATAAGGAAGAATGTATAATGAAAACAAGACACCCTGTTGTAATATAAAAACAACGACAATTTGGTTCAGTGAAAAGATTCCTTTTCGGCGACTTCATTTCCAAAACTGTATGATTTTAATAATTTAATTACAATTGACCAAACTTGATGCAACAAGGTAGTATACAGAAAATGAATGTCAACTTAGAAACTAGATAGAAACATATGCCATTTAGTTACGTTAATTGGTAAGAAAAAATGTATTGAATGTGATATGATTAATTATGAAAATGAACTAAGTTCATCAAATGACATGGAAACAATTCGATAAATAATGTGCGTGTGTGGGTGGGAGAGGAGATGGAATGAATAGTGAGGGTTTGTAAAATCAACAAGAAAATATGAAAAGTATAAGAACAATTATATGGTAGTTTAATACTAAAATTTACCAGCTAGCTTCGTGATAGAATATATTAATTTCAATTCACTGTTCACTTATCCATTTCTTTCCACTGCTACTCTGGCCAGTATATCAAATTTTCAGACGTTGCATAGAACGAGATGTTTTTTTTTCACCTATTAGTAGCATTGTTTATATTACAGCTTTTATGTGTGTGTTTATGAGAACTAGTCGGATGACTGTTAATCCTGGCGTCCCTTGAGTTATTATTTCATGCATGCTGGAATATGTTTGTATCTTCCTATTTGATGCGTTTCAAGGATTGAAATCGTTCAGTCCCTGTTCCTATGTGAACTTCTTAAACTGATTAATTGATTGTAGCATTAATTCATCAGCATCAATAAAGTTGGATTATAGAAGGTAAGTGGGACCCGAGACACTCAGTTTATCCTATTTGAGACTCGTCAGTTAAATGCGCCTACCCCTTATCCAACGTTTACCCTGTGCAGACGTTTTTGATTAGTTTAGCCCATAACGTATGTAACGCTATATCAATGTCACTAGTATTCGCTTTTTTTATTCTGTTACGATGTTTACTGTTTATTGTCGACCCAACTCCTATGCAAACACAAAGTGAGTATCCTACTTTAATTGCAATACTGAATTCTATTATACATCAGTTATGGCACGTTGGCCGAAATTTTGATTAGGCCCAGTAATTTGTTCACTTTATAATTTCTTGTTTGTTTTTTGACCTTCAAACTTCACATCTACTATTTAATGTCATGTGGTATCCTTAAGCAAATCCAGCATATTACTACCCTCTCATAAAATGTAGTCCTTCCTTTTCTTTAGAGAATGTTTGTCAAGTAATTATTTGAGTAGATTGGTGAATTCAGCTCTCTAGTTTAAAGGGGTAAAGTTACATAGTTTGTTACTGAGTCTTGATAAATGTCCTTTCTCCTGTTCTCCATACTGCTGATCGGATTTTGTCCATCATGTTATAATACAATCACCAGTCTAAGTGATTAGACAACTTACACACACCTTGTTAACAATTTCTAACTAGCATGAAACCTAAGTTTAATTGGATTACCAGCTACCTCGAACCATCTAACATTAAAAATTAGTGCACATGGATTAGTAACGAAATTCAACTTGATTGATAGAATACTATTAGCCATCGGTCCTATAGTGAATGGTCAATTGTGGCCTGAGTGGCTCAGTCACAACATACCATATTTAGACGATGCTGATTCAAAACTTACAGAGAGTATCAATCCTCTTAGTTTTAGGTACACTTTTATTACGAATGTTAACTGGTTTAAAACCTAGTTACAACCACCCAAAATCAAAATTTTACAGCGCTTCCACCTATCGGCCACACTTTATATTCTTGAAAGTAATTTTTCTCGTAATTTTTTTATTTATAGCTGAAGAGTTTTCTAAATCTCGTGATGAAATTGCTGAGAAACAAAAGCGGACAGAAGCCATTCTTGAATTGTTGTATCAGTTAAATGATGGTCGTCTTAGATTCTGGAAAATATGGGAATTCATTTCATCAGTGTTAATTAACGAACGATTAGCTGAAATGAATGTATTATTACCTAAACCTGAGTTACAACAGCGTCCAGCTGTATCATCAACACCTAGCTCATCAAGTCGAGAAAATCTAAAAGTCAACATCACATCACCTCCTATTACACCAAATAATAATGTTCAATATATTGCTACTATGGATACGCTCAAATTAAACACATTTATTTCAAATCTTGATGCATATAATGATTTAGATCGAATTTTCAATTTGCTTCATGAATATTGTAGGTTCATTTTAATAAATTATGTTTTATTGTTACTTATTTTCTGTAACGAATCATCAAATAATATTGAAACTCAAGATCTTAGAGTTGACAGTGAATGAATACATCAGCAATATTGTGATCGATTTCAAGCCATGTTACTTAGTGTCTCTAACCACTGAAAAAGCTACTTGTGTGTAACCCCGGTATGTAGTCTACACTTATCAGCATAACTTAGACAATCAACTAGGGATTTTTATTGACTCATGCTATACCTCAGAATAGGCATTCTTAACTTTCTCTCAACATTCTCTTTCATCGGCCAGCATTTTGTTCTGTGGTAGACGGTTGTTAGACATACGCAGTTCATTTCCTATCAATATTAGTCATTAATAGTTCAACTGATACATCACCTTTACTTTTATTCTCTGCATTTAACTCCACAGTTTCTCATTTTATGGTCCCACCATTAAATGAACATCACATATGATCAATTACTAGTAACTAGTTCTGTACCTTTATAGACTATATTTCAATACCATAAAATAAAACAGGGTAAATGGTTGTAGAAAGTATTCTCCTCTGTAGTCGACAGACAGATACCTAAGTTGACGAAATCCAAGAGCACTTTATAAGTCCTTTCAGCAGTTTCATCACACACCTACCGATTGGGCTGATAAACAGTCATAATATTCCTCTTGAGTTCCCCTGTTTTTTAAAGTGATTATAAAACATAATGATGACTTTTGTAATAAATGACTAAAGTTGATATTGTTATGTTACATAAAGTTTACAGAATAGCTGTACATCTATGAGAACATAAGACTGGAGATTTATAGCTGAAATGAATTTTGGGTTCTCTGAGTTAGTTGGTTCACTTGAGAATCCCTTGTTTCTATTTTGAACAGCATCGATGCTTACGTGTAGTATAAGCGAGCTTCTAGTTTATTACACAAATATCTGTGAAAGGCATAGTCAGTATAACGTAATGATTAAATACTTGTTCAGCAATAAAAAACTTCTGCTTGAAGTAAAAACTTAAGATGCTGTCCAAAACTACAACGAAACAACTGGCGTAGAAAAAACATATGACTAAGGCAATACATTACTTATCATTTCCATATCCATTTGAATGTTTTTTTATTATTTCTATACGCAACTCGTTTTACATGTTAGTTTTTTTACATTTACTGCTGCTGTTGATTTTCTGTATCCTAGTTCATCGTTTATCTTTTGCTCTTCTCACTGGACCGTCTTCCAATTTATCCCGAAGTGCCTCAGATGTGGATGGTAGTAAACGTCCTCAGATAACTGTAGTTAAAAAACATGAAACATTTAGTGCACATGACAATTTACCTGGTACGTTTTATGTATTATCGAGTCGTCCGTTGTTATGGTTTCTCTCTTGATTTTCATCAGTTATTTTTTTAATGTTTTTCTTACTTACTACTCCATTTTTTTCGATTGGTATTAATAGTAGCTGTGCTGCATTACACGAGACAGCGAGTCTTCATTGAGGCATATTAACAGTTGGGCAGTAATAACTTGTCTTGAAAATTGATTTCAATACTCAGTGTCATACTTTTCATTCACTAAGTCTTTGGTCCGAATCATGCTTTACTTATGCTTGTACTACCGGACAATTTTAGTTACCCTCACTTAAAATGTGTCTCACAAGCATGTATGCAAATGTGTAGTTGGTGGAGTTAGTAAAACAAACATTCAGTTATCTCCTTCTATGTTTGTACTAAAACCTGGGAATCTATGACATGGATCTCCAAACAATTTTTATTCTAGTTCAATTGGGATGTTTATTTTTGTGGAGATTGGTTATTTATTTGATTGAATATGTCACAGGTTGATGTTGGCAGGGTACAATTGAAAATCAGGGAGCACTGGATTGCTGTTTAGTTCTAGTGTGAAACTCCTCAGCAGTGCACACTCCAGATTCCGCATTAGGAGCTTCAAGTTGATGCGAACGCCTAACCATCTGCACCACTGGGTCGGCATCCAATGGTAAAATTCCCACTTCCATCAATTTGTGATATATTCAATCAAATAGATAACCAATCTCCACAAAAATAATCATCCCAATTGAACTACAATAATAAGCTCATTTGTGACTAACTCCAGGCTGTTCCTGAAGCTCTAGTGAGAATTCGTGACTGGTGGAGTTGAGACTTGTCGAGTGTGAGACAGTTATCACGAATGACAATGGATGATCGCCACGCTATATATCACAAATTAATGTAAGTGGGAATTCTAACATTAAATGCTGACCCAGTGGTGCAGATGCTGTGTTCGCATCAATCTGAAACCCTTGGTGCGGAATCTGGGGTCCGCACTGCTTTGGAGTTCCACACTAGAACGAAACAGTTGTCTAGTGCTTCCTGGTTTTCAATTTTTATTCTTTTAACCTAACTACATCAGTGTACTATCGACTTAACAACAATTTTTTAAGTACCATCAATTTCGATATCTAAGTCTCTACATATACTTCTTCACGGTGATAATTATTTTAGATGATATAGATAAACTTGTCGAAAGAAGTAAGTGAACTTATGCATATTTTGTGAATTACTATTTTCATATCACTCTAAGTCTAACCTGCATTTTTATACATTCAAATGCTTAAACTACTTTCTACTAATTGTTTAAACTAACTACGCATCCTACATCTTGTGAATTACTATATTGTCTGCACTTTAATCTGATAACATTTTGTATTTTGATAAGATGATGTATAGGAATATGCCATATAAAACTAATAAAATCAATTGGGTGCATTATTTATCAATACTAAATACTATTATAATGTATATACATGGAACTATTTAGTGTAGTAGTGCTAACGGTTAACATCAATTATAATCAATGTATACTTGGTTTCTGATTACACTCTACGTATAAAGGATTGTGATACTATCCGGTTGCCTAAACTAAAGTCCGTTAGTTACATGTGCGGTTTGCTGTAGTCACCATATCACGTCTGCATGACGAGATCAAATTAGCAAAATTAGTACTAGAATATATTTCAATAATTAGGAGTGAAAAGGTATGTATGACAGGATAATGGAACTTAAAATATGGAGGAAGATTAAGAGAGAGTGCTCCTACTCTACTGTGATTGAGTTTGAACTGTGTAGCTCAATGTCTCCCATCATTGAATACCGCCTACTGATTCTCCATCTTTCCATATTACTCTATGCCTTACCTTAGCATTCCTTACTTTGTCATTCCTGAATATGCATACGATACAATATAGTCTACGAATGTCTTTTATTTTCACAGCCACATAGTGGGGACTGCTGCACAGTCTACTCATCCTTTGGTTAAGAAATGGATATCTCACCTGCGCTGCAAGTGACTCTAGTTTGAAAAAAAAACTATGATGGCTTTCTGCATTCATATCGTGATTTAAGCAAACGTCGACGCTTTTGAGACGTTGTAACGTAAGTGAAGTAGTCAACACACTTAACTGCTTCACTTTCTGTGATCAATCTAGTCGGCTATACAGACCAATCCTGAAGTGGCGTTTTCCATTTAAATGAATGGGAACGAGTCCCAAACATGTTTTCACTGCTATTAATGGTGGCCAGCAGAATCTGCAAATAGTATCGTCACCAGATAGGGTTATATCATCTGCATATTCTGTCATGACTCTTCTTGTAAAGGTCAATTGCTAAAACGTTAGACAAAATGAAAATGTAACATCTAATATGAAATTAAATAAAAAGGGCCTTAACAGGTAGCCCTAATAAATTTCCCTCGATATTGATAATTCTGATAACGTTTCGTGATCAGTTCTAACCAGACCTGCAGTATACAGGTAAAGTTTACATACTTCTGAACTACATCTTTTAGTTATAAATACCACCACAAGACTTCTTGGGCTATGGGGTTCAAGTCGAGGAATACTTTGTAGGTCTGTTATGGAACCTAATGAACAGTCAATATGTGATCAATATATTCATTTCTAGGTCTGAAACTAGACTGGTTTTCCGAAGTTTATGGTTCTTTAGCTTTGGACAAGCGTCACATTATCTTAAAGGCTAATATATTAATTAAATTATTTCCTCTACGGTTATCACATAGGGTTCATATCTTCCTTTATAAACTGCGGCAGTTAACAATCGATACTAGTCAGGTGGAACTTTGTCTTGCCACTAGATGCGCTATCTCAGTAATCATCCAACCTACCTACTAAAACTAGATTACTATTCCTTAAAATATTTAGAGTCAATCAACCAGGTCCTGCTGTTAAAGTAAAAATACTTTAACCAATTATCTAGTGTTATGCACTTTAAGACTTTTCACATATACAAATCTGCAAAGCTTAGAAGAATACGTAAACATAGTGAAGGAGGAAATTCAACATGATTTCAAATAAGTCGAGTTAATAGTAACATCATGATTTTGGAATAACAACAATAGTGAATATATGATTCCATTAAAAGGAATGAAATAATACTGATCCTCATGATATTGACAAAAAGTGAATATATCTGTTTCACTGTTATACATTCTGTACCATGTTACCATTTATTTTCAACCGTTTGTTACTGTTGTTATGCAGGGAATAAGTCTTATAGTTTTCATTTAATAGCCAAGCTCAGTGAAGTAATTACCCAGTTTCTGCATAATCTATACAGACTAATCATTAAATATCCCTTATTAAATCAATTACTCCAACATTATAGAAGATGAATTTAATTCATTTTCTTTTGCTTTTTTGTCTTTCCATTTACTCTAAATCACTTAAATGTACACTAAATTTAGAAATAGGATTGTTTTATGAATAAAGTGTAATTTCATGTATTAGTAATAAAGAAAAAAAGTGGTCATATTCTACTTTCAATAATCATACAAGTTAGTTTTATTTATGAACAGAACACGAAATAAGGTTATGTAATAGTTTGAGATGATAACTTCGTAATAGAGATACAAAACGAAAGAAGAAGAATATTCTCTTGGGAAAAAAACTACCTTTAAATAATCATGGATGCTATGTGCATATATGTATATACCTTTTGTAGGAGTTAGAGTTAGAGTTGAGTAAAATAAACAGTTGCGGTTACCTAACATCTTTTCAATGTTTACTACATAGTGTAACTTGACTATGAGAAAGCACTTGATAGTGTGGACAAGAAAACATTATGGAACCATCTTCGATACTATAGTGTACCTTAAGAGATAGTCAACATCATTAGAAATTTTTACGATGGACTCCATTGTAAAATCGAACATGGTAGCTAACCACAGATTTATTCGAAGTGATGACTGATGTCAGACAGGGCTGCTTACTCTCATCATTTCTTTTTCTAATCAGGATTGACTGAATTATAGAAATCTCAACATATTATAGGATACACGTAATATAGTGGAGAAATTGGATGAAGCTAGGCGATTTGGAGTTCGCAGATGACCTAGCTTCTCTATCCTATACATAAAAATTTATGCCAGTGAAAACGTGTAGAGTAGCAGCAGCCTCTGCAGCAATAGACCACAACATACACATGGGAAAAAGCAAGATCCTTACATGCATTGCAAAGAGCACCAACCCAATCACACTTAACGGAGAAGCTTTGGAAGATGTGGGTACCTTTACCTACCTTGGCAGCATACCTGATTCATGTAAAGGCATACATTCGCAAGGATGATGTAGCACTTTTACACTTGAAGAAGGATCTGGAACTCAAACCAGCTGTCAGTCAATACCATAGTGAGAATTTTCAATGCAAACGTGAAAACTGCTAAAAGCATCATTCAAAAGATGCAGCTATTTATAAACAGTTGTTTACACAAGATACCCCGGATCCACCAACCTGTCACCATCAACAGCAACGTACAGTAGCAGAGAACAAACAAACTTTCAGCTGAGAAAGAAATTAATTGAAATTTCTCGAGGTGGATAGGACACACGTTACGAAAATTACCAAACCTCGTCGGAAGGCGATCGCTAAACTGGAATCCTCAAGCCCTAGGGAAAAGAGCAGGATTAGAGAACACATTTTATCAGGAATTAAAGGTAAACATGGAAAGAATGAATAGCACTTGGGAACAGCTGAAAAGGAGATTTAAGGACAAAGTTGATTGTAGAATGCTGGTTGGTGGTTTATGCTTCACGAAGGGTGACGGACTAATGCATTAATGAGTGTGCCTAGCATTTCTAGTCAATTTTCTGTTCATTCTGATACATTATTTGGTATAATTTCCATTAGAAATTTTATTTAAATGAGTTTTGGAGTTGTTTCGCAACTGTCTTCTATGAACATATTCTGTGTTTAGCTGACCTGACATAATGAATATATGAAGGTGACTTTATTCAATAAGATATACTCTGCTAATTTAAGTCGTTGTTTGCAATCGATTGCTTAAGCTGAAATAGATAAAGTGAACTTTAAATCTGTGACTTTATGGTTGGAAGTTGAACTACCTTAACAACTGATTCACAGCATCACATATTTAGTGGAACGTATATGGAGTATATCTTAAGCGTGTAATGTCATCAAGAAATGTATTTGTCTGTTGTGAAAGTCGATGATCAACCATTTTATTGGTGGAAAAATACTTTCTATAACTTTATGTGTTCATTATGATTGGGTGTTGTGGCAAATTTTGAATTGAACAAAATGAATTGACCTACGTTAAACAACTATTGAAAACTGGAGTACATTAGATGGCTGTTTCATCCTAGTATAGAAATTCTGAGTAGTATGTACCTCATTTCTCTACGGAGAGGGAGGATGGTATTTAGGACTCTGAGGCTTCACGATGACATTAATTGAAAACTTAAAGTAGTTGGTTTCAACGATTCATGAACTTAGGACATTTTAGTCGATTGCATTACAGGTATTATAAAGCAAAAGTAGAAAAATATTAAAAGATAAACGTTAACATCTATAAGAAGAATGTATCTAAGTGCTTTTTTGTCTAGGAAACTATGCCATAAACAAATGTCTAATAATTAGATACACATGACATTTATACATTAAATTTACAAAACAGATGTCACCTTCTAAGTCATTTCATCCATTGTCTCAATAGAGTATTTGATATATGCGCGTATATATACCTATATTATTATATGTTTATTCGCCTGTAACTTGATACTATCTCATAGCACTCATTATCAAACACTAACTATAATCTAATTCATTAATTACTGTGTTTAAAAAGCATTCTTTTTATCATCTGGTTGATGATAATTCAATCCTGAATTTAAATATCATACTGATTGAAGAAGTTCCTGGTTATGTGAACTTTATAGTTTTATGCTTGATATATTTAGGGATTCGATGCTAAAGATATTGACTTTCAGTCCCCTTGTGAATATCATCAGCACTAAGATGTATCAAATACATTTAGCTGATGAGTCCCAAATAGAATGAAATATACATCATGAATTCTAATGTTAACCACAATTCATCTATTGTAGAATTTGTGAAAAAAAAGTGGTTATACTGAGTTATTCCTCTTATCTTCGACCTCTAATCTTTTCTACTAATACTAACTCTGTTACTACCTACACTACTCTGGGATTTGGTCCGACAGTCTAATCTCTATCTTCTAATTGGAGCATGGCAACTTGAACTAATGTACGCATGTACCAAATTCTACGCTGTAACTGACTGACAATGAAATGAAGTCTATTCGAAATTCACTACAGATTATCAACAAGATAATTCATACGCTTATGCATAGTGATGTAGTTGTAGTTGTTTTATTTAGAACTATTTCCATATATCATAAGGTAAACAGTTCTTTATAGAGTTTTCACAGAAAGTTCATAAGAAAAGTGATAAAACAGGCATATTCATGTCAAGTATTGTCTAAATATTTGTGATTAGCTTCACATTCAGTACATATCATGGTTTCACTGTGACTTCCATGATGTTAATCTCCTACAAACATAAAAGAAGACCATATGCTTTGGTTAGAACTAATTATTTAATTTATTCTGTATGGATCGGGGTTATCCTCAATGTTTCCAATGATGAATTTATTTAATTTAGTATTTCCATTTATTTTTGACTTCATTTATTGGATGGAGATTAGATATTGAAATGTACTCTTAGTAAGTATTTCATTTTAAGCCTTAACTTTTACCTTCACGCTGCATATTGAGCTACTTCTAAACTGATACGTACATAACAGACAATTAAAAATAATCCATCCCCCTTCATTGTTCTTATTTTATTTGTTTCTATGTTCTGGTTGTCTTACAAGTTATTGTCACCACTTATTCATCTTATCCGTCGGGTCTGTAATTACCTTTTGCATTCCCTCTATTAAATTTTAATGACTGTTATTTCGACTTATTACATCCAATACTTGAGAATTTTAATGAATTTTAACAAATTTTGTTATGTGGCGCAACACCTTGAAGAAATTATGACTCCTTCTCTTGGATACATGAGAATCTGGCTAGTTATTGAATACCTTAGTAAATAATGTAATACCTTCCTATTACGTTAAAGACAATTATTTGTACAACTTGAGTAAATGACTTCGTTGAAAATAAAATTTTCATGTCTAAATCGTCTATTTTGACTGTTTAAATTAGTTCATAGTTACTGATGTCATATTGGACCACTAAAGACGACTGAAAACTTCCAGAACTATCTTTTAGAGGACTAATTCATTTATTCTTGTCTTGAGTAGTGTAAACATTACATTTCTATTATTGCTACGTTCCTCTTACCCTATCCTCTCGTTTAGTATATTTGCTGTTATTGTATTATCTCTTATTATGGACTACAGTTAATTAGTTGTGTACAAGTTACACCTATTCACTGCCACAATCTCTTCTGTTTCGTATTAGTGTAAAGTTCGTGATTGATTCGCTGTGTGGTCTGATTTTGTGTATATGTAAAGGTATGATTGTAATACAATTCGATTTGATTCTGTCTGTTGGCTCATCAATCATTGTTTTCTCTATTTCGGCTTCGGGGACTGGTAGTCGGGTGGGATTTGGGGAAGCAGACGTATCCGTACACTGATTGGCATTTATCAAGAGCACTGTGTATTTTCGCAATACATAACTGGTAACTCTACAGACATAAAATGTAGTGTTGAATGTAAACTACACTACAATATACAATATCCATCTATTAAATGAACAGGAAATCTAACTAAGAATACTGAATACATTACATTGAATCCTTGTTTTTTGCATGAGCATTTGTAATTTAATTAATTTGTATACTTCAATTATTTTTATAACTATGACCACTTCCTGTCATAGTCATTTTCTTTTCAATCAAATTACATTTGGTTATTTTGTTTGATCTGATCAAAAGCAAATGAATAGTATGATAATAAGATCAGATTCAATTTTTTGTCAATATACAAATCGACAATATAACAAAACATCATCTATTTTGTATGTTATGTTTCATTGAGCTTCTAGAATGTCTTGAAGATAAAAAACTCTAAATATTTACTATTCGTCAGCTTAATGTTCTATTTTCAGCTACAAGAATAAAAGTTTTCAATGTTGTTTCTATTAATTTAAATATCTCCATATAATATTCAAAAGTCAGGAATATTAGCGCAAACAGGTGTTTTCCTTTAATTCTTCTTCTGGTTATGCATTTAGACATTTATAGTAGAAATAGAAACTAAGACTGGAATAGGCATAGCCAGGAAAAAATCACTCTATCTACGACTAGATTATAAAAACGATAAAGCAAGTATCATCCTAGCAAGGCGATTAAACATACCTACTAAAAGTACATTCAGTGGCTCCATGTTACATGTCACTTTTTCTACTGAGCCATTACTAACTCAGCAAATCAAGGATGAGATACCAATGATATCTTGATTTATTTACATTTATCACTTTAACTGCCCATGTGGAGCCAGTTAGAAAATAGACCGTACTCAAAGGCTCTTATCCCTAAGAGCACGCGAATGTGTACTGGTTCGGTTATCTGAGCGTCTAACAGTCTACAAACGCGATTTTCGGCCGCCTAATTGATTATATTGGGGTATCTTTTGCTCCGTTTCGTTTCTCTTTTCCATTCTTTGCTTTTATTTCTCATTTAGGTTTCTCCTTACAAGATATTCGAATTCTTATTAATAATATCAACATCTTTTTCTTCACCAAATTATCCAATTTTCACTTCATTTTCTACTCATTATTACATCATAATAACTTTGATTTAATACTAATTGTTCTATGACCATAATTTAACCTACCGCTTTGCTCTTATTGATTAAATATCGTCATTACTGTCTAACGTTTACTTAACCTTGCTATATTAAATGACCTTTTCAGTGTGTTGTTACATAACCATTCACATTTGTCTAAGGTCAATTTTAGTATTTAACGATGCTAATTTCAATCCACAACTTTGACATGCCCAACCACATTGCTTATATATGCTAATATATTTATTCAACAATCTCTACACAGTAGTGCAGATGGTTAGGCGTTCGCGTCAACCTGAAGCCCCTGGTGCGGAATCGTGGGTGCGCACTGCTGAGGAGTTCCACACTAGAACGAAACAGCTGTCCAGTGCTCCCTTGTTGTCAATGGTATCCTGCCAACATCAATCTGTGATATATCCAATTAAATCAAACAATTATATATGTTGGATTGTGACTGCCAAGTGGAATTCAGGATGCGCATTTCGTCCTATTTGGGACTCATCGGCTGGATGTACCTGCATCCCAATGTTGATGTTCACACTGGGATTCGAACTCAGTCCGTTTCGTGTCGAACGCCACCGCGTTCACCACTAGACTGCTGAGTCCAGACAGTCACACTTGTGCAACGGGCACATTGGTATTAGGATAAACTTGTATATTCCTGTTGATGTGTTATAGACTGAAGTTGGTCAGTCTATAACAAATCAACGGGAATATACAAGTTTATCCTAATCTCTACAATATCCTATAATAATCAATATCAGCCCACTAATGACTAACTTTTCGAGGTAATTTCAGGAGTTCTAGTGAGGAGATGTGATCAATGAAGTTCAACCATATCGAGTGTGAGACAGTTACTAACCGATAGCAATGGATGCGGTCGCACATACGTATCATGGATTGATTGAATTAGGAATATCAACCATTGTGAGCCACCTCAGTGGTCTGTTTGTAAAGTATTCGCCGCGTAGCCAGAGGGTCCTGGGTTCGTTCCCTAATGGAGTCGTGAATGTGCACTGCTAAATAGTACCATACTAAGACGAAGCAGCTGTCCAACGCTTTCTAAGGGGTCACTAGTTGTCTAATTCAAACCAATTCGTAATATCAAAATTAACAGTCAACAATCTCCATAACACAAAATTACAAAGCATAAATACTTACTCTATGCCATTATCTAGTTGTAAAATGATATTTATCGGTGCATTTTTAGAGCATGTAGAAAAATTTATCGTAAACAATTGATCGCTCTCTCGCTCGCTCTAATATTCTTGACTTTTTAACAGATAATCAATGGCATAAATTATCATATTTAGTTCTTAAAATTTGATTCAATTAATGTATTTTCTTATGACATTCAATTGGTAATTCAAATAAATGTGCTTTCATTCTGAGTTCATTGAAATTGAATCTTGATTAATAACATGATGTTTAATAAGTCCAACAAAAGTTGATAAATATCCGTCTCATGTCACCTCGAAATGTATTTACCAGTTCATGTGTACTTGCAAAGGCAGGTACATTGGAAGGATAGAAACACGGGTCAATTTACGATTTATTGAACATATCCCGAAGAACCTGTGCTTGAAAGAAGCAACCACTTTTAGAAGTTCAATTATGCAACTTTCGGTAGACATGGGACATTAAGTCGATGTAACAAATACATTTGAAATCATCAATAAAACGATCCTATTAAAATTTGCTGAGACTATTACAATTAAAAGATTGAAACCTGACCTTTGTGTTCTAAAAGAATCAGTAGTTAATCTTCAGTTGCCCTGGTAGCAATACATCAATGTTATCAGATAAACAATTCAATTGACAAAATCAATATGTGTATTAATCATAATTTATATTAACTGAAATCTATAGCATGTATGTAGCTGATGAGATTGAATACAACGAAATACATTGAATTCAAAGTATTCTGCAAGTGTTGTCGTTCTTGCATTATTCAAATTACAGATATGTTTCTCAGTTCTTTTTTTTCGAAAACATTTTCACAGAATTTTATTTTAGTGAATGACTTCTTCCCAGTCTTCTTAAAATATTTGCACACCATTGTTGTTATGAACCTGCAATTAACTGATAAATTTAATTATTAACCAGTTCTTAGCTTTAATACTAAGTCTTTTGTGACCTCATTTCGGAACTTTGCTAAGTGTCAATAACTTCCTTTTGCGGATTTTTTTTGAAAATTTGACATGAATATCTGTATATAGTTAGATGTTGTTCAAAAATCCTTATCTTACTCAATTCTTTGGATATTATGCATTAAATTATGTCATCATACTATTTAATAACTTACAGTCAAAGTTGACGATGTTTAATTCAGAATTCACATGAAGTTTATCCTCTCCTTCCTCCTTCTCCATCATGAGTACGTCTACACGGCAACTAGTGACCGAACACTGGACCCTCAAGCATCACGACGAGCTTCTAACCTTCAGACGACCATTTAGAAATGACTGAGTGCTTTAGATTGTTTGGATTTGTTCGACTACGAAACGCGATATGATGTATAATACTTGTTACGTCATCGGGGAACAGCCTAAAATGTTTAATTTTAATTTCACTACCTATCACTATCATAGAAGTTATTTTTAAATATAGTTGAATTCTCCATTTTTAAATACTGCTAATTAAACTGTGATGACTTAAAATTGAGTTAGTTATTGTGCAATTTTTCAAACTGTTCAGCTTAGAGAACTTAACACTTGATTCCCAACCCTGAAGCACCTTCGACGAGACACTGTATACCTACTGGGAACTTTTTCTGAATTTTCGAAATGGAAGTCTACTTAATATTTAGATTTAGTAATGACATAATTCCTAGTACAACGGGCACACCTTAATCTCCATTGTATGGTTCGTTATACTATCTATATCACATGCTATGAATGGTCACTTTGTTTTGATTCGTCTCATACTTATATCACTCTTCTACGTTTAATACTGTTTTTAATTGAATATTCCCAGAAAACTATCTTGCATGATACCATAGCCCTAACTTTACATTGTCTTATTTGTTTTCAAATACATATTAATACTATTCTTTTACTAATAATTTTCATAATTTCACATTATAGTATCTAATGAATTGAGATCCTCCATCGATGTTGGTCACATGAAGTCAAAGAAAGTATGTTATTGAACTTTTGTTGAATCCAAAATTTCGGTTTATCAGCTCTTTTTTTTGTTGTCACTTGTCGATCCTATTAACATTGTGGAACAGTGACTTAGTGATTAAAGCTGTTGACTTTCACCCACTCGGTCAAATGTTCAGTTCTACTTCACTTACTTTAGTTTCAGCTCAGTTATAACGATTGTAGATTGTGAAACTGGATATATTGGAACCAAGACTGTTAGGGAACATCATTTCTCTATAGAATACAGATATACCTTGCTGGTTGGTGCTAAATTGCAGAAAACTTACGTCCAGGGTTTTCTACCGAATACCTCCAACTACATAATACCAAAACATAGTGCATACTATGTAAAGTTATTTCGAATGACAATTACATTGCTATCTGACCAATAGAATTTAGTTAAAACTTCATAAACATCACATTTATCACTAATCGGTGATCAGTGAATGCATAATGCTTATTTATGTGTGAAGTGATCAGCTTGGTGAATAATAATATGGTTTGCGAACACATATAGCTTAATACATAGCTATATAACTTCGCATAACTTTCTCGATTTTCATTCCTTTCCGGTTTCATACTACTACAAAACAGCCGTCTATTACTTCCTAGTTTGCAATAATTATCTAGCTACAGTCAAAAAAAATCGGTGCCTGTTACCCGTGTGGAGCATAGGCCACCGACCAACGTTCTCCAACCAACTCTGTCCCGCACTTCACTTTCCAGCTCTTCCCAGGTTCTCTTCATTATCTTCATGTCTGTCTCCAATCCCCAACGCAATGTATTCTTCAGTCTTGTTCTTTTCCTTTGACCTTCAGAGTTCCAAGTTAATGTTTGTCTTGTGACACAGTTTGATGATTTATACCTCCAGCGTCGTTTCTTAATTTCTCCCTCGACTGGAAGCTGGTTGATTTGTTCTCTGCCACAACAGTTTGTTGTTGATGGTATCTGGCCAACGGATCTGAAGTATCTTTCTCCGACAGTTGTTTATAAATGCTTGTATCTTCTGAAGTATACTTTTCGTAGTTCTTCAAGTTTCAGCTCCATACAACAGAACTCTCTTCACATTTGTGTTGAAAATTTTGAGTTTAATGTTGGTTGACAGTTGGTTTGATTTCCAGAATTTTTTCAGTTGTAGAAATGCTGCCCTTGTCTTCCCAATCCGCGCCTTCACATCTGCATCACACCCTCCGTGCTTATCGATGATTTTGCCCAAGTATGTAAATATTTCTACATCTTCCGGAATTTTTCCGTCAAGTGTAATTGGGTTAGTGTTTGTTGTTTTGTATCAAAGGATCTTACTTTTCCCTTTCCGTATGTTTAGGCCTACTGCTACCGAGGCTGGTGCTACACTGTTCGTCTTCATCTGCATTTGCTGCAGTGTGTGGGATGGAAGAGCTAGTTCTGTCATCTGCAAAGTCCAAGTCATCTAATTTCATTCATGTTATCCACTGTATTTCGAAATTGCCTTGCAGTCTTCATGATCCAGTCGATGAGTAGTAGGAAGAGGAAGGGCGAGAGTAAGCAGCCTTGTCTGACACCGGTCTTCACTTCGCTGTATCGTATAGGTGATTCATATTTCCTTCTCTTGCAGCTTTTTCTGCTGTCATTGCTAGGTCCTCCACATATATCCGTTTATCCGACCTAATGCTTCTCTTCACTTGCTTGTTGGTTTCTGTGTATTCGGCTTTTACTTTGGCTTTCATTGTTCATGTTAGGCTGTTATTAATTGCCATCCTCTTGCTTCTCCTTTCTTCAATCTTGTCCAGAGTCACAACTTAAATCCATTTTTATGGTAGTGCTTTGGTGACCCAAAACTTTCTGATATGTTGGAGTTTTTGTTTTCTTAATCTCTTTTCAATTGTCCTCTATAGTTCCATCTTCTAGTAGCTCGTGAAATGTCTGGAACTTATTGTTAAGAGTTAGTTTGAATTCATTGAGTTTGTTAGTATCACAGAAAAAGACTGTTAAACTTTTGTGATACTAATGCTCCAGTTGTCCAGTGCTTCCTCAGCTTCAGTTTCATTTTAGCCACTACCAAATGGTGATCTGAAGCTATGTCAACTCCTCACCTTTTTCCTACGTTTTCCATGGTCCTTCTAAACTTCTCATTGATGCAGATGTGATCGATTTGGTTTTCAGTATTGTGGTCCGGTGAAACCCATGTAGCTTTGTGTATACGTTTATAGAAGAATATGGTGCCACCCATAATCATTCTGTCGAAGGCATATAGGTTAGCAAAGCTTACACTGTTTTTGTTCCTTCTCTCCAGTCCATGTCGTCCCATGATGTTTTCATATGTAGTGTTGTCCACTCCAACCTTGGCGTTGAAGGCTCCCATCACAATGGCCAGATCCTTGGCTGAGCATTTCTTGATGATTGACTGCAGCCTCGCATAGAACTGGTCTTTGTCGTTTTCGTGGCTGTCATTGGCGGGCGCATAGCGCTGGACGACATTCATTGTAACCCCTTTCTTCTTTGTCTTGAAGGATGCTTTGATAATTCTAGGTCCATGAGGTTCCCATCCTACAAGAGCCTTCCATGCTTTTTGGTTCAGCATTAGCGTTACTCCTTGTTTGTAAAACATTTTCTTCGTGGCCGATGTATATAAGCACATTTCCTGAGAATAATCTTTACTGTCCAGCTTGCAAGCAATGCGTTTTGCTTATTCAAAGTATCTTTAGGTTGTATCTTTTCATTTCTTTAGCTATTTGCATGGTTCTCCATGTCTTCCATGTACCTATATTAGTTGTTGCTCTGGTTGTCAGAAGGGACATCGGCCTCGTGGCTTCCGAAGAAACTCGGCTTTCACCATGTCATAACAGACCTTCCAACTCTCAGGGCAGAGTTAAAATGATTAAAAAGGTTTTTGCTGGTTAGTGTTTTTTAGCAAGGTTGTTGTTTTACGAGATGGGATTGCTAACTCCTTTCCCAACCCTCCTCCTTCATTCGGGCTTGAAACCGGAAGCGATGCTAGGGAGATTTCAGGCGGAGTTTAGCTACAATCATTTTGTGATATAAATTATAGTATAAATTATGGTTAGTTTATAGTTAAATAGTTACTGTGTTTAAAGCCACTTCTTAATTGTATCGTGTAATTTCTATTTTTAGAGGGATGCTCATCGATTTAGCGCTACAATGGCTAGTATATTCCGCACGCCTAATCGCGATAAAAATTTCACCTCAAACAGTCAATTATCTACTGATTATAGTACAAATGGATACAATATGAATACAACAGGAGCACATAAATCTGTCAAACAGCGTCAACCGTTATGCGCTCTATCAACAGCAGCTACATCCTCACGTGTTCAGCAACAGACATCATGTCCTCCTCCACTTCCTCCTCGTCCACCATTAACAATTCTAGGTAATTTAAATCTCACTGGAGTCAATGAACAACTTTCACCATCCAGTCAATGTTCTTTCAATCCTGACAATTTAATTGATGGAACAAATTCATTGATATTAGGTCAACCATCTTCTGAAGCATTACTATTACTTGGTGAATTAAATCAGATTGCTGGTGCACTCTTTGTAAGCTATATATTATTTATAGTAATTATATTTGATTAAAATTGAATTGTGTCTGACAAATGGATTCTAAGTCGTTAGTTTCATCCCATTTAGGATTCATTAGTTCAATGTGCCCTCATCCTAGTATGTCACAAGTATGCATATCCGAATGTTTCGTATCTTTCCATTGATGTTGTAAAAGGCCGGAGAGTTCTGAATAAGTTAAAACGCGTATACAAGATTTCACTTACCAGCCACAATTCAACTTTAATCATTCTTATGAATCAATAATGTGTCGAGGTAATCCACTCCATATATACTTATAGCAACAGAAACTGATCATATTCAGACTTTAATGATACCAACAGTAGGATATAAGCTCAAATTATATTACCTTCTTTGTTTCAAATCTGTACCATAAATAAACAATTTTATATACTGACTAAGTTGCTTGATTGCTTTAACTAGAGTTGATAAAGTATATTTTGTACACTGGCTTTTTGCATTTGAAGGTGTGATGTTGTCGAGCAACGAATTACTTTTTATACATTTGACCTAAGTCAGGCAGAACTACCATTTTGGATTATTAAGCAACGTGCTTACCTTCGAATTAGGGATTATAAACCTCTTGTCTTCAATGAATGATTCTGTAGAACACCGTAAATGCATAAATACTCATGTATTACTTATCACGAAGTAAACTTTGAAGTTTCTTTTATCGTATTAACAGTTAGACGTTGGTTCATGAGTTATTGTAGTTTCATTGTGGTGGGTATCATGTAAGTTCAATTGAAGCATATTTCTGTTACGTCCACTCATTGCACTGAATCTCATATTCATTTGCGTAATTAAAACTTGGTCATTACAGTGGCGATTGCAATTTATGATACAATTGCAACTGATCTGCTAGATTGATAAATAACATCTTAACATCAAATGAATCTGAAGAAAGTCACGATAAAACAGCAATTCACCAAATCACCAACAGAACTTACCATTGTTCATTAAGTGCATCAATCACTATGGCTTATTTAATAGGTGTACTAAATATACTCTGCCCGCTTATCTTCCCACTTTGTCTGTGTACTTTATAATAACCACACCCTCCTTTATTGCTTGATTTTTCTTTCTTTACTTACCTACACTTGATATTTCACACTCTGGCCCTATACTGTCTAATATATTGAGTCCACTTCTTGATTACTTATCTGCTCACTATCGACTGACTTAGATATTGTGGAGCTTAATCAACCTTATTTAATTGTTTTTAATGTTTGATCTATATTCAACCTTTTCTTTACTTTGATTAATGATTTTGACTGTTTACCAATTCGTTGTTATATTCACCGCCTTTGTTTTGAATTGATTATGTGTTCAGTGTATTTTCTTCAGTGTAGAAAACGCTGTAATTGAAGGTGTTAAGTTTTGCTTCCTTAATTGTATTTATGTATTGTGTTACTGCAGTTGCTTTTTTTTCTCCCCTTCGTAGTCATTGTAAGATCTATTTTGAAGGTTTTGTTTGTGAAAATCCCCCCATATATACATTTGTAATTTGTTCTTATTGATTCCTTCAGTTATACATTTTGTTGATCTGTTCTATTCCATTTGAGATGGTAATATCTGTATTTTATTATAGTTTCTAATTTTCTTTTGCCCATTCTCTGAGTTTCCATGTTTCTTTCTGAACTGCATTTATGTTGTTTTAGTTGATACTTAGTCTTGGCGGCAGTCATGTTGATTTGTTCCTCCTTTGATTGTGTTGCTTGCATTGATTGGAATTGTACATTTTTGATTGTGAATTAGAGCACTCTTCCAGAGTTGGAAACACTCTGTGTTATAAAGTAACCAAATATTATCTTTCGAACGATTGTGATCTATCCAGAAAGTTTAGAATAACGTTTATTTGTTGCTATTGGTAATTTCCTTACATCCTTTATCAACTTGTTTATTTGATGTAATTTAGATGTGATTAATTGGAAAATTGTTGGTGGTATAACTGAATGATAATATTTGTTTATTTAATGATGTACATTTATATAATTATGATGAATATTAGAACCGTCATTTACCCAATCACTTTGTTTCGGTTTTAACGAGGCAATAGCGCGTATCTAAACTACCCGGGCAGTTATTCCTCAATCCAAACCCTAGTTTGGCTTTTATAGTCATTATTGTAATTATTCTAATGAAAACCATTAGTTCTAAAAATATTTAACAGAGTGAAAGAAGGTTTCTTTTCTGACGAATCTGAGTAACTCTCTAAATAACCTGAACGGTTGGTTTACTGATTAGAATGATGGTGATATGAATAAGTGAATTCACACTTTAACCTCATCTAGATCTTGAATTCTATTATTATTATTTTCTGCACACCTTTACTTTACTCTTCCCTCTTGTATTCTGCTATTTTGTCACCTATGTTATCTCGTAGTGTTAATGTATAGTATGGCAACTTGAACCTACGGGCGTATGTGTCCAGTTCTACGTATGTGCTGCTGCTGCTGATGATGATGATATGAATTAACAATTCATTGCAGAAAATGCAAGACAACCATATTTATAGACTTTCACGTTATTAATAGCTATCATAGTGGATTATTCACAAAGATGGTTCATTATTTATTTCAATTTAATGTTTAATATAAAGTTGTTAAAACTATGAAAAGGATAAGGTGTTGACTAAATTCATAATCGTAAGTGATCTGACATTAGAGAAATAGTTATAAGAAATTATCCTGTAAACATATAGGTATTTTTAATAAATAGTATGGTAGAGTTTAAGTTCTAATTGAGATAGTCACAGTTACATCGTCCTAAAAGTTTCAGAGTGGTCGGTGTTGTATAGGATAAGCCTATTTGAGCTAATTTTTCATTATATAAAGGACCAAGGTTTCATGTCATGCATGGGAAAAAAAAATGAACAACGCAGATACTATATCGGAAGATTTAATAAGAGTAACTAACCTTCTGGACTGTTTTTTTCAGAAGACTATTTAATTTATTTTGAGTATGTGTAAATCAGTTATTTTATTATTATTCTCTCAATACCCTAATCCCCCATTAGACTCATGAACTGTTATCATACCATTTATCATTCAGGAACTATGATCAAATAAACATGTACCTGTACCCTCAGTCCTTAGTTATTATTATTTGTGTTTTGTATAGATGTTATTCCCCTAGTGGTGTGATGCGTGGTCAGCTTTTAAGTATATATAAATGAATGAGTGAAATGTGATAGAAGTGACTGTCTTGTGGTAGGTTTAGTTGTCTTGCGTTCTTCATTCCCGGGTTGGGGACTGGTAGTCGCGGAGCAGATGTGTTCGGGCACTGATTGGTGATTATCAAGGTCACATTATGTTTCCCATAAGTTGTGATAACCCAATTAGAACATAGCGGTTACAGTCAAGTTTTTTTTGTGTAAATACAACCATCGATAACTGGTAAGAAAAAACTGGAACCGAGAGCATGGAACAATAGCAAACACCTTAGGAGAATAGGAGTGAGTTGTAAGACAAAGTTTGAACCTAACCATGCATTACTTAAATAGCTGTATAATAGAAACTTGTAATACAGCTAGGAAAATAAAATATCATGAGTCGAAGTTAACTATGCTTACTCAGTAATTACAGTGTTCATACATATAGAGTTCCTATAATTTAACTAGTGTAGTAAGATATTATAATTGGTGTAAACATATTTAAGGACAGTATCAGATGAGTGGAAATTATCAGTGTGTCGAACAAATAATGAAAGTAAGTCCGTTTTGCCCATAGATTAAGGTAATCTCTTCCAAATCCTCGTAAATTTACTTGTATAGCAACTCATATAAAGAATGAATTCAGAATGAGAGATTTTTATTCTTCAGCAAATCGGATTATATTAGAGGTTGTCAAAGTTAATTTATTTAATATCTTGTAGGAGTGATTATACGTAGTTCGAACCACTACATCAATACAGTTTGCTTATTTCATTCATGTACATGATTATTAAATTGTATGTCATTATTTGCACTTTTATCTTAAGCCCCAAGTACAATTATTACGCACTGAAAATGTTGAATTACGTGCAACTGTTACTAAATTAGAAGCTGAACGATCGAATTGGGAGCATTTTCGTAATCGTGATACTCCGCTGATTATGCGTACTTCAATGAATGGCAATGTATCAAATACCGGTGGAATTCATTCAGATAATATTAGTAGCGGTTTTATAGATAATACTACAGTTAAACAAGAAACAGAGAAATTACGTCAAGATTATGAACATTTTACTAAAAAATGTCATGATTGGGAGAAAGAATATCAAAAACAACGATCAGCTATTGAAAGAGAACATAATAAAATAGCTAATGAACGTCAACTTTTAGAAAATGAACGTGCTGATTTAGAACATCGTCAACGTTTATATGAAGAATTGCGTAGTACATTACAAGCACAATTGAATATATACAAAAAAATGGGTATAAAATTAACTCCCATAAATACTAATCCAGGTATGTTTTAAAATATTAACTTTCGTTGTTTATACATTTTTATTAATAGTAGTTATCACTTGTGTGTATGGCCTTGGATACTGCCTTGGAGACCAAACCATGGCAAGAGATTTTTCTAAGCCGGGCTACTATCCTATCATTTAACTTGAAGGTTCAACTCACAAGAAAGAGGAGCACTGCTGTAAAATGTAATCTCGTCTCTACTAGTGGTGACCAAAATGCGTTAACATACTACTCCAACTCTTCTAAGTGAATTCATCACCCTGGATGTTCTCTTTTTACCATTTTATTTCTTTGACAGAGGCTATAAACGCGTAACTATTTGAGAGCACTCCATGTGAGAGAGTGAACACGATTTCGAAGATGATTGTTATTATAAGATGTTCTAGATATTGGAAACATAAATCTTTAGGATACTATATAATTGCTACAGTATTGTACACTTTTTGAGTCATAGTGAGTATTAGATACATATCACAAAATTAGTTCGCGTTATATCCTTTATTCTAGTTTATTTAATGTTAACATTGAACCAATAAAGAATTATTAAACTCCAGTTATCATTGTTCACGTATAAATAAGTAGCAAACCGATCTATCAACCTTGGGTATGCGGATGATATTTTTCTACTGTGCAATTATACACAGGCAATCCAAAGTACAATTTACCTGCAATTATTGTATGTAACTATGCATGTAATTTGCACCTTCTAAATTCAACTACCTCTGCTAGAGCTTGTAAGTGCTCTCAATCTTTTAGTAAACCTTTAAAGGTATTGAAAACGTTCGTGTTTCTGAGTAATTGTAAGTACTGATCGTGGCCTAGGAAAACCAGAGCGATTTATGCCAATCTAGATCATCTTGGGTATCTTAATGATGGGAGTCTGGCTGTTGTATTCTGAATTTATGACACGTCGAAGAGAGATGATCTGCTCTATGCCTGCAAAACCTAGCCTATCTGAGCTGAAGGTGTTCACAAACTCTTTGGTTGTGAATGTCCTTGTCTTCGAAAGAGTGCTGGTATTCAGTGGTATCATCATGTAGACGATGCTGAGGTTGTGTAATTTGTGTTCAGTTGAAGTAGTGACAGTTCACTTGGTGTCGTCATCTTGAAATTTCGGCTTTGGTTACGTGGTTACGTTTCATGAATGTTGTTCTAGCGGATTGAAATTGCGTATTATTTGTCGACTTAATGGAAAAGTCAGGGCAGTGATAGGTTTATAGCATGGCGTCGTGGTTTAAAAGATTGACCTTTATCTGTTCACCATATCTAATGAAACTTGATATTGTCCACTAACTCTGTAATTAATCAATTAAAATGTAGCGCTAGATTGAGTACTCTTCATTCTTAATTATCACTGAACTACCATTTTTTTATCTTTTGGTTTTATCTACAGAACTACAAGAACTTCAAGCTAATTTCAATTCAGATATTCCTGACTCACAATTGAATCGAAGTGGCTCCTGTATAGTGACAAATTCATTTGATGATTATTTAAATGAATTATCTGGTAATAATAACGCTGACAGTAACAATCGAGGTAGTGGTTGTTCTGGAACTACTAATGATTTTAGTAAACCAGTACATTTCTACTCAAATAGTGATGATATAACAGTGTCTCGACATCCTTCAACGGCAGTTGATTCAAAACGAAGTTATGCGTATTCACCACTAGATGCCGATATCACACCTAAACCATCCCTCGTACCATCTGGTTCAACACGAAGTGATAATGTACCAGAACATTTACGTGGAAGTTTAGTCAATCAGGTATTGAATCTCTATTAAGTTTATCAATAATTCATTATCGTTGTTTTTTTAAACATTTAAACTAATTTATCTTCTTTGTCAATATTTCAAAAGAATGAGTTAATAATAAAAAAGGAACATTGAATTATTGAAATCACAAAGTTCTCAGTTGAATTTTATGACTATTTGCTGGTTAAATAACATTTGTCGATTAGTTCCACAGTCAGATGTCTGTTAGTTATATTCACATTTCGATGGAGAAAATTTATAACTCAAAGCGATTATCTCGGATGAACTGTATTCACTAACCTCAATGATTTCAATGTCTCTTTAAAGAATGTCATTATTACGTGTACTTCAAAATGAAGTGATTTATTACAATCTCCCTACAATTAACTAGTAGATTGTTCTGTTGACTGTAGTTCAGATGTTTATATTGAGTGCCTTCTCTTCTGATCGGATTTCTGACTGTAATTTTTCATCCTTTTTCTTTTTATTGAATTGATTTATATGTTTTTATTGGTTAATCTGTGATCAGCTTACTGGGGTTCTAAAAATTCTAACTTTTCTGTGCTTGACATTTCGACATTTCTTGATTGAACTCTTGTTTACATGCATTGATATAAGCTAAGCTTTGTTATGACATTTACAGTCGACTGGTACTCACATAAATGGAAAAAGTGGCCACTTGGTTTGGTGTTGTATTTGTGTTGGTTACTATTTTTCTTGTTTAGTATTAATCATAACAATTTTGTGGCCAACACTTATACCTATAATACTTTAAATTATGTTGATGATCTAGGAGATGCTCTTCATATTCTGTAAGATTATCCATTTAATTGTATTCAGCGATGGCTTTGAAAAGCATTCAAATCTGTTAGATATTTAGTTTTAATTTTAAATGTTGCGGTAGTACTACAGTGTATTTTTCCTATATAGAGAGTTTTTACGTAATTCAATTTACGAATCATTGAAATGTTTCTGTTGCAACTGATGATCTAACATGTATGAGTTGACTTCCGTCATACCTGGACATCCTTATGAATCCTAATATCTTCAAAGACACTGTTAATCAAATTGTATGCACACACTTTAGATAGCTTACAGATGAGATGCTGCCACAAGTTTGAAATGTTTTCATTTTTTGTGTGATTTACAGTCCTGGAGATTTGGTTATTTAAACAATAGTAACTACTGACAATCGACAGAGAGCGAATAACTTAACGAACATTAACGAATGGTTACACTGTCTCAGTTTGAAATTGCACATCAGCGTCTACTTAAAGCAATTACTTTAGAATACTACACCTAGCACGTTCACGTCCGAGGCTGTATTTCATGTCTTCATATGAAACTATCAAATCATATAAAGGGTTTCCCAGTATGGTGTATAAAGCAACTATCACAGTACTCTGTTAAAACTTCCACATTACCCTTTTATTCAACTCTGAATATATTGTAATCAGGATTTGATTTAACAAACCATTTGTTAACACTGACTGTATATACTCATACGACATTCCAAAAAGCTTACAAGTATCATAATACTCAGTAGTACTGGAGAATTCAAGTGGCAACAATGAATTGATTGACATATTTTGTTACCTTGTCTATTCTATGTAAATGTGATTGACAAATGAATTAGAATTGTTGATTCATGTGTGTGTGTGTGTGTATGATAAAAGAGAAACAAATGGTTTGTTACAGTTGAACTGGTAGATAAATATATTATGATTGTAAATGGATGTTACATAGTGGCTGTCACAATTCGATTGTATGTTAAACAAATATTTGTTTTGATATTGGTCAGGTGAGACTGAGATTTCCGTAATGTAACAGAATTCGATCGTAGATATTTAAGGTACTGAACAGTTATTTCGTCTTAATATGATACTCCTCAAAAGTGCACGTCCATTTCTTCTAGAAATATCAGGCTTAGCAGTTAATTCCTAACCACCAAATCACTGAATTTAACATCTATCGGATTATATTTCTAACTTTAATCAATTTGGAACATATTGCTCGACTTCACCCATTTCTACTGACGTCGATTGTCCTACTGTTTACATGGCTGAATTCAACTTGTTATATTTCACTATAGCTCTGAAATTATTCACTAAGGAGCTGTTGTTTATTATGATTACGTGTAGTGATCATTGAATTCATTGTCTTGAATCAATCTATCGGGATACTTTCTTTACTGGGAGGCTTCCTTGTTTTCTATAGTTGCGTTAATTAGATAAAATTTTCGTGTCAATGATACCATACCAACTTCAATCTATGACGAATCCAATCAACTAAAAATATGAATTTAACAATCTCCACAACGTACACTTATAATCTGAAATTTACTTTAAAAGTCAAAGTGTTTATGTTAGTTTTGATGACTATTTCTTTGAATATTTTCTTCATAGAACAATATACGTGGACAGGTTTGTTTATTTTCTTGTGTGTTCCTCACCTTGTGTGATGTGAATTTTGTTAGTATAATTATTTTTCTAATGTGTGTGTGTGTGTGCGTAACCTCTAAACAACTTTTGTTTGTGGCAATCTCCCCCCCCCTACTTTTTGCTTTTAGTTTTTGTGCAAATTATCTAATTTTGATAATCAATAGAGTCAAACGACGCCTTAAGGTCAAGGAACACAACTATTGATTGGGCGTCTAAAAGTGTGTCTATGTTGCAGAACCTGTCGAAGTGTGAATATTTGGTATATATAACCACGTCCAGGTCTGAAACCACCTTAATTTTCTCGAGTTTGCTAATCATGAGCTTTAGTTAGATGTCGAGGTATTATTGAAGCTAATATTTTAGACACTATATTCGTTAAGCTGATTCCTCGGTAATTGTCACAAGAGGACTTCTGTCTTTTCTTATAAATTAGCACGAGACCATTTAGATGAGATTACGTCCAGTTCCCAGATTCTAGCCAAGATCCAGGTTAATCTCGCTGCTAGAACTGGACCACCATCCTTAAATGTCTCAGGAGTCAACCCATCAGGTCCTGCTGCTCTCCCTCGCTTTGGATTCCCTATAACCTCAACCTCACTAAGACTTAGAGGGGCCAATGTTAGTTTGCCATTTAGATTGCTTGGGGTGGTGTGTAACTGGGATGAGGCTGAGAGTTCCAAGAATCTCTATTTCGCAAAGAGCTTCACTCTTAAGCGAAAAAAAAGATTGGTTGATACTCATTTACTTGTGGCCTGTGAGTTATAGACTTAAATCCCTATCAACTTATTTTCGTTTTCGGCACCTGAATTCTCAACTCTCTATCTTATTACTTATTTGTGAAATATGGAGTAGACGGATTGTGGATAACACTGGGAGCCAGGGAGCATATTTATTTAATACATTATTTTCAAATATTTGTAAAATCATGCTGGTTGAACACGTTATTGGCTGGTTAGTCTTAGTAGCTCAGTAAATAGTCCATTGATATTCGAAGTGGAAGGTAATGGGTTCTAGACTTACTATGGATTTCAACATGGGTTTGATAGGTATGTCCAGCTTACAAATCTCAAATAGAATGAAATATACACCACTAACCACAAACTATATAGTTCATAAACTGTTACGAGATGCCTATAACAAAGCATTTCTCTCAAAACGCACATCTAACAGCAAAGACTAATCATAACTCAATCCTTAATGCCTTCATTAATAAAGCATGCAAACCTTTATTAATATGACCATATCTTATGTTCAATTATTGTTTACTATTATAGACATTATCATTACTTTTAGTGTATTGCTATGCATTTTTGGTTATTTCCACTCATTGTGTTGATGGTATGTTAAGGCAAATCGAGCCGGTGAACACTTTTACTAAACCATAACCAAGTGTAGCGTGGTGATTTTTGCTCTTACACATAATACCGATTAATTTTTTTGTTAAATGATCAAATATCCTTAATACATAAAAGAGTCTCATCATGAATCAAGAATATTTCAGTTAATTAATTAACAAATATTTTACTCTTTAGATCCATTTATTTCGAATTCTAGTATTATATCAACATGGAAAACACTTCTTCCACTATTTCATTCTAGTATTAGCCGATTAGTGTCTATGTATTTATTCCCTTACATAGTTAGTACCTTGATGAGGTGGTCAGACTTTCTTTTCTTGATGACCCAATTGAAGGACGTTGGCTGGAATACCCGTTTCTTTAGGTTTTACCATATCATGCAGATCAGTTAGATGTTAATTATGAGCAAAATCGGCACATTTTATGATCGAAACTGAAGTGTTTTCCTCAGACAACGTACACGTATACACTTCTGTCTCTGATAGCATGACTTAAAATATATTAAGCTAACAAATTAAAAATTTCACAAAATGACATTATCTGGTTAGACTCAGAGTCATTGCATGGATTCCGTGATCATACTCTCCTTTCATCTTCACTACTCGTAATTCAGTTACATTTTCAGATACCAGGAATAAATAATTCAACTGACTTGTTTTAATGATTCCATAGTTAACTCCATCAGTTGATATGTTATTCAAACATTAAGTTTCAATCAGAGTAAGTTTATTTTAAACGATTCTCTCAAAATACACTTTGGTGTGTATGTGACCTCCTTTTGAGTGAGACCTCCAGGGTTCAACATGTGATGATGAAGCTGTTTTACCAAATATGGATTCATATCATCACATTTAGGTCACATTTTATGTGTGACGGCTATTGGTACTGCTTAGATGCTGGAGATTGATAGAAATGGATTAGAATTCGCGAACTAGTGGTTGGAAGTCAAACAATTTAACCGCTAAGCCATTGTTATACTGTTATCACACTAATTATTGGTCAACATTATGTAATTCTAACTATGTATTAGTGTAATTTCAATTATCTCTTAACATTGATTCGTTTTCTTTGACTTTAAACTGGCTATCAGTGCAGAGTGGAAACTAAGTACAAGGTAACGGATTATATATTTTCAACTAAATGGGTATATTGATGCAATCTATCCGTGATACACATATTCCAACAAAGTCTGTTTAGAATCCAGTATTCAGTATTAAACCATTTCAACTACTAATAATAACATGAACATCTACAGTTACGACGTAGGACTTGTTACATGCGTTCAAGTTACTATTGTTGAACCAAATCCCAGAGCAGTAAAGGTGGTAACCGAGTTAGTACTAATGGAGTAAAGTAAAGATTGAAGGTAAGATTTAAGAAAATATAATTTAGTAAACAGAAAATTATGATGAATTCAAAGTTTGGAATTTACATGAGAAGGAACAGATGAACCTACGCCATTGTGAACGATTTTGAGTCATGCTACCTACCATTGGTTACGATTATCACGTAGACCCCAATTAGGTTACCTGTATCTATTGGTTGCTTAGTAAATAGCCTATTTGGAATGTGAAATGAGTCTTCATCATATATTTCTACCAACACGTCTTCTGTCACTTGTTTTTGTGTTAATGTACATTTTAAGTAATTAAATCAATATTTTAACGATTCTATTATCTAACATTTGGTTATATATACATTTCCGTTGTTGTTTTCTGTTCTATCTAACAGAATTATATACACTTGTATTGATTGCTTTTTCATCTTTAACATTCTTAATTCTTTAGCCTAATAATCTACGTTCAAGTGAACCTTTAACAGATTTCAATACAAATGATCGTTTCTTTAATGAAACATCATCATCTGGTATAAATAGTTCTATCAATGTTAATAATAACACTAATAGTATTAGTGGAAAATCTGTACCAAGTTCATCATTATTCTCTGATTCTAATCCTTTAATGAAATTAGTTGATCATACAAAAGTTAGATCATCATCAAGTTCATTAAGTAAATCGAAAAAATCTTATCGTTCTAGATCACGTCAAAAAAACTCTTAAATAACTAGTTCGAAGTTATTTTCCTTTATCTATCAACATTGTTTATATTCATTGTTCTATATCTATGTCTTTATGTTTCCCCCCCCCCCCTCATTTTATTGTTTTAACATTAAATTTTGATATTGTATAACATGTATGTTTGTATATTGATTAAATTAGATAAATTTACTCTTTAATATTTCGTATATTTTCTTACTACTCATAAACAATTGAGTAGTATTAATTCATAAATTATATTTTTAATTGCTAGATTCACTAATGCCTCCTTATTGAAATTGGTCTAGAAATTTACATTCTTATTGACAATATTACTAATAATAATGATATTGTGCCTTTTATTTTGTTAATGTACTTACTTACAAAAGATGCTTATCTATGCATGTATATCATCACTTATCTGTCCTTGATCTATTCTATTTATCGTTGAACATTTGATTATTCATGATTGCAGACATGCCGATGCATTACAATACCTCTCTAGATGTTATCTTAATTTTATACAAAATGTGCAAGAATTATTGGTGTATTGGTAATCTGTCTACTTATAGTTTCTATCTTTCGTATTCTCTTCACATATACATGGTTTTTTTTCTTGTGTGTGCGTGTGTGTAATTTTATTCTCTTGAATTTGTTTATAGGATATATTTCACCCATTCTTCTGTTTCATTCATTCTCTATAAACTGTCTCTACGTTATTGTTCATTCATTCTTAAGATATATATATATATATATATATATTCTTCTGGTTTCTAATCACCCTATAATGATTAGTATAATGAGCGAAATATACCTATTGTATCATGAAAGAACAAGAATATGTTACTCAATGAAGAGTTCTCTTTTCAACGAATTCATTCCTAAGGTTGGACAACCGTGAATATATATGCATATATATATATATTTCTTAATAACAATCAATAATATTTGGTAATGATAAGAAGCAACATTATTCCTATGAGAAATCTGAGAATGTAGTTGACTATTTACCAAAATGTTATAGAAGTTAGGTAATGATCACTAAGTGTAAGAAAAAAGTTACGTATTATTTTAAGTTGGACTATGATGCAACAAAGAATCTGGTATCTATACAGATCAGTCTAAGTTGCTGTACTTCCATAAGGCATCAAGATCAATACCAAACTGGAAGTGGTTGCAGTAGAAAAAAGTAATTAAACAGAGAGGATAATTCGTTAAAAGTAAGGAAATAAAGTAGTTATGAGACTTGAATTATAACGGAGGATAGAAAATGAGTACATCGGGACTAGTATTATCGATTCTGAACCATGTTGTTCAACATTTCCAATCACTAGTCACAATTATTGAATAAATCTTAATCAGGGAATCTTTATTTATCCAACTTAGTTCTTGCACCAGCCAACAATGTATATCTAGGTAGGTAGTGGTTGGGCGTATATAAGTAGAATGCCAATTACCTCATTTTATAAAGATTCGAAATCTTGCCAATCGTTTTACCACTCCATATGAGTACTTTACATCTAACTCCAACAGTACTTGATGTTCCCTGAATACACGAGAAATGTTTTGGTTAGTGAGCTCATACTTCATAGTACTTTTACCAAATATGAATAGTCAGGAAAATTCGATTTGGTATTACATTCTGTTATTACTGAAAGGTTCTTCTTTCACCATTTATTCTTTATGCTCCTTAGCTAGGTAACTTGCAATATTTTCGTATACGTATTCAGCTTCTAGCTCTAATGGATACAAGGACTTTTAACCAACGAACTATTTATTTGAGATTCATAAATTGAATTCAACGTCATTTAGTCGACGCTTCTATAAACTTTTGCTAGTACATAACAGGTTAATAATGATCAGTTGACTTTTCAGTATCATTTTATGAATGTGGCGTAAATGAAGACGAGACAACCGCAATTTACAAGACTTTTACTACCATGATACTGAATCACTTTTATCATCTTTCAATGTTCCCATTGTACTGTCTTTTAGGCATTAGGGCGTAGCATTAAGGTGATAACATTTTTTTCACACTTTGAATTGATACAGTACTTTTTTCTCAAACTTTCTTAGATGATGTCCCATGCTATAGGTCTCTAGGAAAAAATTTCAATTACTTGGATTGTCCTTAACTACAGTACTAACGTGTTGGGACAGCTCCCAGAAACCTCGACGACGCCTCCGGTATCCTTGAAAGAGCCGAAGACGTTCCGTCCAATCACTGGTCGACAGAACCTTCCAGAATTTTGATGTTGCGCGTTCTGATTGGGTATTAGTTAGAACTTCTTTGTTTAGATTGGATGGACTATACTGATTTCGTTGTTTCAGAAAACTATAAATATACGATTATTTTATACAGATCTGACTCTCTATCTTACTGGAATAAAGTTTTCTGCCTACTCGTTTTTTGAATTTCGCGATTAGGATGGTCCAAGGTGTTTGAGTGCTAAAGTTGTCTGCGGTTAGTCAAACTATCAAACACAAATTATAACATTAGGATTATCAAATACATTCTATTATTTATTCGTGTGGTCCTACCAAGTACATTTCACTTTCAATAAGGTAATTCTTTTTCGTTAGTGCTTATTTCCCAGTAAAAGAGTATCGTTTCCCAATTTCTACTTTCATCAAGTTCTTGATCACTTTCTTTTATGTCATACAGACTACTTTCTGTATCATTATTATGAAGTATTCCTGAAATATTCTACTGTCTAGACAATATAAGATCTATTATTTCAGTTGTCAGAGTCACTACCAACTAGGAATTATTGTTGGTAAACGTTTCGTCTCATTTGTAACTCATCAGCTGAATTCACTTGCTGCATTCCAATATTGGTGTCCATACTTTAACTGGAACCGAGTATTATTTGATAAAGGATTAATAATTTACAGTGATTGAAATTTAAGAAGACTATTAATTGTCACTACATCATTTACGGCTCATTAACTGTAACTTGCAGTTTATAAACCTACTACTTTGATTGTTTATCACAAATACCCTTTTACTCAGTTCATTTTACTTCGTGAACTGTATGTGTGGCTTCGACGAGTAAGTGCATTTATGGAACTGTTGAAATATGAAAAGGAACGATTTTATACTACTTGGCTTAAATATGCTCCTTTTTGTTCTCATTGTCCGTCTGGGTCTATACTGTAGTAAGGCAGACAGAGAAGCCGCTGAAATTATGCAATCGTTGTATCTACTAGTCACCTGACTGTCGTACCACTGGTTGCCAAGGCTGATTTTTTAATTAGTGTCCAAATTAAGGACATATCAAGTAATTTTCACTTTAAACATATATGGGCATTGAATGAGCCATTAAGCCTAAATAGTAACTTTTTTTCAGCAAATTTGATGATATACGATTGTAAGAGTTTGCATTTTCACATTATCGAGGCACTATCGAGACAATCTACGGAAGATGTATATATGTTAACATGGTCAACAATCATTATTGTATGGACTTACACTAATCAGAGTTCAGAAAGGAAGATCATTTAATAGCATTCTATCAATGACACATCTCAGTTACATATGATGCTACAATTAGAAATATACACCTATTTTAGCTTATATACTTTCAGTATATTAATTAATTAGCACTGAACATATATTCAACCTTCAAATTTCTCTCTAGCCCTTAACTTTAGTCATCACTATCCCAGTATCGTATTAAAGGATTCTTATTCTAATCTAATGCGTTCACTTATGACCTACTACAAGTAATCTTAATTGATGGAGTTCAAACAAATCAGGAGTGCGGCAGTCACTATAAATAGCAGTGGATAATTATCATAGTATATCACAAATTCATTCAAGTTATATTCCTACCACTAAACGTTGGATTAGTAGTGTTAATCTTTTACCTTGAAATAATCAAGGTTATGAGCGCCCATCACCATTAGAGATTCCTATACAAACATCTATCCAGTGTTTCATGTTTTTCAACGGTACTTAAATGTAATTAGTTTATAACAGTTATAAACTAAAACCGATCTCCAAAAAAATCACTTCCTATTGTCTAAATACTTTTAACAGTCAGTATCTGACATCTATTCTCAGTCATGAAAGTTATCAACCAGTTCAGTTGCTACAATTGATTTTTTTTCTATGCATCGTTTATAGCTTTCATGAATCATCTCAACATACTCATCTCTTGTATTTTTCAACAGATAAACAAAAATGGAAATATATATCAGTAACTGTAATATTCCCAGTTGAATTCTTTGAACATAAGTTTCTTAATAATTTCCATAGATTTGTAGCGGTAAATAATCCCCAATATAAATAGTTACATAGGTTTCGACATTGATGCTGACCATGTTTGTTTTAGCGGACACTACTAGTTGAAGGCTCTCGGCCACGCATCACCACCAGATCACGTCACGCCGTACCGTGGAAAGCAACTCTCTCTCTAGTTTGTCAGCCTAGACGTTGCTATTCCATTGCCGCTCTATTCACAATCAAATATAACTTCTTTTCCATCCTTTATTGCCTTCTGATTTATTCTCATTCGTCAGAGTGGGTTCAAACGTTAGAAGTTGCCCTGGTAATACCGCAAACGTAACTTGGTCATATATCGGGTGCACTTCAGATTCTACAATAATTCTCGTTTACAAATATATAGTTAGGATTCATAACTGTACAGTTTAAACGAAACTTAAAAGAAGAAAGTTAATTACAAGTTTAGAACAACTTCGAAAATGGGTAATCAAAATATTTAATTGATCGTATACGTTTAAAAATGTTTCATACTAACGAATGTTTTAGATTTCTAGGTGTTTATGTTGTCATAGTGCGCGGTTGGTTCAATTTTAGGCTTTACATAAGGATTTGACCTTACTTAGAACATTTGAAATGTTCATCAAGAACTGTTGTGTTAAATGCTAAGTTTCCAAATAAGTAGCATAGAAAGCTCATTTTACTATAGAGTATTAATACATATAACTGTTAGTATTCGTAACTATTCAAACCAATCTAAAGATAGTTAATTTCAAGGTACGCCATTCGAAATATCGGTAACCTAGACTTTCAAGTAAGCCATCTTATTTTTATTTGTTCATAAGACAGAATCCTCAGAGTGTAGTTATTATTTTTCTATTGAATAAGTTTACTAAGATGATGGTGAACAAAGTGATCGCGAGTGATGTTTGAGGTATGAGGGCGGTTGTCACTTTCCGGTTGCCCACACTGTGAAAGGGTTCTTCTTGAGATACCTGAAAAAAAAAGAGTGGATTAGGGGTGGTTTTAATGACCTAAGAGTGTGACCGCAGTGCCCAGGTAACAACTGTTTGAGGCCGGTCACCTGTATTAATTGTTGCACCGGTCGTCAGAAGGGACATCGGCCTCTTGGTTTCTGAAGGAACTCGGCTTTCACCATGAGGCTTCATATCAGGCCTTCCAACTCCCAGGGCAAAGTCAGAATGGTTATAAAGATTTTTACTAGTTAGCATTTTTTAGCAAGGTTGTTGTTTTACGGGATGGGGTTGTTAACCCCATGTCAAACCCTTCTCCTTTATCCGGGCATGGGACCGGCATCAACCATCTGGGGCTCCAGGAGGAGTTACAATGACCAGCTCACTAGCTACTAACTTAGGGTTGTATCCTAAAGCCATGTAGAGGATTTGTAGTTGATGGAATTTATGCTTGTCGGAAGTCAATAGTTATCACTAGTGTCATTAAATGATCGTCGCACTATGACACAAATTGACGTGAATCTGCCATTTGGCACTAGTTAACCCAGGGATGCAACTATTTAAGTGTTTACCATGAGACTTGAAGTTTCTAAAGGTTGGATTCATTGAGAAATAGAGGATACCCATTGGTGAGCACTCATATAATAAAAAGAAGTAGCCGTCAAGTGTTCCACAGTTTTCATTGGTACCTGTCTAGCATAAATCTGTGATGAATATAAATAACTAAATATAATAGAGTCATTCAATCCTATAAATCCTGTTACATTACGGAAATCTCAGTCTCACCTGACCAATATCAAAACAAATATTTGTTTAACATACAATCGAATTGTGACAGCCACTATGTAACATCCATTTCCAATCATAATATATTTATCTACCAGTTCAACTGTAACAAACCATTTGTTTCTCTTTTATCATACACACACACACACATGAATCAACAATTCTAATTCATTTGTCAATCACATTTACATAGAATAGACAAGGTAACAAAATATGTCAATCAATTCATTGTTGCCACTTGAATTCTCCAGTACTACTGAGTATTATGATACTTGTAAGCTTTTTGGAATGTCGTATGAGTATATACAGTCAGTGTTAACAAATGGTTTGTTAAATCAAATCCTGATTACAATATATTCAGAGTTGAATAAAAGGGTAATGTGGAAGTTTTAACAGAGTACTGTGATAGTTGCTTTATACACCATACTGGGAAACCCTTTATATGATTTGATAGTTTCATATGAAGACATGAAATACAGCCTCGAACGTGAACGTGTTAGATGTAGTGTTCTAAAGTAATTACTTCAAGTTTTTACTAGAGTGTAATAAGTGGTTTATTAATACAAATACATACAGAGTTGAGTAAAAAGTAGACGTTTGTACAGATCATCGCGGAGCCAGAAGTTCCTAGGTTCGATCTCCGACTGAGTCGTAGATGAGCACTGCTGAAAATTTCCATACTAGAAAGAAACAGCTGTTTAGTGCTTCCAGATGATCAATGGTTGTATAATTCAAACCAATTAGCAATATCAAAATTAACAGTTAACAATCTCCATAACAACTAAAACATTTAAGCATAAATATGAATTGTAATTAATCGACATCCAATATAAAGTTAGGTTGTTGTTAATAAGTGAAATTCAGTAGGTATATTTTGTTCTGGATCTAATTCACTATCTAATCACTAATTCAAAACACTTAAATCTTAACATATTGACTATACATAAAATGAGTTTATAACTGGCATATTGTATAGTTTATATTGTGAATACTTTGATTACTCTAATCAATTCCATATGATAATGCAATTAAAGTCAATTTTACTCACATCTTCATTATCATTTAAAATTGTAATCATAACATCATGTTGTATTCATGTTACTGTACATACTTTTTACCATCAAAATTGATGATTACTTCATGTTTCATTTCAATGAGTTATCCTCAATTAATGATTAACATTGTTTTCATTTAATCTATTCATATTAAATCAACACATTCTGATATATAATTGAATTGAGATGGTTATTTTTGTGAAGATCGATTACAGATTGATATTGTCAGGGTAACACTAAAAATCAGGGAGCATTAGACAGTACTGGACTCCCGACTTTTCGAGTGTGTGACAGTTATCACCAATGACAATAGATAACCGTAGCGTTATATATCACAAATCGATGGAATTGGAAACTCTATTATTAGGTGTTTGTCAACCCACTGGTATAGATGGTTAAGCGTTCACCAACCTGGAGTTCCTGGGTCAGAATGTGGGGTGCGCAACGCTGTGGAGTTCCACACTAGTACGAAACGGCTGTCCAGTGCTCCCTGATTTTCACTTGTACCCTGTTAACATTTTAATATGTACTATCTCATTACAATGTGATAAGAAAACTATGACTGTTTAACTTAGGTGAAATATAAACTTAACAATCGTCAAAATACTCGACCATTATTATTAATATCAGTTCAGTAGTGACTAAATTCAGAAGGTAAGATACTAAAGCTCTATCTCTTAAATTCACATTTCATAATTTGTATAAAAAATTGTGAAGTAAACTTAACCCGTAGACTTAGTCTACCAACTCGATGACTTAAATTAAGAGTTAGTTTGAGTCAAGCTAGTAAATATCTCATGTGTCTTCATTCCCATTATAAAAGTTTCTGACTAAACAGCATAGATCAGTATTAAGGAATTTACAGAAGGGTGATGTAATAACTGTAATAGGATGAAACAATAGCTCAGATGCTCTTACTATATGTCAAAAAGATTGTATGTATAAAGTTCTTCAACTTCGGAACGATGCACCGAATTCCTAAATTTATAGATATAAGAAAGATTTGACAGTGACATATACATATCAATATTCTAATAAAGGAACTCATTGATACTACTACGTACGATAATCTAAAAACCAGAGTCAAAATTGATGTTTGTATATCTCCTACTTAAAATCCATAGGTCAAATGTTCAAGACCATTAACTCATCATATCTAAAGTTAGCTCTATGGTTAACTAAATTATTAAAACTGATCGGCAGATAAACGATGGCTCGCATTTACCCCAAGAAACGGATTATGTAAACATATATCACACTGGAACTTAAATCCAATATTTATCTTTCGCTTTAATTTATCATGAAGTCAATCAATCATTGTTGCTGTCGTCGCTTAAATATGCAATTCGGTCAATCAATCAATAAATCAATCAATGCCTGTTACCCCAAGTAAAGCATAGGCCGCGCACCAGCACTCTCCAACCAACTCTGTCCTGGGCTTTTCTTTTAAGCTCTTTGCAAGTGCTCTTCATTCTCTTCATGTCTGTTTCCGATTCCCGACGCAATGTCTTCCTGGGTTTTCCTCTGTTTCTTTTGGCCTTCAACATTCCAAGTTAGTGCTTGTCTTGTGACACAGTATAATGACTTCTTCAATAAGTGTCTAATCTACCTCCAGCGTCTTTTTCTAATCTCTTTCTCGGCTGGAAGTCCATTAGTTCTCCGTCGCAGAAGGTTGCTGTTGATTGTATCTGGCCAACGAATCCGAAGAATCTTGCGCAGATAGTTGTTTATAAATGCATGTATCTTCTGAAGGATACTTTTCGTAGTTCTCCAAGTTTGAGCTTCATACAACAGAAATGTCTTCACATTTGTATTGAAAATTTTGACTTAAATGTCGACTAAAAGTTGGTTTGAGTTCCAGATGTTTTTCAGTTGTAGAAATGCTGCCCTTGCCTTACCAATCCGCGCCTTCACATCCGATCTAGACCCTCCTTGTTTATCGATAATGCTGCCCAGACATGTAAATGTTTTAACGTCTTCCAGAATTTCTCCGTCAAGTGTAATTGGGTTAATGTTCTTTGGTTTGTATCGGCGGATCTTGCTTTCCCTTTATGTATGTTGAGGCTTACTGCTGCCGAGGCTGAAGCTACATTGTTCGTCTTCATCTCCATTTAATGTTGTGTATGGTATAGAAGAGCTAGGTTATCTGTAAAGTCCAAGTCATCTAGTTTCATTCATGTTGTCCAATGTATTTCGAGATTGCCTTGAGATGTTGCAGTCTTCATGATCCAGTCGATGAGCAGTAGGGAGATCCGTGGCTGCTGCTTCGATGACTGGTGGGTTCAGTGGGGTTGGCCTATTCAAGAGTTCTTGGAAGTGTTCTACCCACCTGTTTCGTTGTTCGGGTACTTCAGTGATTGGTTTGCCAGCCTTGTTCTTGATTGGCCGTTCTGACTTATAGAGTTTCGCAGCTAGCTTCTTCGTTGTATCGTATAAGAGCCTCATATTTCCTTCTATTGCAGCTTTTTCCACTGTCATTGCTAGGTCCTCAACAAATTTCCATTTATCCGACCTGATGCTCCTCTTCACTTGCTTGTCGACTTCGGTGTATTCGGACTGTGCCTTGGCTTTCTCTGTTCTTGTCCGGCTGTTATTAATCGCTATCTTTCTGTTCCTCCTTTCTTGGATCTTGTCGAGAAAATTCCATTCATTTTGGTGTTGTTCCTTGGTACCCAAAACCTCTTGACATATTGAAGTTATTGTTTCTTTAATCTCCTTCCAGTTGTCTTCCATATTATTTCCACCTTTTTCTAGTAGATCATGAAATGCGTGGAACTTATTATTGGAAGTTAGTTTTAATTCGTTGCGTTTGTTAGTATACCAGGGAAGGGCTGAATAAAACTTTTGCAATACTAATGCTCCAGTTGTTCAGTGCTTCCTCAGCTTCAGTTTCATTTTGGCCACTACCAGATGGTGATCGGAAACTATGTCAACTCCTCTCCTTTTTCTTACGTCTTCCATGGTCCTTCTAAACTTCTCATTGATGCAGATGTAATCGATTTGGCTTTCAGTATTGTAATCCGGTGAAACCCATGTAGCTTTGTGTATACGTTTATAGAAGAATATGGTTCCACCTATAATCATTTTGTTGAAGGCTTATAAATTTACAAACCTGTCACCGTTATCATTCCTTTCTCCCAGTCCATTCTTTCCCATGATATCTTCATACCCGGTGTTGTCCACTCCAACCTTGGCGTTGAAGGCTCCCATCACAATGGCCAGATCCTTGGCTGAGCATTTGTTGATGATTGACTGCAGCCTCGCATAGAACTGGTCTTTGTCGTTTTCGTGGCTGTCATTGGCGGGTGCATAGCGCTGGTTGACATTTATTGTAACCCCTTCCTTCCTCTTCTTGAAGGATGCTTTGATGATTCTAGGTCCATGAGGTTCCCATCCTACAAGAGCCTTCCATGCTTTTTGGTTCAGCATTAGCGTTACTCCTTGTTTGTAAAACATTTTCTTCTTCGTGGCCGATGTATATAAGCACATTTTCTGAGAATAATCTTTACTGTCCAGCTTGTAACCAATGGGTTTCGCTTGTTCCAAGTATCTTTAGGTTGTATCTTTTCATTTCTTTAGCTATTTACATTCTTATCCTTATCTCCCACATCGTATGAACATTCCATTTACCAATTTTAGTTGTTGCTCTGGTTGTCAGAAGGGACATCGGCCTCGTGGCTTCCGAAGAAACTCGGCTTTCACCATGTCATAACAGACCTTCCAACTCTCAGGGCAGAGTTAAAATGATTAAAAAGGTTTTTGCTGGTTAGTTTTTTTTTAGCAAGGTTGTTGTTTTACGAGATGGGATTGCTAACCCTATGCCCAACCCTCCTGCTTTATCCGGGTATGGGACCGGCAGCAACCCTTTGGGGCTCCAGGCGGTCAAATATGACACAATATTTGCTATAATGTTGACTAATCTCATCTTTGTGTTGAGATGGTATGTGAAGATTGGTAGTGAGTTTAGTTCATTGAATTCGTCACGGATTGAAGTTGGCAAGATACCATTGAGAACCATGGAGTATTGGACAGCCATTTCACGTTAGTATAAGACTCCTAAGCACTCCTCAACACCTTAGATGAAACAGCTGTCTAAAAACGCTTCCTAGTTTTCATTCGTACCCTGTCAATATTATTCTATAACAAAATCAATCAATTAAAATCATCTTTCTTTCATCACTTAAATTAATCAATAATTTCTATGATGTAATCAACTGATTATTGATCATATTTACTGAATAGTATTCAGATTAATAAAATAAAACATTATGTAATTCATTTACAACAATTTTGCTAATCATTTTTTTTTCATTTGGGGGAGGGGGAAATTTTTGAAAATATAAACACTTTTTCAACCTCAATAAACCTAAATAAAACATGTCTATACTTAATATTGATAAATTAAAAACAATGAAACAATCAAGCATAGTAACAAAATATTTTCAACAACCATGGTTACTAACATTACATATTATTTGTACAGTAATAATATTATTATGTAATTCATGTTCTAGTTGGATTATTGTCAATGATTTAAATGAACAAATTAAAGGTTTAGTTTATGATAAAATATCAAAATATCTTACAGGCTATTTAATTCTATTCAATATTATTGAATTAACATTTAGTATAATTGAATTGTTTCTATGGTTAAATTTATTGAAAAAACAATTAACTTTATGGATTATTATTGATTGTATAACAATAATGAATATATACTTAGCTGAATTACCATTAAATATAATGAATATCTATATATGCGCTTGTCATGATACAATTATATCAATAGGTTTCATTATTAAAGGATTCTTTATTCTAATATTTATTTGTTTACGTCTATCAATTTGTTTTATTTCATGTAACTATGAGAAAACAAATGAATTCACTAAGAATTCATTCAATATTAATTTAAATGAAGAACAATATTTATTACATAATAATAATAATAATAATAATAATAATAATGAAAATAATTTTTTAAATGAGAAATTTTTATGTAAATCAATTTATTGGACATGGATACGTATTATTTTATGTACAGGTTTAATTTGTTTAATTGTATTAATTTGTACAATATTTAGTTTTGCATTAATTCAATTGAATGTAAACAATTTAAAATGGTATCAATTTACTACAAATCAAACATCTAATTATAAAGTAGTAACATTTCAACATGATTATCTACATGATGTAGAAATATTTTTAGAAGATAATTCAAATCAATCACAAATTAAATGGTATCATTTATTAAGTTTAGAACAAATTATTCAATTAAAACAAATTAATGCTAATGAATCAGTAATATTATCATTGCATCATTATAATAAACAAAAATTTATTAGATTTAAACAAATTATTCATTATTCTAATAAGACAAAATTACATTGGAGTTCATGTTGGCAAATAATAAAATATGATTTATATAAAGAAATTGTATGTCCATTATTACGTAATCAATCTATTAGATTAATTTATGGTATAAAAATAACTTTTATTTATATTGAACCATCAAAAAGACAATTATATGGTAATGTATTATATAATATGACAAGAGTGATTACTGGAAGGTAAATGTTATCGTTTTGACTTTAGTTACTACTTTTATAATCAATTTTAAATAATTCAATTGGGATGGTTATTTTTGTGAAGATTGGTTATTTTATTTGATTGAGTATATCACAGATTGATGTTGGCAGGGTACCATTGAAAACCAGAGAGTACTGGACAGCTGTTCTGTTCTAGTGTGGAACTCCGCAGCAGTGCACACCCCAGATTCTGCAACAGGGTATTCAGGTTGACGGCGAGCGCCTAACCATTTACACCATTGGGTTGGCATCCAATGGTAGAATTCCCACTTTTATCAATTTGTGATATATATAGCTTGACGATCATCGATTGTCATTGGTGATAACTGTCTCACTCCCGACAAGTCTGAACTCCACCAGTCACGAATTCACACTAGAGCTTCAGGAACATCCTGGAGTTAGTCACAAATGAGCTTCTTATTATAGTTAAATTAGGATGGTTAGTTTTGTGGAGACTGATTATTTATTTGATTGAATATATTACAGTTTCTAAATAAATAATCATGAATATAATGAATAATGATCATTATAAACAAATAGTAGTATTTAATGATAATAATGATAATGACTATATTCACTAGTATGTTTAGTACAATATGAATTTTCAGCATTCATTGTCTTGACAAGTTACTCTTTTTCTAGGTGCATATGCCAGTCCGTGTTCACAAAAGTGACAGAATTACCACGCTTATTGTTGATCATGTAGGTCATGTAGCCATGATTCTTGGACTGTGATAAAACCACACTTATCCTATATGTTTAGACTAAGGTGAAATTGTAGGTAGTCCAATAAGAGATATGTACTTAATATTAAGAATTTCCATAGTAGACATGAAATGACTATTGATCCTTTTCAATGCTTATTACCAGCCACCATCTCACTGTATTACTCAAGATAGATCATAAACATTTTATACAGACGCATGAGTACACAATTAGATTTTGCAAATTAAATAGTAATTTGTTTAGATATTTTGAAAAATTTTTAGCCCAAGTCTTCAAACAGGCCACCGTACGTTTAATATATATATATATATATATATATATATATATATATATATATATATATGTATTAATGTAAGTTGACGTACTAAATGAAAGTAGTATTACTGGTAGGAAAAGAATGGAAGCATAGTAAATATGATTCAAGAAGAAAGAACTAAGTTCCTAAATGCAACAATACTACTGTGATTGATTGATTGATTGAATGATCATGAATCATGTTATCTAACCTCAGCTAGATAACATTACACGTTAAAACAAGCAATGATTGGTTATGCATACATTTTACAACTATTTCTTACAATGAAAGTTTACATTCTTATTGTATTCTGAATCTGTGTTTCATAGACTGTTATTCCCTACCTTTAAAGGTTATAGTTTACAATCATATAGATAAATGTCTCATTAAAGTCATAAGTGATGATCATAGAAATAGTATGAAAGAGTTGCTTCTCTCAAATAATAATCCATAACTCAGAGTATCTTAAAATTTAAAAAGTACCTTACATATTGAAAGGTTTGTAAGTAACCCACAAACACTAATTCAGTAGGAGTTAGTCAGTTGAATTTGATGTTTGAAGATACTGAATACCTGACGAAGGTTGTTTTTGTCGTCATTAATGGAATAATATGACGTTCTTTCTAAGTCAATTTTAAATTATGAAGTTCAAGTTTCAAATGTTTATTTTACTTCAATTTCGTTGATAGTCAGGATAATGAAAATACCGCATATCATTTTTAGTTTTGATTAAATTGCACCAATTCCATTGTGATGTGGAATCTAGTCTAAGTAGTTCAATGTCGTGTGTACTGTATCTTTATCTTACGTGGTTAGAGACAGTCAGTGAAAAACCTCAAGTTTGAATTTTATATTAGTCGGCGTTTGTCGTCAAAACATAGTGGTATGTAATCAGTATGAACCAGCTGGAATTTGAATGATTTTCTGGTAATGAATACAAACTGTGTGACCTGGGCTCGAATTATCATAGTACAGAGAATCAACTTTTTCAAAATTACAGGTACGCCTTCATGATATGCCAACTAGTAAAAAGCTTAGATCAAAAGGTTTCCATGCAGATTACTAAAGTTACACTAAATTATGAGATGATTAAGAATATGAGTATAATGAATGCACCAGTTTATAGTCTTTCACTATCTGCTGATCGTCTACATTCTTATTCTTCATAATATTCTATTAGATAAGTTCTAATCACAGTAGATCTCAAGTATTACTGAGGTTTTTTAATTTTTGATTTCATGGTTATTTGAATAGATTTGGTTGAATAGTTTAAAAATTGAAGACCAAATTGCCATATCCGCGACCATGATAGGGATCATAGTCAAGGTCACTAAACCTGGTGATAGGTATTTAATTTTCAAACCATTCAGTTTACATCCAATAGATCATATTTCCAACTTTAGCGTGATGACATTTTGCATAAACTGCACCTTTATTATACAGTAATACCTATCTTTCACTCCTCAATAGGTTCATTCTGCTTATCAAAGTCTTCATCAGGAATGTGGGTATTTCCATTCCTTATCAAAGTCGATTATACGCACTGATGAAGAGTTGTGTACTAGGACGAAACAGTTATCAAGTTCTTCTCAATGGTGTCTAATCAATATTAATCTGTGACTTTTGCAAACCACCAAATTTAATACTTATCTCCACAAAGCAACCTTAATGCAAATAATAATGTTGTTGAATAAATAATACTAGTTGAATGAACTAGTCACAGATCGATGTTGGCAGGGTACCATTGAAAACCAAGAAGCTCTGCTAGACAGTTGTCCCATCCTTTTATAGAACTCCTCAGCAGCGCACACCGTAGGTTACGTCCCAGAGGCTTCAGGTTGGTGAACGACTTACCATCTTCACTACTGGCAGGATTCCCACTTCCAGCAATTTATAATACAGCACGACATCATCATTTGCCATTGGTTATAACTATCTCATTCAGCTCTAGTGAGAAGTCGTCACTAGTGGAGTTCAGACTACTAAACTTAACACCAATTGACACAAATCATCTCTAATGAATAATGCGTTAGAGGTTACATAATTCCATGATGAAAACTATAGATATTATAAGATATACAGAAGTTTAGTGTAATAATAAAGCGTTATTTCTTCACATTCTTATGAATGAAAAATGAATTTAGGCTACTCCAAACTTCATCAGTTATACCTAGAAGGTGAATAGAACAATGTGTTTTCACTTCAAATCATGAGTTCATACAACCAAAATTCTGAAAACATCTAGAAGCATCTACATTTAATTATTAAGTTTCTACAAAACAAACCGATCGATCTCTTTTGTATCAGCTGATCAGATATATAGAAAAACTACAGTTGTAATTCACATATCGCTAGATTACGTAAATATCATCTTTTACTAAAATATATGTAATATTAAACGGTATATGGGTATTTCTATTAAAACCCTACCGCTTCTGATGCCTTGACGTGGTGTTCGGTTTCGGTCCTTTTGATGAAACAATTGGGCACAATAGTGTCGGGAATAATTGTCACTAGAAGGTCTACTATGCCAGGCGGCTCAGTTGCAGAACAAAAATACTAAAAGCATCTGGCCTAAAGTCCGAGGACGAAGTCTTACTTCCTAGTGAACAAAGGTGTGGCGATAATAAGGTGTTGCTTCCTCAAAATAAAGGAGAGGGTAAGGAAAGGCTGACCATAAAGACAGAAACTACATATTATTCCAAGAATCTCTGTCTCGAGAGTTGTTACATCAAGAATCACTCATAAATAGCAGTGACCGACATATCTGAAGTAGCTGACCTTTAGCCACTGTGGTTACGTTATCAGGTAGTCAAGACCACTTACTAACCAGTTTATTTTTCAGATACTTCGAAAAGAAGAGCCCTTCTACAGTATGGGCAGTCAAGAAATAATAACGGCCCTCATGCACCTAACATCAAACAAGATCACTTACTGACTGATTTCCACAAATAAGTTTGTACAAAGGATGAAAATGTTGAATTTGTATATCACGTCATTTTGATGTCCTGAAGAGTTTGGAAAACACTTACTGATGTGAGCATGTATATATGAGGCTCAATGTTTTTTGATCTCTTACTAAATTGATGATTCACTGTTACTGAATTGTGAACGACAAATTTTGCAGAATACCACGAATTCATTGTATATCATGCATTCACACCAACTACACACAAGTACTTACCAGTCTATGTATACATGCAAAAGTATGTAACATGAAGAGGATTGAAACATGAACATCCTGAACATCCTGAATTCATTAATCTTAAAGTAAAAAGCTTTATTCAAATTTTAGTTATACGACACTTATTGGATATACACAACACAACCCTTTTCTATTAAAATTATCAAAGACTATGGTAATTAGGAGATTAGAATGTGGCTTCTTTGGGCATAAATTAAATGAGGTTAATATTCAACTATCTTAGTGATAACACTAACGCTTAATTTTCATTCTTTACAAAATTATAATGAATACACAATTATTTTAATTTAATTTTTCTTTTTACCTCACTACTCATTTTTATATAAAAGTCAAAATTTTCAACACAAATGTGAAGACAGTCCTGTTGTATGGAGCTGAAACTTGGAGAACTACGAAAAGTATCCTACAGAAGATACAAGTATTTATAAACAACTGTCTGCGTAGGATTCTTCAGATCTGTTGGCCAGATACCATCAACAACAACCTGTTGTGGCAGAGAACTAATCAACTTCCAGCCGAGAAAGAGATTAGAAAAAGACGCTGGAGGTGGATTGGACACACACTGAGGAAACCATCAAACTGTGTCACAAGACAAGCACTGACTTGGAATCCTAAAGGCCAAAGAAACAGAGGAAGACCCAGGAACACATTGCGTCGGGAATTGGAAACAGACATGAAGCGAATGAACAGCACTTGGGAAGAGCTAGAACGGAAAGCCCAGGACAGAGTTGGCTGGAGAATGCTGGTGGGCGGTCTATGCTCCACTTGAAGTAACAGGCATTGATTGATTGATTCGACTCATTTTTATGATATTGTCATGTTACGCAACATAGTTCTAAATTTATCACTGTGTTGTATATCAGACCTATTTGGCTTATAATTAAAAGGTTTTTACAGGTTAGTGTTTTCTAGAAAGGTAGTTTTTAACACATCAACAATAGAATAAATAAAAATGACCATTTGACAAAATAAGAGTGCCAAATCAGAAGAGTTAAAAAAAATACCACTCGAGCAAGGCACTGCAGTTAGATATACAAGCAACTGCAAAGATACTCCACATTCTCTTCAGAAAAATTTAATAGGAAGAAAAAGTACCAAACGGACTTGAAAGAAGGACACATCATCAAGATACAAAAGAAAGCAGATCTTAGCAATTATGAGAACTACAGAGGCATCACTCTACTATCAGTACCAGGAAAAGTCTTCAACAGAGTGTTATTGGTCTGAATGAAAGATCCAGTCGACGCACAACTCCGAGATCAATAGGCCGGATTCCGTAAGAATTGATCATGTACTGACCGAATCACGACTTTACGGTCGATTGTTAAACAATCAATTGAATGGAATTCACCACTGTGCATCAACTTCCTCGACTACGAGAAAGCGTTCGACGGCGTGGATAGGAGAATATGATAGAGTCTTTTTCGACATTATGCTGTACTCGAAAATATGGTCAACATTATACATAATTCTTACGACGGACTACATTGTAAAATTTTTTATAGAGGTCAGCTCACAGCTACATTCGAAGTGGAGACCGGTGTCAGACAAGGCTGCTTACTTTAGGCCTTCCTCTTCCTACTGCTCATTGACTGGATCATGAAGACTGCAACATCTCAAGGCAATCTCGAAATACAATTGACAACATGGACGCAACTAGATTACAGAATTAGCTCTTCTTTCCCACATACAGCAGCAAATGCAGATAAAGATGAACAGTGTAGTAGCAGCCTCGGTAGTACTAGGGAAAAGCAAGATACTTTGATACAAAACAACGAACATTAACCAATTACACTTGACGGAAAAATTCCGGAAGATGTAGAAATATTTACATACTTGGGCAAAATCATCGATAAACAAGGAGGGTCTGATGCAGATGTGCAGACAAGGGCAGCATTTCTACAACTGGAAAACTTCTGAAAATCAAATCAACTGTCAACCAACATTAAACTCAAAATTTTCAATACAGATGTGAAGACAGTTCCGCTGTATGGGGCTGAAACTTGTATTGTGAACTACGAATAGCATACTTCAAAAGATGCAAGCATTTATAAACAATTGTCGGAGAATGATACTTCAGATCCGTTGGCCAGATACCATCAACAACAACCTGTTATGGCAGAGAACAAATCAACCAGCTTCCAGTCGAGGAAGGAATTAAGGAGAGACACTGGGGGTGTAAATCATCAAACTGTGTCAAATGACAAGCATTAACTTGGAACTCTGAAGGTCAACTGAAAAGAGGAAGACTCAAGATCACAATGCGTTGGAAATTGGAGACAGACATGAAGAGAATGGAGAGTACTTAGGAAGAGCTGGAAAGTAATGTGCAGGACAGAGTTGGTTAGAGAATGCTGGTCGGTGGCCTATGCTTCACATGGGCTAATAGGCACTGGTTGATTAATTGATTAATGTGGCTTATGACTGGTTAATGAGAGCGTAGGCTAAGTAGGTGGAAAATTAAAATCAAGTGATTAGATAATTGTAACTTATATATTTGCCTTTTCACCTTGCATATGGGATTTCTCACTTGACATTGCTATATATGTCATGCTGAATTCATTCGGTTGTTGATTAGTCAGTCAAATTTCTATCTCACTGAAAAGCTAAGGCCTAGCTGTGGCTAGCTATAAGCTACTGTATCGCGTAAACACCGCTTAAATATAATCAATTCATCTTCTCACATACAACATTATGCAGATCTTATAAGTTTGATTGTGACTGGCAAGTGGAATCCAGGACGCGCGTTTCGTCCTATTTGGGACTCATCGGCTGGATGACTGACCAGCTTCAGTCTATAACAAATCAACGGGAATATACAAGTTTATCCTAATTATGCAGATCTGTAAAAGCACTCTTTCAGAAAGGATAATTATTATTTTATCATGACATTTTCTATAATTTCAGCAATCTAAACGTTAAATCAATCTTCTATTACTTTTTTTACAATTTCGCCTGTATGTGGCTGATGAGAAAGTACAAAATACCTAATCAATTCATGGTATTCTGTAATTTGTGTCATTGTCACTTTATTGATCATAGTGTAGACAAATGATGTATTTGATCAATTCTGTTCAAGTGAAAATCACTCACTATTCTGATCAATTGATTGATTAATTGATCGATTGATTAATTGATTGATTGATTAGTTCAAACTACCCATAATGAATAGATATCAAGAAGATAGGATTAATGGTCAGTAAACGTGAATCGTTTTACATAACAAAATAACACAATTATGTATGTAAGATCTGCTGTAAATAGGGTCAAAGTTCATTTAAAACACTATTGATTAGTTGATTCTACTTGTTACGGTTCGATAATAGTTGAGTTTCATTGAAAACTAGGGAGTACTAGATAACGTTTCGTCGTAATGATGGGGCTCTTCAGTAGAGTATATATATATACTCTTGATCCTACTAGAGAATCGAACCCGTGGCCTTAGAGTGACAACGCAGATTAATCATCTACACCACTTAGCTGGTGTCCACTAGCAAAATTCCCACTTCTATCCAATCTGTAACGAAGACAATCAATTAAACTTAGTATGTCTTCAAAAAACCACCTTAATTCAACAGCACTGATTGCTAAATATTATTCACGAAGGTCACTTATGAACACAAAGTTATGACAGATATCAGACTTGCTTACTGATCACCATATATTGTATGTTGTATTTTGACGACAGACATAGGAAGGCAGTTTGTCACTCTACATATGTTTATTTTAGTAAAGATAATAAAGTTTACGACTGTATGAAAAACAATTGGTTCCAGTCTATAAAAGTTAAAGTTTCGGGTCATTGATATTTACTTTTCTTTGGTAATAATTAGGGTCTTCACTTTACCACATCCTATTTTGGAAATAGTCTTCTCGCTCTATTGTATCCAGCAGTCACATTTCCTCACGTTCTATGTATATGATTTGTTTAATATCTTTGTGGCTCTCTCAAATACACAGACTTTTTTAAGAATATGAATGAGATTATGGTGTAGTCCGCAGAATTTCCTATCGACTACCCTCAAGTCATCTTTCTTCCTTACATAGTGGCAGTAATATCGAGTTACTCAGACTAGTAATCACATTACAACATGGTTGGTAGGGTTCAGTTAGCACTATAAAAACTTAGCAAACATCCAACTGGTTACTATACAGTGATTTATCAACGGATGATGGATAGTAAAATTACCGACAGCTAAGCTAATTCGGTCTTAAATCCGTTTTGATTAGATTTAGACTATTTTGGTGGCAGTGTGTTTTTGGACCTACATGATTGAATTCAGTGATTTTATTATCGTTTTTAACACGATTGTCAGTCCCAACGTCATTTCTAAGTGAGTTTCTCAATACAACCTACAAATCTTCAACTAACACGTTTTGATAACCTGGCAGTTAGCTCCATTACCAACTAATTGAATAATCAATAAAAATCTGAAGTTAAATAAAGATTATTTTAAAAAAAAACTTCACAAAAACACCTCACTCATTTTGTTTTATCCTCTACTATATTCAGTTAGTGATTAATAAATGTGTGTGTGTGTGTGTGTGATTAGTGAATTGAATATTCACTAAACGGGCTATTCAGAAGGTTATTCTCTAGTAATTACCATGTAAAGTTAGTTCGAAATACTTAGTTAAAGAAAAACAATTAAAAAATTTCACTGAGAACTACTTCTTAAAGTACTTATTGATTCATCCAGATTATTGATTTTTTGAAAAATTTACTTTGTAATCACCTTTTCTTCATCATTCATAGTGTAAACTAAATTAAATGTTATGAGTTACTTCAGCATTATTTAAGTTAAATTGTAACTAGCAAGCGGAATCCAGGATGCGCTTTTTGTCCTAGTCGGGACTCGTTGGCTGGATGTAACTTCATCCTAATGTTGATGTTTATACCGGGATTCGAACTCAGTCCAATTTATGCCAAACACCTCCGCTTTAACCACTAGGCTACGAATTGATCCTCATCACACATATACTCCCTTTAAATGAGACGAAACGCGTATTCTGGATTCCACTTGCCAATCAGTTGTCATTTTGCTTAATCTGTAAGTGGATTTAGTAGATGGTGGTAAATAGTTAAGAGTTGTAGTAAAATGTAAAAACGCTCTCGATAAACAAATGAGTATACAATCTGTATTTGAATGAGTATTACAAGCAGTAGTTTATTCTGTTTTATTTTATGGATGTAAAAAATGGCCATTATGACTAGATGATATCCATAGGTTATTGGTATTTGATCATCAGTGTCTTAGAAATATTTCTTTCGTCTGCTAGAATCATCAGGTACAAAAAAAGGGTTTGAATGTAGAATATTGGAAGGAAGATGATAAACGAGCTGATGAGGTTGTAAATCTTCACTGATTGACACGGTCGATGCATGCAATACATATGCCTAACCACCGCCTATCTCGACGTACAATGCTGGTATTGAAGTAGGATGGCGGAAAGCTGTAGGTGGTTAAACTAAGATATGACATCAATCCATGAAGTCACCGGCTACAAGTCTAAGTTGAATTGGTAGATAGAGACTACTTGATTAAGATTTGTGCGACATTCGCACCCAATGATTGCTCAAATTCAGTCACAATAGAACAGGATCATCCACTATTAATCTTCTATTAAACATGAGCTTAAACATTTTACGAACTAATTCCTCCTTCATGTGCCATGTCATTCATAATACACTTTTTTTCTTATTGCCACTAAATTAACCAATACGTTAACCAATTTGGTGTGATAACTTGGATTGATGCATATATTTTGCAGGCTGTACGTTGTGGATACACGTATAACCTGTCCCTTTCTCTCTAAGCGTCTGTGTATCTCCATCTTTATTCCACTCTCTTTGTTAATATTTTGTTGTGTTGAGCGTATTTGGATGTGAACAAGTAAATAAGTAACAATTGGGAATGATCTGAAGATTCTTCATTATATAGAGGAGGCATAAGTCCTAGGGTAGATCGTATTATACTACATACTAATAATAATACCACACTGGAATCAAGAAAGATGACAATTCGTTCTATATGAGTAATAAATCTCTAAATATGACGTATGAATACATGCATTAACTAATGAATGAAACGTTCAACACATACAAATCGGTTATTGTATTAACCGTCCTGAAATAATACCATGCAGTTTTCATAGAAATTGGCAAGTGGTTACTCATCATTTAATTTACTAACTCATAATTCATTCATTTCTAGAAAAAACATATAGCCGACTACATTGAAATATCAGTAGATGAGCTTGAAGGTGTTTTCTTTTCTTGTTTTTTTTTTGTTTTCAGTAGTATCTCACCTACTAATTAATCATTTTCAAATTAATAGAATCATATAAAATATGATAATTTCAATGATCAATTATTATTCTTTCTTTATTTTCTAGTCGTAAAATTCGACAGCATGATATAAAATTGAAATATTTTCAAAATACAATCGTTCATTTATCATCAAAAAAATCAACTGAATTACAAAGTAATCATGGTCATGATGAATGGTCAAGTGGTCCATTTAGATCATATAATCTACATGTTGATGATCAACTGTATACAAAATATCGTAGTACAGATCTTGTACCTGTTCAAGAATTATGGAAAACAGGTATTGCAAAATGTCAAAGTACAGCACCAATAGGACCAGAGAAAATTTAAATTAAAAAAGAAAATGTTATTTGTTTGTTTGTTTGTTTGTTTCACTAATAAACAATGCATTTTGATTAAATGAGATATTTTTGAAGTTTACTGTAAAATAGATTTCACTTTAAGATGTTGTTATAACGTAAAAAAGATAATTGCTATATAATTGGATGTATGAAACTAAATGATGGATATAGTCTTGTGCATATGTGGTCACAATAATAACATCAATGATTGCCTAGTTAGTCACTGTATGTCTGCCCTAAGCCCACTCGATCCCAGGACAGTATAGGATAAACAGAAGTCGATGAATCAACTAGATAAAATTGTACTGTATTTCAGGCATTCCTTTATATACATACACAAAACGTGACCATACAGTCAACCAATTAGTAAACTGGCATTTGTACAAAATAGGAGTAACAGTGAATGTGAAGTGGAGCAACGTGTACACAATCAATTAGCCGTAGTTCATAACTGAGAAATGATATACTGACAGTTAATGCGTTAGACGGGACGATATGGCAAGGAAAACTGAATAATAATAGGAATAAAATGTTCACTTTGCATACAACCAAAAATAATGTAACAGACTACAGAAAAATAGTTCTTGAAGATAACCAATCACATTTAAGTACCCAGCATATCAGATTTTGAGAGTTAAACCAACTTTATGTTAGTGTCTGTGAAAAGCATTTCATTTGTCACAATAGTCACGAGTTATATGAATAGTCATGAGTTATATGAATAGTCATGAGTTATTATTTTTATCTAAAATTCCTGGTTGATATTTACTTTCAATCAGTAGGATTTTCAGAAGATTTATCTATTCTTTAGTTAAACTCCTATAAAGACAAAAATAACTGGAAGGTGGTATGGTGATTAATCCTCATGAAATTCTGGACCTAAGTATCGTGGCACTGGTTTTCAATAAGTGCCTACAATCTTGTAAGGAACTTATGCCTCTCCTTGTGTTGACTCGGTCCTGGTCTACCTAGTTTTACAGACTCTGACTATTACCACTGAGTTATTCTGTCCGCCGCTTGTCACCTGCAAGATTGAGATGTACACATGAGTTTACCACTCTGTAGTGACTAATTAAATATTCGTCAAGTCTATTATAATTCTGAATGAATTTCATCTACCTAGCTGTAATGTGGCCACTTGTCTATGACACTCGACACCACTGGCACTATATAGAGATGGAATATCAAATCAGTCACTATACAGTGATCAACCAGAATCCTCTTAAAATGACTGTGAGCTAATATATAGACAGTTATCTACAGGATTTAGCGTGTGAGCTTCCTATGAATAGATTTTCTCAATATTTTGCTAAGCTTCCATATTCATCAAGTGAATGAGTTTTTCATCTACTTTCCACTTCATAAAGTGAACCTGATTGTCAGCTGTTTCAAATCTAGAGAATGTTGTTCAAAATATACTTACAATCAAAAATAGGGTAAAAAATGACATTAATGTTTTTGTTATGTAATTCTGAATACAAACGGTATATTAACGATCCTATTATATTTGGTATACAGATATGTTTATATAGTAGCTATGAGAATTCATTTAGTCATTTGACGGGTGTGGGACAGTAACCCACCGACGGCATGGAGGAGGTCGCGCAGCATATCACGAATTGACTGAATTGGAAATATTAACCGTCAGAAGCCGACTCAGTGGCCCAATGGTAAAGCGTTCGCCGCGGAGCCAGAGGGTCCTGGGTTCGACCCCGTTGGGGTCGTGGATGTGCACTGCTGAGGAGTCCCATATTAGGATGAAACAGCTATCCAGTGCTTCCAGGTGATCAATGGTTGTCTGATTCACATCAATTCGTGATGTCAAGATTGAACATTTGACTATGGTTAGATAATCCAGTCATGTTAAGAATAATGGACCTATAGAATAGGTTAGTTCTGTACATTCCATAAGACCTTTCATAAGTAAATAATGTATTTTAAGGATTTCAATTGTGTTTTTTTTTACAAACAGATCAATTCTGTTTTGTCCTAACACGATTACTTACTTACTTACTTACTGCCCGTTACTCCTCGCTGAGGAGCATAGGCCGCTCACCAGTGTTCTCCATTTAACTCTGTCCTGAGCAATCCTTTCCAGTTGTTTCCAGTTGCTGCTCATCCTTTTAATGTCTGCTTCCAATTCTCGACGCAGCGTGTTCTTTGGCCTTCCTCTTTTCCGTTTCCCAGCAGGATTCCATGTCAATGCTTGTCTTGTGATGCAGTCTGATGGTTTGCGTAGTGTATGTCCTATCCATTTCCACCGTCTTTTCCTAATTTCCTCTTCGGCTGGAAGTTGGTTTGTCCTCTCCCATAGTAAGATGTTGCTGATGGTTTCCGGCCAACGGACATTCAGTATCTTGCGTAGGCAGTTGTTTATAAATACCTGTATCCGTCTGAGGATGTTTGCAGTAATTCTCCAGGTTTCAGCTCCATACAGCAGGACTGTCTTCACGTTCGAATTGAACAGTCTGACTTTGAGGTTAGTTGATATTTGTTTTGAGTTCCAGATGTTTTTCAACTGTAGGAATGCTGCCCTTGCCTTGCCAACCCTTGTATTTACATCTGCATCAGACCCTCCTTTTTCATCGATGATGCTCCCCAGATATGTGAAGGTATCCACCTCTTCCAGAGTTTCGCCATCAAGTTGAATTGGGTTGGTGCTCCTTGTGTTGTATTTGAGAATCTTGCTCTTACCCTTATGTATGTTCAACCCTACTGCTGCTGAAGTTGTTGCTACACTGATTGTCTTCGCTTGCATTTGTTGGTGTGTATGTGCTAAAAGAGCTAGATCATCTGCGAAGTCCAAATCATCGAGTTGCATCCTACTTGTCCATTGAATCCCGTACATTCCCTCAGATGTGGAGGTCTTCATGATCCAGTCGACCACTAGGAGGAAGAGAAAAGGTGACAGCAAGCAACCTTGTCTGACTCCGGTCCTCACTGAAAATGCAGTTGTCAGTTGTCCTCCATGCACAATTTTGCACTGTGTTCCGTCGTAAGAGTTCCGGATGATGTTGACGAGTTTCTCTGGTACACCGTAGTGTCGAAGAAGTTTCCATAGTGTTCTCCTATCTACACTATCAAACGCCTTCTCATAATCAATGAAGTTGATGTACAGTGGCGAGTTCCATTCAATTGATTGTTCAACGATGATCCGTAGTGTTGCGATTTGGTCCGTGCACGACCGATCCTTCCGAAAACCAGCTTGTTGATCTCGAAGTTGAGTCTCCACTGAATCTTTCATTCTGTTCAACAATACTCTGTTAAAGATTTTCCCTGGTATCGACAGTAGCGTGATCCCTCTGTAGTTGTCACATTTGCTCAAATCTCCTTTCTTTGGTATCTTGATAAGATAACCTTCTTTCCAGTCTGCCGGCACTTGTTCTTCTTCTCAGATCTTTTTGAATAAAACGTGGAGTATCCTTGCTGTTAGGTCGATATCTGACTTGAGTGCTTCAGCTGGTATATTGTCAGGTCCTGCTGCTTTCCCACTTTTGATTTGCCTGATGGCCATCTTGATTTCTTCCATCGTTGGTGGAGTGACATCTATCGGGAGATCTGTAGGTGCTGCTTCAATGTCCGGTGGGTTCGGTGGAGCTGGCCTATTTAGAAGTTCCTCAAAGTGTTCTACCCACCTATTCCTTTGTTCTTCAATCTCAGTGAGTGTCTTGCCTTCTTTGTTCTTGATCGGTCGCTCTGGTTTACCATGTTTATCTGCCAGTTTCTTCGTTGTGTCGTATAGCTGTTTCATATTTCCTTCTCTTGCAGCCTTCTCCGCTGTCGTTGCAAGGCTTTCGATGTATTTCCGTTTGTCAGCTCTAATGCTCTTCTTTACTTGCTTATTTGCTTCTGAGTATTCAGCTTGAGCCTTGATTTTCTCTGCTCTTGTTCGGCTGTTGTTGATTTCTATCTTCTTGTTCCTCCTTTGTTGAATTTTGCTCAATGTCTCAGTGGAGATCCATTCCTTATAATGGTGCTTCTTGCGGCCTAGAACCTCCTGACACGTTGACGTTAGTGCTTCTTTGATTTCTTTCCAGTTGTCCTCCATAGTGGTTTCTTCTTTCGGCAGATCTTGTAAGGCTTGGAACCTGTTGTTGAGAGATATTTTGAATTCATTGAGTTTGTCAGTGTCTCGGAGAAAGCCTGTATTGAACCGTTGTACTGCTGACACTCCAGTTGTCCACTGCTTCTTTAGCTTCAGTTTTATTTTAGAAACCACCAGGTGGTGGTCTGAAGCTATGTCAGCTCCTCTCCTGGTTCTTACATCTTCCATTGATCTTCTAAATTTTTTATTGATACATATATGATCGATTTGATTCTCAGTAGTATGATCCGGTGAGACCCATGTAGCCTTGTGTATGCGTTTGTGGGCGAATATTGTACCACCTATAGCCAATTTGTTGAAGGCACATAGGTTTGCAAGTCTTTCACCATTGTCGTTTCTGTCTCCCAGTCCTTGTCGTCCCATGATTTCTTCATATCCAGTGTTGTCCATTCCGACTTTGGCGTTGAGGTCTCCCATCAGTATTGTCAGATCCTTTCCTCGACACTTTGCTATAATTGATTGCAGTCTATCGTAAAACTGATCTTTGTCTTCGTCGTTGCCGTCGTTGGTTGGTGCATAGCATTGGATAATATTCATTGTAATCTCTTTCTTCATTGTTTTGAAAGATGCTTTGATGATCCTGGGTCCATGTGGTTCCCATCCCACAAGTGCATTACGTGCCTCCTTGGACAGCATCAGAGCAACTCCTTGAGTGTGGGGAGCATTTTTCTCTTCGTGGCCGGAGTATAGTAGCGTCTCTCCCGAAGCTAATGTTTTCTGTCCAGCTTGAGTCCAATGAGTTTCGCTGATTCCGAGTATTGTCAAGTTGTATCTCTTCATTTCTGCAGCTATTTGATTTGTCTTCCCGCTCTCCCACATTGTTCGAACATTCCATGTACCTATAAAAATATTTGCTCTGGTTGTTAGAAGGGGGGGCATCGGCCTCATGACTTCCGAAGAATTTCGGCTTTCATCATGAGGCGTCATATATCCTTCCACTCCCAGGGCAGAGTTTAAATGGTTTAAATGGTTTATCTTGTTTAATCTGGTTTGCGTTTTTTTTAGCAAGTTTGGGTTTTTGGGATGGGGGTGCTAGCCCCATGCCCAACCCTCCTCCTTACCCGGCTTGGGACCGTCAGTAACCCTAGGAGGGCTACAGGCGGAGTTCCTAACACGAACGGGATGGGGGTGCTAGCCCCATGCCCAACCCTCCTCCTTTACCCGGGCTTGGGACCGGCAGTAACCCTAGGAGGGCTACAGGCGGAGTTCCTAACACGATAGATCTCGACAAAATGAACTTTTCATTTTTACGATGATCAACCATACTTAGTGGTTATGATTATAGATAAGTCTTTTACAGGTTACGTGTTCAATTAAATATTTGATGTTTAAATCATTAGCGCTTATTTTTAATGGATTACGATTGTACTTAGTACAGTACAGTAATAATAGAATTCTAAACTGTTTATAAGGTTAAGTGTATACATTAAAAGTCAGTGACGATGAATTGATAAAAATTATATATGAACTGAACTTAAATCCAACAAGTTAGGAGACACGTTAAGTACTGGAAGGAAGTAACCTTTACATTGAATTCAATCACATGTTCAACCAATTAATGGATGTTACCCCCCCCCACCTCCATATGGAGTATAGGCAGCCGACCAGCATTCTCTAACCAACTCTGTCCTGCACATTACTTTCCAGCTCTTCCTAAATACTCTCCATTCTCTTCATGTCTGTCTCCAATTTCCAATGCAATGTGATCTTGAGTCTTCCTCTTTTCATTTGACCTTCAGAGTTCCAAGTTAATGCTTGTCATTTGACACAGTTTGATGATTTACACCCCCAGTGTCTCTCCTTAATTCCTTCCTCGACTGGAAGCTGGTTGATTTGTTCTCTACCACAACAGGTTGTTGTTGATGGTATCTGGCCAACGGATCTGAAGTATCATTCTCCGACAATTGTTTATAAATGCTTGCATCTTTTGAAGTATGCTATTCGTAGTTCACAATACAAGTTTCAGCCCCATACAGCGGAACTGTCTTCACATTTGTATTGAAAATTTTGAGTTTAATGTTGGTTGACAGTTGGTTTGAGTTTTGGATGTTTTTTAGTTGTAGATATGCTGCTTTTGTCTGCCCAATCACAAGTTGAGTATACATAAAACAAAGAAAAATTACAATATGTAAAATATTATGTCATAAGTGTTATGTATTGCGAAAAGATATACAGTGACCTTGATGACTGCCATTCAGTATACAGATATGTCCGCCCTGCGACTACCAGTCCCCAAAACCGGAATAGGGAAAACAATGACTTATGAGACAGCTAGAAGCAATCTAATCCAGTCTAATTCCGGTCGTATTGTATTCCAATCATGCCTTTATATATACAGAAAATCAAACCACACAGCAAACCAATTTGGGATTTTACACTAATATCAAACAGAAGAGATTGTGGTAGTTAATTGGGGGGGGGGTAACTTTTACACAACTAATTAAGTGTAGTCCATAGTAAGAGACAATATAATGACAGCAAATATACCAACCGCGAGGACAGGGTAAGAGGAATATAACAATAATAGAAATGTAATGTTTACATTACTTACGACCAAATTAAACAAATTAATCCTCTAGAACACAGTTCTGGAAGTTTTTCACCTTCCTTTAATGGTCCGACATAACAATAAGTTAGCATTGGCTGTTACATAATAACATTAGAAATATGTATGAGTCTTTATTACGAGGATCCTACTACTAAACAGTTGTATTCAATGCAAAAACAAATATAAACAAAACAATCTAAATGCTTTCTAATCTAATTACGTTTTAAAAATCTAAATATAATTAAAGTGGAGAGTAAGAATGTACCGTAATAGGTAAATAATTCTCTGAAAGTTTTGAACCATAAAAATGGTCAAATAGGATTATTCAATTAGGCTAGAGAAAAATCAATAAACCATAGCATGATTTATTCATTTGTTCTTCTTTTCTTCTTACTCACACAAAATTAACACAGTATATTTGTTGTTTTCTGACGATTGAAATGACCTTAGAGGCTGATGGTTTGAAAGCATGAAACTAGACGGCCGAAAAAAGTGTAACACTAACCTTGAGTTTAGAATTGTTCCAACTAGATCTGCTCCTATATTCTATACAATCTAACTACGTAGACGATAGTTGGTTAAGAGCCAGTGTGACTAAACTTTACTAGAGACAGAGAGTGAGATAATAAATCATCAGCAAATAAGAGACAGTACCAACTCATTAATTGAATATATAAACAAGGGCATTTTTATAACACATCCTGAACTGATCAGTAAATAGTGAACTGGTGGGATGGGAGGTGGGAGTTTCGTACAATATAATGCGTTCATAGTAAAATTACAATAACTAGGAAACGAAAATATCAAATCAATGACGATCAACAATGAGTCTATGAAAAGCCTACAACTTAAGCAATACAGATATCATAGTGGCTAAATATTTAATACATTCAGTCTCCGGACAAGAAACCTTAGAACATGGCGAATAAACCTCATGGGTTGTGATTCCCTAATCTTTTTCCCGTTATCACAATCATGAGGATCCTATTCCGATAGGAATAAAGTAATAAATAACTTCCACCACACCCCTAACCTTCGCGAAAAATCGTTTTTTTAAACAGTCGATATTCATAAGTTTTTCTCTCTGATATGTGGTGAGTTACTGATTTACAAGAAGTTACGAAATAAGCACTTAAATGTTTACACCCAATTCTAAAGTTCACACAAAATCAGTTCATTAGAAATCAAGTAAAATCTTTATGATGTTGATAAAGGCGGCCTACTTTGAGATGGATTATAAATGCCTTAACAATTTGTAGTATAATAGGCTGCAAATAAACATATATTACGCTAATACATTTGATTCTGACCTACCACTAGACTGTTACACTTATTATAATTGGATTTTGTGAAGATAGTTGACTGTCAATTTTGATACCACCAAGTTAATTGAAATAGAAAACCAATGATCACCTGGATACATTAGAGAGATGTTCGTCCTAGTATGGGACTCCTCAGTAGTGCGCATCTACTACCCCATCAGAAATCAAACCCAGGACCCTCTGGCTCCGCGGCGAACGATTTATTATAAGACTACTGATTCAACTCCTTACGGTTGGTATTTATAATTCAGTCAGCTCATTAGTGACTAACTGTTAGGCCGGGCAATTAAAGAAAAGTAACGAACTTTCAGAACTGTATTTTGGGGGACTATTCTGGTTATTTTATTCATGAGTGATGTAATCATTTTATTTCTATGACTGTTACGTTCCTCTTGCCCGGTTCTCTCATTTAGTGTATTGATTCTTGTGTATTGTTTATTAACTATGAACTACGTCTACTTTATTGTGTACAAGTTCTCCCCATTCACTACCACTATTTCTTTTGTTCTGTATCAATGTTAGATTTATGATTGGTTCACTGTGTGGTCTGATTTTATGTGTATATAAAGTCACGATTAAAATATAATACGTTCTCCGGTTCTCGGTTCTCAGTCTTCCGGTTCTCAATTCTGGCTGTCCTATTGTCGGCCTGGGGGTCAGTGGGCTTAGGTCGATCGTACGCACGCATCTCATTGGTGTTGGCATCCACCAACAAAATCATCCCCTCCCCCTTCCTTTCTTCACGTCATAACACTAACCCTTTGGGGCAATTCCTGGAGTTTTAGTGTGAAGATGTGACCAGTGGAGTTGAGCTGTGTTCTGTGTTAGACAGTTACCCACCGATGGCAAGGATAAGGTAGCGCAAAAAACGTACCACTACTCAGTGGTCTAGTGATAAAGCGTTCGCCAAAAAGCCATAAGGTCCTGGGTTCGGTCCTCAATGAGGTCGCGGATGTGCACTGCTGAGGAGCCCTTTACTAGGACGAAGTAGTTGTCCAGTGCTTCCAGGTGATCAACGGTTGTATAATTCAGACAAACTGGTGACATCGAAGTTGATATTATGCTTGTTCCAACTACTTTTCACTTTCACAATGGGTGGTTTATCGTGCTAGGCAATGTTACTGTAATAAGTACATAGTTGAAATCTCAGACTATGACGACGAAACTAACCTTACGAGTATTAGCAGACTTTACTATTTATCTGTTTCCGATCTTGTTCATATATCATATTCTACCTGGTATATGTATCCTTTGTTTCTTTTTGGACAATGTATTTTAAAACTTCTGTTAACAGTGTTGTTCAATATTGCTATCTTTTGACTACATTGAGAATTGAGTTATGTTTCTGTTGGCGATTACTTCAATATTTCCCCTATGACTAAAGTAAAAGCGCAGAGAAACCATGTCATTAGTTATGTTATGAGTCACAGACTATATAGTATTACATGGAATGTCTAAGAGTTAGAAAACTTTACATGCTTGTCATTTGTTTTTACATAGGAAAATCAAACTAGATAACTCAATTAGGTACATTAAGTCTTCATTTCATCTCAACAATAGGCATGAATATGATGATTTGTGCACTTTGTGAATATTAAAGAACATCATATGATATAATCCACTTATGGCATAATCCGATGCTTTATAATAAAGTATAAAATCCCTGAATCTTTTCATTCTTACTTTATTCATTGTATAAGAGTGAATTTTACAACTTGTATATTGAATCTCAAAGGTTTTGATTATCCATTTAATAGTAATGACATTAGAATGGATATATAAAGTCCATTTCCATTTATGAGCACACTTTCATAGTGAGCTAGAAATAACCCATATGTACTGCTGAATATACTCTATCTGCATGTATTTGTCTGTGCATTTTGTGAAAGTAATTGCTTTAATTGTTTCATCTCAGTGTCACTCGGCTAACATCTGAAACTTCATGCTAGCACTTACTGATGCTATTTTCCTTGCAATATTTGTTCTATTTCTCGATTGGTTATATACTGATTATCGAATTATCTAGGCGTTGTAAATCTTCATGGAGCTTGTTTAATCTGTATATTTACTCTTAGATTTAACTGTCGTTTCTGCTTTGGTTGTTGATTTTGATATGACGCAACGCCTATCTTATGCCTTGGGAGCACTAACCTCAACCCTAACTTGCTGAACTATCTACGCCAACCGATACTTGCAACCGTGGCTAACAAGTCAACAACTGATCACTCACTCAAAGCCAAATCAAGAAGACACGAACACAGCACTAAGAAGATTCGATTCTGTTCTGTCCCAACTCTGTATATATGGTTTCAACAACGACCTTGCAACAATCAGAGCAATTTACGCTCTAAAAAACCATTACAACCAATCACGAATAACAAGGTCAGTGTGGAGGAAATGAACGGTAGTACCGGTTACCTCCCACTTTACAATTGATAGACAAACAGCAAAAATAAGAATAGTTGCGTGAAAAATAACTAGTCCTGTCTCTTGTTAGCTCCTCTCCTTTCTGAAAGAAGTTCACTTTCTTGGAACCTTATTGTTGGTCCTTGTTTTTTTCTTTGCGTCGTAGTGATTGTTCTTCCGCAGACGTTAGTTTCTCTTTGCTTGCTGCAATCACTGTTGGTTTCTCCGTAGGGAGCTTGAAAAGTATCAGGGAGAAATTTAAGTGCCAGGTTGGGTCAGTCCGCCTTTTCTTCATTGTACCTTTTACGTAACTCATTGAGATGTCGAACCTATATTTGTCCTCCCACTGCCACCTTTTATATCACCTTTTCCCGTCTTCCTTTAATGACCCCCGTTTTTCCATGTCTCACTTCCGGGTCTGTAGTTCCGCACATACATCTCCGTCCCGTTTGTAAAGATTTGATCTCCCTTGCTTTCTAATTTCGCTGATCTGATTACCTCATTTACTGTTTTTAGATTCCGCCCCATAAGTGCTTTTGCCGATGATTTCTGTTGTATAACACTGGTGTAAGGGGTACTCCTGTAAACAATTAGGAAGCGCTGGATAACTTTTGATAGGCTTCCCTCCCTCCTTCGCCTTTAATGCATCTCTTTTGAAGGTCTCCACGAGCCTTTCCACATGTCCATTTGATTGTGGATGGTATGGCGGGGAGCATATATAAGTGGTGGCTTTTTCTCGACAGAAGTCACTGAAAGATTGTGATGTAAATTGAGACCCGTTATCGGTAACGAGTGACCCTGGGAACCCATGACGCGCGAATAGCTTCATCAATATTTCCAAAGTTTTCTGCGCAGTCGAAGGATCTACCAGATGGATCCCTGGCCATTTTAAATATGCATCTACTAGCATCAAGTAGTAGATTTCTGACATGGGTCCAGAAAAATTTAGATTCACTCTGCTCCATAGTCTTGCAGGGTCTGGCCAGCTTATTGGTTCAACCTTCGGTGGATTTTTTAATGTTCGTTGACAGCGGTCACACTTCCTCACTAAGTCTTTAATTTGAGCGTCCAGTTTCGGCCAGTATGCGTAGCCCCATGCCACTCGTATCATTCGAACTGTTCCCGGATGTCTAGTGTGAAATTGTTTGAGAAATGCTTGGCGTAACTCATGTGGTATCGCCACTCGTTCCCCAAACATAAGACACCATTCTACTATGCACAGGGCTTGCTGATGTTGGTATAGCTGTCTCGGTTCTTCACCCAAAAGATATGGTCATTTGTATTGCATATAATAGATCGCTCGTAAAATCGTTTTGTCTCTTCTTGTACATTCAGTAACTTGCTGGGGGTTATAGAAGGTGCCCCCACAGCATCAGTGGGACCTTCTTTAGCATAATCTCTTGTATCGATGGCGGCGATCACCGACTCTTCAATGGTCGTAGGATAGGTGCCTATAAGTCGAGATAGAGCATCTGCCTGACCAAAATCACCACTCTTCTTGTACTGTGTATCAAAATCATATCTGAGCAAGGTTAGTGCCCAACGTTGTAATGGATTCGCAGAATGCGCTGGTGTTCCAGACTTCGACCCGAAAACTGCCAGCAGTGGTTTGTGATCAGTTAGTATTGTAAAGCGTCGTCCATACACCATCTTATAGAAGCGCCGTGCTGCAAAAACGATAGCTAAAGCTTCCTTCTCTATTCGACTACAACGCTTCTCAGTCGGTGTCAGCGTCCTAAAAGCATGCATTATAGCTTTCTTCCTTCAATTCGGAAATTTGTGCAAGATAACTTCACCTACACTATATGCCGTCGCATCTGCAGCAACAATAATCGGATCATAATGCGTCAATAGAAGGCCGGATGTAAGGAGCTTTTTCAAGGTATCAAAATCTGTATGGCGCTGCTTTGTCTAGCTCCATTTGACATTTTTCCCCGGCTAATGGTTCAGTGGTGCTCACTTCTCATACAAGGATGGTAGTAAATAATGAGTCCAAGGAAGGACCACAGATTAGGTACATCGTAGGGTACAGGCATTCCTCGAATAGCATCAGTGTTTCCTGGATCTAGACGATGACTTGATTTATTTAATATAAATCTCAAGTACTTTATAGATGTCAGGTTAAAGTGACATTTTTCAGGGCGTAGGCCAAATCTATAGTCTTGGATTCGTCTCAGTACCTATTGCTAAATAATAGTAAATCACTTGGAATATCATGGATTGGTACAGCAATTCTACCTTACAGACATGACAAAACAGATGATTTGCAAAGAATTCTAAAACAACATGGAATTCAAACATTCCGCGAAACTACCAACACTATTCGAAGTGCATTAGTTAGAATAAAAAATAAGATCACTTTCACTCTACACAGAATTGTGTTTACAGGCTAGGTTGTATCGACTGTGATGCTTTCTATATTGGAGAGTCTTCTCGAGGAATCAAAACTCGTGAAAGGAACATGAAAGCTACATTAAACGACCTCCTAATAATCTTGTTGAACCTGAAAAACATACAAAACAAATCAGGAATATCAGTAAATGCTATCTACCGCAACCATGAAATTGATAATAAAATATTCAAATTACTTAAAGAGGCTTTTACAATTATAAGGAAATGCAAATAGCTGCAACGGTTTTGTATTTATTTATATATTATCCTGAAATTTATTACAGAAATCACGCCAGTTTACAGACATGGTCATTATGATACAGAAAGTTTAACTCATTCACAATGGAACACAAAGTTTTGGCGAAATGAATGCTTGACTAATAATATCATTTACAAGACAAGCTGGAAGATACATTTCATTCTTGAGTGTTCAGGAATGTATCAGTAGAGAACACTTATTAATATATGTAATCAATTCAAAAAAGGAGTGTCAAAGACGCGACACAAGGAAGGTTTAGATACCACACAGTTGTTTGAAATAGTCTATTGTAGCGTCAAGTACGAACATGTCCTTGTGTCTACATTTTCCTAAATCAGACTGCACTTAACAAAAGTGAAGGCCTTAAAATTTCTGGCGTTTCTTGGCTTAGTGCAAGTCGCCTCTCCAGAGAAATGAATAACCGAAATTAATTCGGTATTGAATTCGTATTAAATTCGGTTATTCATTTCTCTGAAGAAGCGACTTGCACTAAGCCGCGAAACGTCAGAAATTTTAATTTCTCCTCATTGGAATTTTACAAATATATATCATTTATTATAAACAATCTACTCAATGCTCAAATTATTTGAAATTATCTAAGTTAACCTTGGTAATGATATGTACAAAAAGTGAAGGCCATTCTTTCCACCCCACATGGACTTTCTATCCGACCGACCACAATGAAAGTACACCAGATTTCATTGATGTGAACATACGTACAATTTTTGTTCACATTTCACACATTTTCCTTTTACATCGCACTAACATATGCATACATGTCTTACTTCAAATCACCTTGACCCAAATGATTCGACTCAACACGATCAAAGTCACATTTTGATTGCACGAACTTATTTTGATTTTGATTTGTTTCATTGTGTTATTTAATCTGATATTGATTCGATTCGGTATTCATTTCCCTGAAGAAGCGACTTTCTTTAAGCCACAAAATGTCAGAAAATTTAATTTCTATTAGTTTTAATTTTACATATAAGTATCACTCATTTTTACGGGCAATTGTATCTTCAATCTATGAGGGGGGGTGACGAAAACAACCCTACTACCTACAAACTAGTAGCGATGCTTCCCATACTATCAAGAGTTTTCGAAACTATTGTGGATGATCAGGTGCGAGAGTTCATTGACAATCGCAACCTGCTTTACGAAGTACAACACGATTCCGGCTAAAAAGGTCCCGCAACACGCTCATCTTTCTGGGCTGAAATGGCTGGACAACCTCTTGGGACACAAACACACATATTCCTGAGCTTTGCAAAATCGTTTGACACTGTACTCCATAGCCTAACTTCCCATAAAGCAGCAGTGATCGGCTCCACACAACCGTCACTCACCTAGCTGCAAAATCACCTGTTAGGGCAGAAGTTCTGTACTAAATTGAACGGAGCGTACCCAGGCTGGAGCTTGGTCATGTCTGGGGCATCAAAGAGCTCGATTTTCGGGTCGCTGCTGTTCTTAATTTTCATTAGAGCCCTCTCACTAAATATCCGCTCGTCTATTCTAATGTATGCAAACGACTTAAGGCTGTGGAAGAACACGGGGACACAAAACTTTCATAACAGAACTAAGATATAGAAGTGGACAGACAACAAGGGTCTGGATCTTAAAATACAAAAATGCCATATAGTGAACAACCGCACTCCAGGTGGTACCCAACTTGATTATTACCTAAACGAACATACTCATACGCCTCACAGAAAACCACAAACTATTGACCATCAGAGAGCACAAACACAAGTGAGGGAAAAGTTCTTAACGTTAAAAGTTTGCTCCAACTGGAACCAGAGGCTTGAAGAAGTAACCACAGCCTACATCTTGGCTTGTTGCAAAATAAATCTAGACGACTATGAGCACCACTATGGTGAACTCTGTGCCTCCTGGAACAAAGCTAAAAAAACTTAATATTAGTTCCAATCTTTGATTCTTAGCACTCCTAAAATTCATCCATTCTACGGTATTTTTTCAAGCTTTACAAACGAATCAGACTACCATAGATGGAATTATGTGACGTAAGCTAGCAAACTAAAAGGGTCTAAAGACAGAAAAATAAAAAAACTTAAAGAAAACTTTAATGTAAAAAAGAAATAATGTAAGCAAAATACGCTTGAAACTAACAGGATGAGGGCTGCCGTTTGGACAGGAAACTGCCGGAACGAGCCGATAAACATGAACCAAAGCTGCAACACCCAAAATGCAGGAACAAAGAAATCAGTTGTTTTAAAATAGTTAAGCATATAGAGATTGGACATTGGAACTGATTATACGTAGTTTGAAGGCCACGTTTCACTAGAGGCGGGCATTAGTAGAGTCGTTTCGGTTGTGCAAAGCAACAGTTGTTTATCTAACAGTCGTTGAAAACAAGATTTTAAAGTGAGTGGAATACCTTGTATTTACGAATCTTTAACAATATTGTACTACCCCTCACACAGCAGTGCGTAAAAGCATGCATTTTTGTGATTTGCATTTTTGGTAATTTAAATTACCAAACAGCATACATAGTCTCTACAAAGGAGAAATGTTATTGGTAAACAATATGTAAACGAAGGCGACAAGGCAACATTTAATGCCTGTCTATTTATTTGCACATCGACATCGCATAAATAGTCTGGTTCGGTTAGACGCGTCTACTAATTCACATTTTATTGAGTAATAAGTAAACGCTAAATAGTCTACTTTTCCTTCTCGTCAACTACTGCAAATGTTTGCTCCAACAAATTACATTTACTAATCACTAAATGTAAATGGAAATGCTCAAGTTAATTTCTAAAATATTTATTGACAAACAGTTATGTTGCAGTGTGCACAGTTCAGAGGAATAGCCGAATACCGTCAACGTCTTTATTCTTAACTAGATTTATGAGTATTTACCCCCTTCCAGCGACAGCTGGTAGGGAAAATAGATTTAGTGAACGTCTCATTATGCCTTAATTGACCTCTCTGGCTCAACCTCTCTGCGTCGTTTATCCTTCTTGTCCAGTCATCTTCGACCTTTGCGTTGCTCTGTAGTTCGGGAAATATCTACAATACCTATATGCAAGAAACATCACTTGGGAGTGTATGGTTCAATGATGGTGTTTCCTATTTTCACAGTGGTTGTCAGAAACGAAAAGTAGACTACTTAGTGTTTATTTATTCCTCAATAAATTTGTGGACGCGTCTAACTGAACTTGACGACTTATGCGAGGTCAATGTGTAAATTAATAGACAGGTGAAAAAGGCTCTAAGTGTTGTACTGTTGCTTTTATTCACTACTAAATTGTCGTATTTGCTTAGGTTTAACAGGTTGTTTAGGAGAGCCTATCGCTTATTGTTTTGTTGCCATTGGGCATCCGATTAGTTTTTTCCATCCGCATTTTAATAATTGGTGGAAGGTAGGCAGCAAACTGACGTAACTTCACTTCCGAGGGTTTTATTTACTGTTCCACTTTCGTTTTTTGAAAGGTGACCTTCGGTTTCCCTTTGATTGTATGATTTACTCCTTGCAGACAAACTACTGGGAACTCATCCATAGTGTCCTCACACTAGTCATCAGAATGATGGCGAGGTTACGCTAAGGCTAAGCAAACATACTTTTGTTATCTTTAAGAATATGTGACATTTATACGTATTGTCCGTTTACACATGTAAATTATGCTTAATTCATTACATTAACACCAGCACACTTCTAGTTTATGACACTACTGAAGGTTGAAAAACCCTCTTCCTGATCCCCTCTTTTCTCTTTATTCCCTCAGTATCTACTATCTTTTTTCTCGGATCTCTCGTGCCTTGCTAGCTTGTATCTTTCAGCCCTGTGTACATGCTATCTTATCTTTTACCGATACTCGCATTTTAATTACTCGGCACCCCGCCATACTCTTTCCTACTGGATCTAGTAACCTTCTATTCATACAAGTTTAGCTTTATCTCTTATTTGACGTTAAATAAACATAACTTCATGATTTCATTAAACAGTTAGTAAGAATTGACTTGCTTATAAAAAACGGGAATTTTATTGTGATAGCTCGCGATTAGAAAGACATGGTACACGCAAAACTCTTTATGTGTACAAAATGTTTCTGTACATAATTACCAAAACATGTCCACCATTTTAGATTGGTTGACTTTCTATAAGTTGTGACGTTTAAAACGCAAAAGTTAGGAATAATTAGTAAAGGTTTATAATATTCGTAGGGAATATCGTGGACTGGTGTGGTGAACAGTATTTATTCAGAAAATTAATGAGAACTCAGTTTCTCAGTTCCTGTCGAATGCAGTCTTTCCAGATTGCTTAAGCAAGTTCGCCATTACCTAGTTATTATGTTTAAAGGCCATAGCCTTTTAAAAAGTACAGTAAGAGTACTATTTTACTTCTGTTTCCACGTTTATATATCCTATCATGAAGTTGAGTTTAGCTGCCACAAACTTATGACCCTCAACCCAATTTTCCTTGTTTTGATCCCACAAAGTGTGCTATTGTAGTAGCCAGATATAGACGACCGATTAACATCATAATTACAATTTATCAGTTGGCAAACCGGAAGTTTGTAAGTGGTTTTGTTGATCGTTTGCAGAGTCGTATATAATGTACCCGACTCAGTTTTGAGAACATGGTTCACGAGTACTATCAAAGTTGATTGACTGTAAAGTAAATGAGTGACAAACTTACTATGTCATCCGTGAAGTGCTCGTCATTCAGGAAATTACCCAAATTCAATTCACTACTCCTTCTAAAATCTCGTTCATATTGATCGTTCTAAACACAGTCACATAAAGGAATATTTGCTTAAATCCACAAACAGTGCGCAAGACGAGTATAAATCTCCGCTTAGAAAACTCGTGCATCCCCACACAGACAGACAGACAATAACAACGTAGAACTTAGTACATGCGTACGTCAGTTCAAGTTGCCATACCCGAATTAGCAGATAGAGACTAAATTGTCGAATCAAATCCCAGAGTAGAGGAGGTAGTAACAGAGTTAGTATTCATGGAAGGGAATAGAGATCGGAGATAAGACTTAAGAAAATATGATTCAGTAAAGAGAAAATTATGATAAGTTCTGAAGCTTAGAATTTGGAGGAAGACAAGGAGTGGATGCACCTGCGCAATTGTCAACGATTTTGAGCCATATCACCCAAGGTATCTAGCCATTTATTACGAGCGTCACGCGGACCCCAACCAGGTAGTCTGCACCTATTAACATGGCTCAGCCCAACTGTCAATGACTTTATGGACTAGTGCCATGTTTTGGTTTGGCCGCCCCTAGCTTTCTTCCAGCCTACTCCTACACCAGACAGCATAGCTCGTCGAGGTAGGCGGTGTCCCCACACATATCTTCTAAATATCGATCGCTATGCTTTTAAACCTACGGGCAGACGGTTCGTGCTAAAAAAACATAACCGAACTGAGGACATTATCTTTTCAATGGTAAATCTAAACATCTGTTCAAGTTTTAGTAAAATATTGAAACTCTCTCGGTTGAGAATCTCTTCTGTATTTTGTTTTGTATTGTATAGATAAACTAAATTTCCAAGACGACCTTTAGGACAGGAAATCTACCTGACCAACAGTATGTAGCTCAATCTCAGAACGGGTCGTAGTGCTTGCGTAGAGGTGAGTCAATTCGTTACCTTTGGTAATTTAAAGTTGTTGGGCTTATTAATAGACATATCCAGTATTTACATACCTTAATATGCTATATGGCTACATTCTAGTCTCTTCCGTGGACTGTAAAGGAGTTTAAGGTTGTTGATAATTGCTGTCATGGATTGCTTGTATCCAAACGATTTACATAAATGAAGTCTACCTGAACATTAAGGGTTGGGATCCTTAGAGATGGTACAGCTCAATGATATGAGGACTTATCAGATGTATTACAGAATATGAGCCACTGGAGACACTCCATAAAATGAAATAATCTTTCAATCGAAGGAAATCTCTCCACCAGAATGTTTCTCTTTGCGGTTTTCTTGTCCTTTTCTTAAATGTTTATCTTCTGATTATGATCGCCCTCTCATTTATTTACATTACTATGTTTCTATGTGTAATGCATACATAATCGACGTTCATGTATACTAAATTTTATTTAAGTAAATAAATAAAAATAATTACCCGAGCATCAGGTCACTGGAGATTTCTGCTTAGCAATCAAAACCAATTAACGCCAACTTTCCTAGTATTTGTCTGTGCATTACAGTATTCTCCACAATACGCACTGTCTGATAACTTAAATTAATTGAAACACAGTTTTGATTGCATGACATCAGAACAAGTAAATTTAATGTGTCGTGATCTTTCTGCGCTTTTACATAAATTCCTAAGTCGATTTTCAGAATTGTACGACTCGTCCCTGATACTTAATCATTTTAGTTACATTATACACAGATGTCCTTCATGAATCTGCGTTTTTGACTTAGCCATGTTATTAGTTTAAAAATTATCTCATCTATTTGACAATATACACGGTGGTTATAACCTGTTCGGGCATTTTCTAACTTTAAGCAACTAAATGTGTGCTAAGGTAATCATACATGATACTGTGATACATACGCATAAAATGTGATGTTTTTTCTCTTATTTAGCTTTCCTCTGCGTCGAAATTATCACTAGGTGTCCAGAAATCCAATGTAATATATTAATACATAAACGCTCTTCTAGCAATGGAATTCGCACATATTATCTTCAGAGTAGCATTATCTGGGGATGCCAATATGCTGCTACGGATTCTATCTGAAAATCCAAACCTGGTGAACCTCCCTGATTTTGATGTATGTCAAGTAACTTGCTTTTATTTAACAGGGTAACATGCCACTCCACTTTGCCGCTATGTCTGGTTCATCAGAATGCGTCAAAATATGTATTTCCGCGCTAAAAGCTCGCTCGGATCTTGACTGTGCAACTGAAGTTCGACGCAGAAATTTTATGGTAAGGTAGTTCAGTAAATATATTTTTAAAGGGAAAAGATGCTCTCACCATTTCTATTGAGAAAAGTGACTGTGAATCATTCAGTTTACTATTAAGTGCAGGAGCAGAAACAGATTATCGATGTATGGATGATGTACCTCCTCTGGTGGCTGCCTTAAGTCAAGATAATGTGGAGGTGTGTATACACTACAACTACTACTATATGGAAACCAAATCAGTTAACTGCTAATGTTCTAGATACACTCGAAATAAATTTTCTTCGTTTGCGCCGCGATCATTATTGGATGTTGACGTTGCATACAGACCTTTCAATATCTTTAATTTATCTCAAACTCTTGAAAGCTCATGCTGTGCCATACATACTAAGTGAATTTGAAGAAATTTGTGCTACTGTTCTCGAAGTAAGTCTCACTAAACCATTTATTTATTGCCAAGGTATTGTCAGCCTGCTGTGGTTGATGAACTATACTGTTTTAAAGGCATGGTCATTTATTTTTCATATATACACCTTTATAGTAGAAATATTTAAGCAAATTCTAACAAGAATGAATTTAGGCTTTTTAACTGCAACACTAGCTCAATATGTGCTGCCCACATTTTGCCAATATACTTTTGAATGTATCAGATTATGTTAGGTGACTACGGTTTGAGACCAATTGAGTGATGAAAAGAAATCAATTTTCGACTAAAAACACTTAAAACAGTGTGTTTTGAAAATAAAATAAATAAGAATCACGAAATATATGAATTTACAAAAGATGCAATAAATCGTATAATTATGTTACATTGCTTTTTTTGTTAAATATATTCGAAAATACATAAACTTGTGTTATTGGGTCTTTTCTTATGATTAACATATAGAAAGAACCATCAACAAAAGGGATTGAGGAATTCTTGATTTACTTGGGCTCAGATGCCGTGGAGCGTTGGTCTATTTATCAAGAAGAGGTACATCTCTGTTTAATGCGTATTTCATCCTACTTTTTGAGGAAAATCATTCCATTTAGTCAAAACTTTACTTGTATTCATCGTTTACAAAAATTAGGTTTATATATACCCCCATCTTCTGCTAGAACATGGTTACAAGTCCTTTCTCAATGGGGATTCCCGAGGATTTATGTTGAACGATCTGATGTACAAAAGCAGTTGATTTGGAATCTGGCAGATATCAATGGAAGTCCTAAAACTACTGTTTCTGACAGATGTTTGCTACCACTTGTACTATATTTTTCTGTCTTAACCTTGCGTTTCCCATATTCAGATTGGATTGACTGTTGGCACGAAGTTTGTTCTAAAGCTAACTTTAGTGAGAATGAGTATAACCTAGGTACACTTCTGGAGTTGCACAGCATAAGGCAGTCGAAGTCTGTTTTCGATTTCTTTTGGCATAATATATTCACCTTTGCTATCTCACGTGCTGTGCTGTATGCTGATTTAATGTTATTGTCTTTGAATGATATTCAGTGTTCTATGGATAAACTACTCAACCACGCTTATCATGAGTGCCCACTGCTACAACCACAGGTGTCTGCAAAAAATCATGAAAAACTAATTTATCTTCTGTCTTACTTCCCAGCATCTAATAACATTCCTGGACACAGCATTTTCATCTCTATTATGTATCGACATTTCTTACCGTTGATATCCGATGACGATATTGAATCCTCAAACATTAATTCGAATGTGTTGATGACCGCTACGGTCCATGTGCTCCATCAGTATGCTTTGCTAAGTCTCATCGTAAACTTTTCTGCTAAATTAGGTCTAAAATTTTTAAGTAATCTTCAAGACTGGCCTCGTTCAGTGTCAGCTGATGATAAGATTAAATTGTTCCATATGCTAATTGCATGTTACATTGAATCAAGTCAAGAAACAAAAGTACCTAGGAATATTTTCCAGATGCTCTCGATGAATGAAATGAGTAATGATCGCTACAACTACTTGAATAATTCAGTACATAGTTGGCTGAGTGAATGGTTGTCCGAGCCGAAAAGCCTATTGCTATGGTCGAAAATCACAATACGTACATGTATCAGACGTTCAACACAACATCTTTCTTTACCTAAACAACCAGTTAATGAACTTATTAGACGCTTACCGTTAGCTCCGATGATCCAAGAGTATCTTGTAGATAATGAATATTCAAAATAGAAGTCTCAATTTCAGTTATTTTCGAGAAATAAACCGTCGATTTGGAGCATAGATGCATAATTTTTTTTACTAAGTTCTGACTGTGTTATCCAGAAATTTCTGTAATACTGAGTAAATACACTCGTTACTGATTGTTTTACATTGTGTTGAATAAATGCTTTTGTTAGTTTCTAAAAACCATACGATTTGAAAACGTACATACCTTGTGGAAACGCACCACTGTATCCGTTTATTCTACAATCGTTATAGAAACTAACAAAGTAACAGCAGATTTTCCTCAGTTACCATACATAATTGACAACCCTTACCTCGGTTGGTTCAAATTCTGTGTAGAGTTTATTTTATATTTGGAATTCCTAGATGTAGATTGGTTTAATAATAGACGTTATCCAAACGCTCTGTAGTAAGTTTCTTACCGACTTACTATTTCACAGTAGGTTTTGAGTTACTACCATAGGTTGCCATATTCAACCATACGCTTTAAAACGTATTGGTGAGGGTTAGCTTTGGATTCACCTTTTCAAATACACCATAACAACTACTTTCTGTAGTTAGCCTTCACCAAAGTATGGTAATACAAAAATTTATAAGGCAATAACATTTTAAACCAACTACTAAGAACTAAAAATTTATAGTTGCACAGTTTGATAATGATCCTGAACCTCTGCTAATTCAATGAGTACACATTTGTTTGTAACCGACAATTTTCATTTGGAGCTAGTATTCTTGTACTCGACTAGTCTAATTGATTGTAAGTGACCGTTACGAAAGTCGATTGAAGCCAAACATAGTAAGTTATGTTTAATCCTTATTCACTATCCAGTTATAAGTAAAGTTAAACTCTGCTCCACTTATATAATCGGATACTGTACGACTACTAGAACTTCGGATCCATAAGATTCACTGGATTATAACTGATTACCGATGTCCACTTATGTTATAGAGTCCCCTTCATAGATTCTGCTATCTCCACTTCACCTCTTAAGACCTACCCGACCGTAGCTGCTACCTTGACGTGATGATCGGGCTTGCCTATCGTGATGACCCCAACCGAACTATACTGGCGGGAACGCATGTTCTTCTTGGTCCTACCATACTAAGCAGGTCTGTTGGAGAGCGATAAGACTAAAAGCAGCTACCTAGGATCTAAGGATGAAGTCGTATTGTTGACTGCAGCGAGATGTGACAGCGGTAAGGTGTTTCCCTCGGATAACCAGCATCCGCAGCGATGCTGCCTTCTCACAAAAGAAGGGGTTAGGAAAGGCCGACCCTAGAAATGTCACACCTCACCTTACTCCGGGGATCCCCGTCTCCGGCAGTAAGGCCTTCTAAAGAACGTTGCTAACACTTCAAAGACTTCCCATAACAAGGTCGTGCGTGAACGGCCTCGAGCAGTTGTCCCTTGGACTCTGCGATCGCGCTCCCAGGTCACTATGACCAACACTAACCTCGTTTCCTTCTTAGGTACCTCAAGAGGTAATGTTTCCATGTTGTGTGCAGCCAGGAAGTGACAATCACCCTCATACCTCTAGTAGTTCGAGGTCAAATCCTACCCTCAACTCTTAATAACTCTCTTATCCCCACGACTAATCCTTCTAGCATAACCCTATCACCTCACGCCTCTAATGCTAACGGTTCGAGTTCACGAAACGTTACTTTTGGTCTCCTGAAACCTCTTACTAAACTATATATCAGGATTTTAACGTTTGAACCTTATGCCAAATAGGACAATAAGCCTCCTCAGTTATGACTCTAGATTCCCGCTCCACCGATATCTGCTGCGTCTCTGAAACGCGTATACAGGATCCAAGTACAATCATTCGCTTGACTGGCTGACTCTTAAGACTTAATATCTATTAGGTGCCGATCCGGAAGTGGCCATAGTTTAAAAGAGGTACGAAATACTGATTGGTAGTTTAAAGGATGAGTTGATGTGCTGCGTGGATTGTAGGTCGTTTGTAGTATGTACGCTGTGTTACGAAACTGGTAGTTCGTGAGAGGGACGTAAATTCATTATAATTTTTGAACCTATGTTTAGTAAATTACACTAGAATCCGATATGCAGTTTCATATTTTTTCTAAAAAAGAATATTTGTACATGGTTTATTCCACTTCATCATCCAGATCATCAGCCTCTTCTAAAGCCTGTTTGGCAAACGTCTCGGCTTCGTCGAATAGTTTGCTAGGAACTGGTTGGTGTATACCTTTTGTATCTAAACGCATGTACACTAGGTAATCGAAGCAAACTTACTTGCACCGACCCAACTAAGGTCCAACTCGAAATTTTTGTCTTTGATTTCATCATGAACAGTATAAATTCTACAGAAAACAGAAGAATTGAGAGGATGGGCAGTTCATTTAAAATTTTTTACCTTATTAAAGAATATTAATGTGCATTAAAGTAAAGCTTTATGAAAGAATGTAATTAAAAGCAATAGTATCATCAACGGTTCCAAACTTAAGCTATATTTAATGACGTGAAGAGCTACTGATTTGTATAGTTTCGGTGGTTAAACCGTAGGTCCGAAACTCATCCCTTCTACTTGAGCATCGAAGTAACATTACTGGTCTTTAAAATTGGATCGTAGCTTGAAGCATAGTGTGCATGAATTTATACTTGATGAGCTCGTAATGGTGTCTCACATCTGAACCGTGGAGTCGTGATGAACGAACGCCTGCCAATTTTGTGCAGTTCCATATTATAGCAGCACGTTATATTGATGACCTCCAGTCAGTTCCAGCATCCAGAAAATGCGAAATGTGGAGGATATTAGTAAGATACGCTGAAGCTACCAATGGTCACATAAACTGAGTAGTCATCACTAAACCCAAACACTGGCGGATCTCAGTAGTACATAAATCAAGTTTTCGGTAATCGAAAGCAGCGAATTGTTGGACATCAGCTCGGTGTAGGTTATGTTTTATATGTGGAAGCTTCATCAACACGAATCCTAAAGACAAAATAAGTCTGTATGCCTTTTAATGCCTGTGTGATAGTGATTTTTCATGCAATTATCGTATACATAACTGCCTAAGCTCATCACGGGTGATAGCAGGCGTGGGCTTCTGTCAATCAAATGTCCTGAAGGTACAAAATACATGCTGTATATATAGACCACCTCTAAAGCCTGTCACTACAAAGCAAAATAATTCTATGCCTAATCCAACCGAAGTCTTTCTTTAAGCAACCATAACACTTCATATCAGGTATGTCGCACCGGTAAAAAAATGTAACTGTTTTCCGATAGCAAACAACTGAAAGTATACGGATCGACAAGTAGCACAATGGGTGCATTTGAGGTTCATTTGATCGACTAACTATTGGGTATGTCATTCTTACTAGATAAGTTGGTGAAGATACTACTTACTATACATACGCAAAATTGTCAGCAAACTCAGTGGTTTCGTGAAGTTATTTTGAAAACTTACATCTTAGCCGCTTCCTTGACTAATTCTTCCGGAGAAAGGTCGTTTATTTTTAGTTTTTCTATTTCAGTCGTTGCATTTTGTTTAGCTTTACCGATAGCACAGCCAAAATAAGCCTTTAACGGAAAGTTTAGATAGATTGTGTAAAGTTACCATGTTTATTAATTTGACTACAAAAATATGAACTGCCATAATACTAGGTAGATAAACTATGTTTCACTATAATTTTGCGGTGTTTCATAAATACTCATTATGGCGAGATCGATCGTCTTGTGTGGCAATATCTGACAAATAATGGCAAACAATATGACAAGTACTTCGCATAGTTCTATTTAGCTATGCTACTAAAATTAGCAGGGCCCATTTAGGTTTTATTCTTAGTTTGCTGCTGTGGTCTATGCCTGTCAATGACTTACTGTGTACTTTCCCTTTTGTCGGTTAGATACGTAGATAATATTAGGATAATGGTCTTTATATTTTTATATTTATCAATATAGTGAGCAAAAGTTATGAGACGATAGCTTTCTTTTCTGAATAGTTGTACATACCGAAATCTAGTGGTTGGAATGTCACACATATAACATTTAACCCATAAGCGATTTTAATATCGCAACCTCTAGCACAAAGATAATCTATAATAAGCGACTATGTACCATCTGTGCAATTCTTTACTACTAATCTTCGGCTGCAAAAAAGCAGTCTTTAACTTTCACTGCAAAATATAACTGCTGTGTTACTTGGAAGGTGTAAATCCCATATTGAGGTATTTCCCTAAGACAGAGTGAATTCAAAGAGGGTCAAACAAAGTACTTAGGTTTATGAACAAATCACGACTAGTTTACCTAAAAACAACAGGACTGGAACCTGTGCAGAGACATATGGATATTTAGAAAAACTCATGGAAATTTTCTTTTGGGAACAAAAACCACTTACTGTCATAATTTAGATCACCAAGTATCTAATTGAATTATTCTTTATTGAAAAACTATTAGTGAACCAGGTGCCGCACATTTAAATATTATTTTTGACTGTCAATAATAACAGAATACTATGATGCTTTGATAAAGTTGAGAACGGCGTGATTATACCCACTGTATTATCCTTAGAGTGCTTAGAATGTATTACAACACCACTTAAATCACTAGTAACGAACTATAAACTAAAGTCATACATCAAAAAACATTAGTCTACCACAAAACTCACGAAGTGTAATCCAGAAGGCTCGACAACGTATAGGTGGGGGCCATCACTTTCATATGAACCAAGTAAGACTGATACACCGAAAGGTCTAACCGCACTATACAGGGTATGAGCGTGCATGTACATAGCCAGTCGTTCTGTTAGAGACTAAAGAAAATGTTACTAGAAGGAGACTTACATATAAAGGTATACGGCTACCAAAGCTATTACGATAATTTGCGCATTCTTCCCTAGCTGCCTCAACGATAGCTTTAGCGTCAGTTTGGAATCCCATTACAACCTAAGGCTCATTGGAATTATGGCGCAGTGAATTACCATGCCGATATGGTCATCAATATTATAAATCCTTTTTACACATCCAGGCTCGTAAAGCTTTGATGTGACAATATTTTCGACAGCAAAAACTACACAGTCTTTTCCTTGAATAGCAATGGCTGTACTACAAATGTGAAATTAAAAGCACTATTTCTTGCCCGCTATTTTCTACAGCCTTACATGCGTACTCAATCTGAAAAACATTTCCACCTCTAGAGAATTGTGATGCAGTAAGGTCATACTAAAAAATTATCCAAAACAGAAATACAAACCCCGCTACCAATAGAAGACATGATTAGGCAACTAGAATGCCGCGATCAATGACCTTACAGAAGGCGAACCAATATCCAATAGCTTAATGACGAGCTTGTATACACTAATCAATTTTTTTAAATTTGCGTCTAGACGCTGAGGAGTGGTTCAGTGTGAAAGTTCCAGCTACTTGACCGTACAATACTCTCCAGTTGTGAAGAATGGCTTGAGGGCTGATGTCACTTGAAAATGGATGAATGAGTGTATGACACAGAACGGTGAGTTGATAATTACCATCAGCTATCACGTCTCAGGACAGTCACTTCGGTAAAAAAGTAATAGGAATGAAAATAGAGAACAGAATATGAGATATAAATAGTGATAAAGGGATAAGTAGATTAGATAAATAAACTATCAGTAGTGATATTAGCAATAGTGATAGGTAATGGGGTGAATTGCACCGGTATATGACCAAGTTACGTTTGTCGTATAACCAAAACAACTTCTTGCCATTGAACCGACTCTTACAAATGAGAACAAATCAGAAGATAATGAGGGGTGGAGAATAAGTTATATTTTAATCGTAAGTGGAGCATCAATCGGATAAAGTCTATGCTGGCTAACTAGCGAGAGATGCTTCCCACGTTGTGTTGTGTCGTGATCTGGTGATGATGCTTCACCGAGCGCTCCCAACTAGTCATATCCGCTGAAATAAACATGGTCATCGCCAATATCGAGAACCTATGAGACTATCTATTTTGAGGATTATTTACCGCCACAGGGAAGTTGGCTAAAGTGTGGTCATTCATTCCACTAAGAGGTGGACGGAATTCCGTGTGTACGTACATATTCGTCTAACCGCTCGTGAAAAGAAACTTAATGAGTTGGCTGAGGTCACTTCAGTGGAGTACGTTACATATCGGGCTGTCCCTAAAACAGCAGAAATGTGACTTCATCCGACTAATCTATTTTTCAAGTACGACCCTATGGGCGGTGTCTGTTTGCAGACCATAAAGAAACAGAGACAGCATCGTTTTAGATGGGTAAGCGGAGGTGCGTAGAACTTCACCGACTACTAGTAAATCATCTGGCGTCCTCCCATAGCTAAGCGTTAATAAACCGAGGGATCGTAGCTGGTCTTCGCATGACCTGAGGCTGTCGTGTGACCCACTTCGTATTCGTCCCTGAACTTTCAAGTTTGTCTGGCAGAATCAGCAGACTGATGTTCCTTCAGATTTGCGTGATATGAGTGATTTTGGCTTAGGAGAGTACAGTACTGGTCACCTTCTTCTGGAGCTGGGAAAGGAGTATTGTCCATCAGTACGCATACAATCTAGGTATGTGACGAAACTTCTTTAAAAAGATTCAGTAGAGGGTGTCAACACAAACTCATTAGGTATGAAGTTCGATAGTTTTTTTATCCTGACCACGGAAAGCTATCAGAAATTTGTGTCAACCCTTTCGCAGTTCTTTTTCTTAGGATGTCCTCTTAAGTTTGGTGTGCGACTAAATCTTAACAGCAACCTATTAGGACGAAGAGAGTTCTGAGATATATTATGCATCGAAATCATATCCCCCCCCCAAGACCCACCAAAACTACGTAACTTTAATGCTTCAAATCGGGTTGAGTAAGGTCTGTTTTAGTCTCACTACCTTTCTGGTTACTCTTCTGTTGACACGTTCTTTCTTAAGATAGGCGTGGTTGATAGGTAAGATTTTTCAAGGTGACGTTATAGGTATGTACGGTAAACATAGGTAGAAAGTTTAAACTATCCATAACTTTAGGGATGAGTAGGTACTATTGGATGCAGTGTGCCAATGGTAAAATACCCCCCCCGCCAGAGTATTACAGAGGGTTACATTCAGGTCCATCTCTGGGGTAGAATAAGTAATACTGGACCAACCGAATGAGTACGCAGACAATGAATCCCATGTGTTCACTATTAGTATTTGGCACTTATTGTAAGTAAGATTCTGGAAGCCTAACTATATATCTTACCCATGTCACCTTAAGGAATTGTGATATCAGAGGAACCTTGAATCTCCTTATAGTTTGTAAGGTCATCCACATATAGGAGGGTTCGTGACTCTGTTTTGTCAGAAAAGTCATTTATAAGCATTATGAAGAGAAGTGGTACTAGGATCAAATCATGCAGTTCTCTACTAGTGACTCTAAAGCAGTTAGATTGAACAGAGCACACTGCTGCTAGAGCCCTGTCACTTAGGAAGTCCTTTAGCTATTCTAACAGAACCCCCCCCCAAATACCGATCGGCTGTAATTTCCTGTCATGAAATCGGTGATCTGCTCTCACAAAAGCTTTAGAGAAATCTAAGAGGGCAATATACACGGGATAGTGGTGCTTTATGGATAGAAGTAAACTATTCAACGCAATAAAGGGATTAGTTCTGTAAGACCTGCCAGAAGGGAAACTTGCCGAAATACAATTAGTAGGGCATTTTTAAGCTGATGGTTGTGGAGACAATCATTCAATGACCTTCACTAGTGAGAAGCCCAAGGTAACTGGACGGTAGTTGGAAGCCTCTATTTTGTTGCCAACTTTACGTACAGATATGGGCACACATCCTTCCCACTCACGGGGTAGCTTATGCGTAGTCAGAGGGAACTTGGTGTGGATAGAACGGAGTGGAAAAAGGAACTCAAACATCGGTTTGACGATAATTATAAATACCTACCCACTAGGAATAGATTCTTCCCCTTAACATCAGACAACGCAACTCAAACTATCAGTACAAACAAGCCTAAGAACAGTCGTAACCTTAACAAGTTAGACAACGAAATCAACAACGAACCCCGTAAACCTAGGCAGACTAAATCTCTACCACCTAAACTAGAAGTTAATATGTAGCAACATAGCTTGACTAGTTAAAAGATCACTTCAAAACTTAAGCATACGCCAAAACAATTAGGCTCCAGTATTCATTTACTTCCTTATTTTGCATAGGGATTATATTTCCTATTAGCCTATATTGAACGTTGAGAGTTATGTGTTTGTTTGAACGACTAGAACCGCGCTCCACTGTCTCCTGCCCACGCTATTGAATAAAGACCTATTCCCATAAGACTCTGGATTCTTGTGTCGCTAAATCAGGATATACCTAGGCGTTAAAAATACTCAGTGTGGCAGCAAACGATTTTTCTCCTATCCTCACGTTAATTCTCATGATTACTCTAAAAGTTATAGGGCGACACACTAGACTGCATCAGAGTCCCAGAAAAACAATCCTGTACGCAGAAGTCACCCTTTGCCACTTACACCACCTCTACCCCAACCAAATAGTAATACGAATCACTACAACCTACAGGCAAAAGAACGTTTTCCTACCTAGCAGAGAGTGCTTTGAAATCTCGTAATGTCTATGCATTTCTTAAAGGTAATGCAGTATGCCTATATATCCCCATACTTTATCTTATACGATAAAGTAGATCTAAAATTTACCATAGATATCTCTAGAGTCAGTCGACGTTTCCCAGGATAAAAATGTCGAATAACAATTGAGCTTTAGTTAATGCAATATGTACACTCTAGGTCTCACTGGAATCAGATGTGCTTAATTGGTTATTTGTCCTCTCGCCCTGCTGCTTGTTCCTTTTCTTCATATTTTCAGTTCCTAACTATTGTGTCACGTTGAAAGTATCACCCAGAATCCACGATGAAAAGGAAACCGCATCTTTGTGACCTACTCATGATACCTTAATGTGGTACCTCCGATCTCCATCGTCCACCTGCAAGCTGCTGTCCCACACAAGGTCATGTTCGTACTTGACGCCACAACTGACTATTTCAAACAACCGCGTAGTATCTAAATCTTCTTTGTGTCGTGGTTTCGACACTCCTTTTTCTGAGGTGATTACGTGTATTAATAAGTGTTCTCTACTAATGCATCCCTGAGCACTCAAGACTGAAAAGTGAACTAGTGAACACTAGTACTTGGGTCCACAAAATGTATTTGGTGGATTACGACATTACATACATAAGAGACAATGCCAAGTAACTGCAAAGCTCATAATACAACCAACAAGCAGGTGTGTCTTTGCGTCAGTCTAGATGTGGTAAAAATACTGCCTGTTCTTATTGATTTTTTATGCCAGCAGCTATTACAACGAAAGATTATTCCATCTCGACTATCTGTGGATTGTACCTATGCTATATTAAGCCTACAATCACAAACGAACTCTCTACGAAGTAGTCCGAAAGCTCTTAAATTAGAAATATTAACGTTCTCATTGAAAATTGCAATAAGCCGATCTAAAGTATGCATTTCGAACATAAGGTAGCGCATGACCTTGAACGAAATAACTTGATTCTCATTGGTTTTCTCAAGTTTGTCGGCAGAGTCTAGTTTCACTATATATATATATATATATATATATATATATATATACAAATATATAAAAATTAACAGGACCGCAGTAATAAGCAGTTATGTTCGTAGATAAAGTTTAAAAGTTTACCATAGAACGAACAAGGAGAATGGAACCAGAAATTCAGGGACGCTAAAATTATTAAGGTTTCTTCGTAGTGTAAAAGTACCTGGTGAGGCCAGTATGTTCGTGATTTTGTATCCGTGTGTTCAGAATATTGTACATCATAACTATGCCATCCCTTTGTTTCATGTGGTCCAGAGAGAACAACTCTCACAGGCGTAGCCAGTCAGTTTAGCGCTTTATCATGAGTCCAGTAGTTCATTTTGTAGCCAGCTTCTGTGCCATTTATTAAGAGGTTAAAATCCTTTTTAAGAGTAAGGGAGAGCGGCGGCGTCAAATCATCCCATGCAAGAAGATTTTTATTGACGTTTTTAAGAGTCTTATTATTTTTGTTTGTTCGTTTTTTGGACAGAATCTTATCAAACAATGAACTTTTTTACTCCATATTCTTTATGGACACCGTTAGGGGTGACATTACCTGATAAGGTAGGCTGCCTAGCCCAGAAAGTGAGGAAAACAGTCTGATACCAAATATCTTAATGTTCTGATGTTAACCGGAAGAATTTCAAGAGTTCACTTTTTCGTATACTTTCTGACCACAGTTGTCCCGGCGATTTTTCTAAATCACTCTGTTTCAATTAAAATATCTCACCCTAAATTTGTTATCATGATGACCCTAAAAATGATTGGTCGTAAAGTAATGGCGTACCAATATTATTTATGATAGAGCCCCAAAATAAGGTCAACTACGTTCTTAGATAGGGATAAGGATTCAAAAAACGTCCTGCCAGACCTTATAAATAACGATAAACCATAAACGACAAAACATGCTGTTGGCTCCTAAGAAGTCGGGTTATCTGCGCTTTCATCCGTTTCTGGCCACAGCATCACAGAGCTATTTAACAGAGACCGGGACGCAGGAGGCTACAAAAGGTGGAGCCTGCTTTCAGGCCATAGTGGGGTTCTATCTAAACAAGTAACACAGAGGAGGAAGTGGGGTTTTCATATTAATAAGCGGGCTCCTTAGCATAAGTTCTTACAATAGTAGGACCCACACCTCACTGTGCAAGCTGAAAAAATGCAGTTAGTATGACTTTCGGCTACAAAACTCCATGGCCACGATACTCGAACGAATCGGCTGCAGACTGGCACTGGTCCAGCGTAGAACATATTACCCACATAGATTTCTTTCATACCATACTGTGGGCAGCACATTTGCTTCCCAGAAGGAGATCATGGGTAAAAGCAACACAGAGCATCTAATAACGGCAATAAGCATAGCATGGTACAAATAATGAATTTCTCCCCCAGCTTCCAGGTACGACGTGCTTTAATTTAAGTAACCAACTACAAATACTGCACACTAACCTGAGGGTTGCTAAAGCTTTTGTTTAGCATTCTGGTAGATAACCGAACCGAAAGCCTGAACTGAACCTGTCCCTACCAACCAGGATGATAGAAATGACCTAATTATGGAATAACATTAGAGTCAGTTATCCATGAATTGTCAGCCATGGAAGTCATCAAATCCCCAGGCTATGATTATATACTTCCGTCAGCCTTAAAAGTATGTACCACATACATCTGTCATTTTGTTAGTGAACTCTTTTAACACTCATCACATACCATGAACCTCTCAAAAGAACGGAAGACAATCATCCTTTTCTTTATCTTTAAAGCAGATGATAGAAAAGGCGCCAATTGTTATTGGCTAGTAGCTCTACTTTCAGTACTATCGAAAATAGTAGAATGACTACCAAACGACTACATGAGAGGGTAAAGCAACCACCAAAGACCTACCAAAATGGGATAACTGGAGAGCAATTTGGAGAAAGGACACAGTAGTGGATGCCTTTTAGAAAGGCTTTAGACAGTGCCACATGGAATCCTTCTCATTAAAGTATCTGTCAAAAGAGTTGAACATTGATACTACCAAACGTTGTTCGGTTTGATTAAGGTTCCCCGTTGGTAGCCATTTGTTCTTGTACGATTGAGCACATATTCGTGTTGGTTTTGGAGTCAATATTATCCAAAAAATATTTATAGTTATTCTGCACATTTATTTTATATCCGTAGACTGTGTATTCTTGCGACGTTAATAAAGTAATTAATCCTTTCGCGATTTGTTGTTACTTCATTTGGGTTTCAGGGATATTAGTCAAAGTCAATACTTAATTAAACAGAACCATATTGTCGATAGGAGAGATGCAATAGTATTCTACACTTTAGTAACTCATCAGTCGCAGCAAGCGAGCTTGGCTCGGCACCCCTACTGTCCAGGTTGCAACAATGCACTTCAGAGTGGGTATCTTTTTTACTGGGGAAATCAGAGTCATGTTTGGATGGAGGGCATCGCCGACTGGGATGTTAAGACTCAAAACACCCAGTCCCTTCTAATTTTTTCTTGCATTTACCAGTGACCTCCGTAACACTATTGTTATTCCTCCGGCCTATGATGCCCAAATAAATAGTAAATAACTAACAAAATATGTGCTGAATTTTGCTACAGGCAAGCAAAACGTAATAGATTATGAATGCAAATGGGTGAGTTTACAACCAATGGCTGCTTCCAAATGGCTGAAGGTAGATGACGACGAAACGTCACATGGCTTGAAGAATGCTGAGGTTAACTCTACTCAAAGATCACCGCTGACGATCTAAGAGAATTGCCTAGAATTGTTTATCAAAGACAGAAGTCTCACTTTTTTGTGCTACAAACATGTGCCATGTGTAATGCTTTACTAGGGAATGTATGCATTTCATCATTCTTATGTATGCGCGATAAAAATAGTTCTCAATAGTTAATTAATGCAGACTTTTGTCAACATCCGTGAGGCATGTACGGGACACATACATAAAACAGTTCCACTTCCTTCAGTGAACCGATCTACTGAAAATAACCATGAGCATACAACAGACACATAATACAATTTTACATGTAGTAGATACAAGAGTAATTATACGGTATATTGTACAATGTAAGCATTTCATTGTTATCATATTTGTACCATAATACTACCAGAATCCTTCTCATTCTTCACGCGCTGGTTCATTCACAACAATAAAAGTACGTGTAAGAGAGATCTTGAAATTTCCTACAAAATTTTGATGATTCTGAATATTTCACACACCCGTTTATGTTATCCGATGTTGTGAATCCCTATTTCAATTCAAATTTAACCTAACGGTTTTTAATAAGTCTTTTATTTAGATGTGTACAATAGACCAAAATGCATTTCATTACATCATTTTCATTGACTTAACTGTTTTTTACGAATATGTATCATTGATTTATTTGAGACATTCACCGGAAATATCATTCTTTGAATGGTGAATTCTTTGAACGTTTTCATTAATACATGTTAGGTTAATGACCTATAGAAATTCTACTGGAGTCATACAATATTCTATAAGAAAATTTGGAGATATTTACTGCTGAAAGCCTAAAAATTCCTAATCTTATTGATCAAACAAACAATCTGTTTTTCAATGTATAAAACTGCCTAGATTTTATCGATAATACATTATTTTGAAACGAGTATTACAGAATTTTGAAGTCGTGCAATTTTGTCAATCATATTTATATATTACTGTTAGAAAACCTTTGTGAATTGGAGGAAAAACTCATAGTGATTTCTGGTTACCAGTAGCTTTGTACAAATTATATTCTAATAAGTCTACTGTATGAAATATACATACATATATACATACAGCATGTATGAATAAAGTCGTATTGGCCTGTGGAATCCAGTACACGTGTTTAATCAGCTGGATGTATTTGTATCCAAGTGTTGAAGTTCACTTCAGGACTCACATTTGATTTATTCGTATCTCCGGGACTTGTTAACTGCATAAACGTGTATCCCACTGTAAACTACTGTTGTAAAGAGGCAATCAACTCAAAATTCACATATGACAGCAGACATTCACCAGTTTCAGATCATAACAACATCAGCGTAAGACAAAAACACATCCGATTTATAAATTTACGCATATACCAGAGGCTGCCTGAACTTCTTATTTCGGCGATGATCCCTGTGACGTTTAACACTAAAGAACTGGGTTAGAGTTCCGATGTGAACATTAATAGTTGAATAAATACGAGTCCCAAGTAGGTGTTAACACTCTTTCAGGACTCCAGTTGCCATCTACATTCCAACTTTAATCGAAAGTAATTGTCGTTGGGTTAGTTTGAGTATATGTTATGAAGTAAATGTATTAACTATTTTACCAATTTGATTAGTCATACTAGGCCTATTGGTGAACGATTAAAACACTTTAGTAATCAACAAAGACTGAATACTGTTTGCCCACATATGCCATTTGCGAATCAAAGCAAATGCAAATGTTTACGAATAATCAAATGTATGTAGTCTTGAACTAAGATAACTGATAGTCAAATAAAGAATTATACTACATTTCTGGACAGCCATGAAAGTACAATATGAATATTTTTGTAAATGTATTACTCTATTTTGGATCATTTCACTTCATCTTCTTAACTATTTCAGTAAATCGACTTTTTATTATTACACATAATTCTTAACTACAGAACCGTCAGGTACATTAGTTAATATTAGAACTGTGACAAAACGCTATTTGTAAGACAACCAGAAAATCACATTTGACGCCAGCTATAAGAATTAAAGTTCTAATAGGTAATTATCTTTAGAGCACTTAATCTGGCAAGTAACATTTTAACTTCACGCAAACATACCCGTAATTAGATGCCCGTAAATTAAGAAGTCGTTACACTAGATGTATGATGTTATATTTCGGACCAGATGAATTCAAGGAACAAACAAGTTCAAGTAAACAGATAGAAAGCGTGGAAGTTTAAGCTTACGTTGAACATGATCATATAAAGTAAGTGGGACACTACAAAATAAAATCTAAATGGACATTTGCAAGTCTATTTTAATCGACTCATTAATTTTTAATCCAAGATTTGACACAGGTTACACTATCATAGTGTAGAAAAATTTTGTTCACTAATTCAAACGTAATAAAATCTAATTCCGAATTCGATATCACAAACAGACCTAAGTTAGATATCCCATGAAAGCTAGGAGTTGACAATGAACAGCTGTTTTGCTTTGGTAAGGAGCTGTTCATCAGTACGTTTCCACTATCCCACCAGGAAATCCAGCCCAGAACCAACATGTTTCGGGTAAAAAGTTTATCCATTAGACCACTGAGCAGCTACCAAACGGTTGATATTTGGCGTCTAAGTCAATCTGGGATAATTCCGCACAATCTCGTCTATTTTTATTTATGGGTAACTGCCTCATAACCAACATGGTCAAATTTCACTGGTCACATGTTTCCACCAGAGCTACAGGAATCACCTCCATATGTGACCAGTCAGTTTCAATCATGTTGAGTGCTAGACTGGTACCCACCTATGTCAGAGAATGAGATTGCTCAATCATATTATGATTTGACTAAAGTTTGGTGCTGGCTAGCTCAGCTGCATAACGGCTAAGTTATCTCAAGAAAGTATGAAGGTCCTGGACTTGATTCTCTGGTGAAGTCGTGTGTACAGGCTGATGAAGTGTCCCATACTAGGGTAAAACAGCTACCCAGTGCTAGTCTTACTCAGATTAATTCGTGGTGCTAAATTCAAATGTGACAATCTCCACAACACCAGAGCAGAATGACTATATTCTTGAAAAATATTAAAAGCAAGGGAAGTCTATAAAAGCAGTGGTAATTTGTGATAGTAACAAGAAGCTGAATCACAGGATTTTTAAGGAATATTTGGTCTCTATTTATTAAATTATGTGTCAGTAGGATTAATGTGTCTCAATGAATATAACTTGAAATTAGCTTAACTTTATGAATCTGTCATGAAAGACACCATTGTAATTCGATTAGATTTTAAAAGCTTTTAAATGTTTCTATTTAAGCCTCCTTAAAACTAATGTACACTGTTTCTATGCTCCTGTTTCACAGTCATTCCTAATTTCTGTAAAAAATTGGACAGTATGTGTATCTTTTAGTCGATGTTATTAAAGATTGAAGTTTCTGTATGTAAATCTTAAACTGACTGTCTCAATATTGTGTTGATTCACAAGTAGGCTTAAAGTTGAATTGTAATCGACAAGCAGAATGTAATGCTAGTGTTTTGTTCTAATTAAGATTAGTCAGTTAGATGTAACTATATCCCTTATGTGAACATTAAAAGTAGAAAGTAAAGTACATCCGGCTGATAAGTCATAAATAGAGTGTAACAAAAGTTTTAGATTCAATTTACCTACTACAGTTCTACTTTGTTTCACATATGTTTAAGCATTTATCTGAGCTCCTAAACAATTTATTTGCTTCTTATACTGAGTGAATATGGATAGACAAGTTAGATTTACTAATCAGTGTGATGTATTCGTCTAGCTACTCATAATAAATCCATTAGAATGCCTGAACCAAATCATAATACATAACTTCGTTTCTGTATTATATATATCAGCTGGTTTAGTTCAAGAAAACATACAAGTGTCTTCTATTGATAAAGTAGAAGAAAGATGTAAATATATCTGTAACTTTTTCTATTAAATACATGTAACATACAATTTGTAAATGTTATATTATGTAATATGAAAGTAATCAGATGAGATAAATCAATTAATGAGTTATGTAAACTTAACATTACAAGGAATTCTAAACAATCTTAATAACAACTGTAATAACACTTAGCAACTATATTGAACATGTTAAATCTACCTAAGTGAGTAACAAATTAATCGACCATAAAATAAATCACTTTTAAATAATAATAATAATAATAATGATAATATTTACAAAATGTCATTCACATTTACACACTACTTGTAGTCTACTTATAACATATTTACATGATCATGAGGAAAAATTACATAGTCTCAAGAGAAAACTACAAGTTGTATTCAAATAAGGAAATTAATGAAATGAAGTATATGGTTCTTCAGTAATTATCACCACCTGCTTTATTGATATTAACCAGATAACTTGAAATTAGTTTATTAAAAGTAAGGAGATATTGTGAAATGAAAGATATTTGGTGCCTTTAAGAGAAGCATTGAATATATCTGAACAGTTATACTCAATTATGCATCATACTATTTGATATTTTCAATTATTAATTAAAGGTACTTTACTGAAATTACCTGGAAACTATGACTTCTAAGCATAGTTATTAATACAAATGACTAACATCCTTCATAAATAAGTATCACAATAAGTCAGAGGAATCCCAGTTGATCTAAAGTATTTGCATAACTGTTCAATGTATCAACAATGTATAATCATATCCACTTTTGTTACCTTTTATCCAAAGTCAATGAAAGCATCGCTTGAATATCTGTGACTATTCAAATTCTCAAAGAAATTACAATATATCCATAGCTTGCATAGCTCAGTTATAACAGTGTGAAATTATGAAACTGGCTGATTCAGGATCGAATCCACGATTGTTTAGATACTTCTTACTGCCAACAACTGTTGAAATGTATGAAAGCTAGATGAAATATCAGAACATTGAACTTGTGATGTCGATTCAGTTAAATTAGCTGCACGTTGTAATGTTGTCGATAAAATTCAATCAACACTGTACGTGACTACGCAAATATCACATTGAGCACTGCCAAGTGTCCATGTATTAATGTCGAATGCACAATTCTGGAAGAAAATTTAAACAGTTAATAAAGATGATAGTAAAGAAGGTATATCAAGTATTTCATACACTTCGTCTACAAATGCTTCTTGTGGTCATTGTAATTATCTTTATACTACCTCAATGAGCAACAGTTGAATTTTTTAATATCATTTTTGAAATTGACATTAAGAGTTCACTGGAGTAAAACAATCATCGGAAACCAGAAACTGGTAATGGATATTTGTTTCGTTCTATCATGGAATTCTTCAACAGTACGTAATCAAGACCCTTTTATGGAGTCTAGCCAACACCCATCAGAATAAGAAATGAATATTTAACCATTAGACTACTGTATCGGGATCCAGTAATTGATATTTCGAACTTCAGTCAATTCATGATATATTTGTGTAACCTCATTCGCTCGCATCTAGCGTCCCCTGGCTTTGAATGGTTCTTTAACTAAGATCGTTGTACTAACTTTAAATTTCACAATCTCTACAACAGTCAATTACAGTCATCATTCCAACACGATAGCTGCCTATCTTTGTCTCCACAGTTGATTGAGTTTTGAATCTTAAATTGTAAACCACTGAGCTAGTATCTAGTTGTTGATAACAATTTTTACATCACCAAATTATAATCGAAATGGGCTCACTAGTGATTAACTTCAGGAGGTAATTCCAGAAGTCTAGTCAGAATGCATAACAGGCAAAGTTCAATGATTTCTGGAGTGAGATAACTATTACTAATAGCAATTGATTAGCTTACAAAGTACCTCAATAATTGACTGAAATTAAAAATGTTAACCAATTGATATCGGATCCGTTGTCTATGCGTTAAGAGTTCACTATGATACTTAAAGTTCTTGGAATCAATCCCTATCAAAGACAATCGCCCACTCTACTATGATGCTCCCCCATCCACCATTCTAGAACAAACCGGTTATCCACTGATTTCTGTTTTCTTAGTAACTGTCGTGATCTCGAATTCAAATATACACATTATTTCTTTAAGGTAAAGCTACCTGTTTTATAATTGGAAACAACTTTCATAATAAATTTGCACTTAACACTGTACATATTTAAAGCAAATCATGAATATTCGATAGTTGTTTTAGTAATTTATCTGTCTCACCATTCGTTACTTAATGAAATTAGTTAAATTTACGCCCACCTGACTTAGAAATCATTTATATAAATTGTTTCCTTACCCACATCTCCACCCTATTCCTGCCGCTAACTTGTTTCGATAGTAGTCACGGTTGCAAAATTTGCCTGTCCCTGTATATTACACTACAAAACGCGGGGGGGGGGAGGTGGAACAGAATGTTCAGTATTTTGTTCTCTTTCACAAAACATACACTAATTCACCTTATTTTATACATTACTACTAAATAATACTTAACTAGTAGTAAATATCAATAAATTTATAAACCTCCTACATAGTGTTAAAGTAGTATGATCTTGTAAAGTGATCTCAAAGTGATTAGTACGAAAGAATGAATGTTTACTACTTGATGAAAATAGAACAGGCCAAAGTTCAATAGACAATAAACTCTTCTTCTATAAACATATAACTGAAACAAACATAAATGATCCAAAATGATCCAGGAAATTAATCATTATCTTTCTACAATCGGATCATTATTCAATAATAAATCAATTGATTTATTAAGAAATACAAATCAATTACCATCAAGATCAAATCTCATTGAAAGTGAGTATTATGTAATCTTTCTTCTTTATCTTTTTTACCTTTTCAACGCTTATTTTTTACTAATTAATCAGTGGAAATAAGTTTAATGTGTCCAATATCTCCAAGTTTTCATATGATACTTAACTCTGATCAATAATATAATGAGTACAAAGAGCAAAATACCACCCAACTTCAAAATATTCAAAGAGATCAGAAGACGAAATTTTTCAGAACTATATGATGTAGATTGGTTGAAATACACATTTTGAATAATTTGAACATGTTAAGGACCATTGTTAGCTAATGTATACATGGTACATATAGTAAACGTAGCTACAAATTTAAGATTTGTCTTTACTGGCTGTGTTTGTTAATGTTATGTTAGTTATTTGTGAAAATGTCGAGATTGATCAGCCGGAGAGAAGATGGCTCAATCTAACGTTCCATCTACAATAAATCTACATGGACTGGATAGCATTTGAACTTTCTTAGTTATTGTTTAGTACAGTATAAACGAGGTTTTGTAAAAAGCTTTTTTAATAGGATTAAGCGTATTTACCTATGTGATACTACTGAATTTAACGAAAATATGTTAATCGAAACATTGATGTTGAATAGATACCCATAAATGATTGTAAATTGTTGAAAAGGTAATAGTAATAATATGTTGAAACCTGCTATACACCTAACGTCTAAGAAGCCTGTCTATATCACCGTATCATTCACAAGTGACTGAAACAGCCTTATATTAAAACGTAGGCTTATCATCAACAGAATATAATATTCAACTGACATCATATTAGTGATATATAGCACGACGATCATCCATTGTCATTGGTGATAACTGTCTCACTCCTGACAAGTCTGAACCCCACTAGTCGCAACTTCTCACTAGAGCTTCAGGAATATCCTGGAGTTAGTCACTAATGAACTCATTATTATAGTTCATTTGGGATGGTTACTTTTGTGGATGATCGTCTAGCTATATATCACAAATTGATGGAAGTGGGAATTCTACCATTGGATGCCGATCCAGTGGTGTAGATTTTTAGGCGTTCGCCGTCAAGCTGAAGCCCATGGTGCGGAATCTGAGGTGCGCACTGCTAAGGAGTTCCACACTAGAACGAAACAGCTGTTCAGTGTTCCCTGGTTTTCAATGGTACCCTGACAACATCAATCTGTGACATATTCAATCAAATAACTAACCAATCTTCACAAAAATAATCATCCCAATTGACATCATAATAATTGGAATGTTCACGATTATGATTATTAACTATTCCAAACAACAGTTTGATGACTATGTCACATTTCATTGTGTTTATTACTTTACTTTTATGTGTAGTAATATATATACACAGATAGCATTAATCGCGTGTGTAAGAGTACTTACTTACTTATGCCCGTTACTCCTCGCTGAGGAGCATAGGCCGCTCACCAGGGTTCTCCATTTAACTTTGTCCTGAGCAATCCTTTCCAATTGTTTCCAGTTGCTGTTCATCCTTTTATTGTCTGCTTCCAATTCTCGACGCAGTGTGTTCTTTGGCCTTCCACTTTTCCGTATCCCAGCAGGATTCCATGTTAATGCTTGTCTTGTGATGCAGTCTGATGGTTTGCGTAGTGTATGTCCTATCCATTTCCATCGTCTTTTCCTAATTTCCACTTCGGCTGGAAGTTGGTTTGTCCTCTCCCATAGTAAGTTGTTGCTGATGGTTTCCGGCAAACGGACGTTCAGTATCTTTCGTAGGCAGTTGTTTATAAATACTTGTATCCGTCTGATGATGTTTGCAGTAATTTTCCAAGTTTCAGCTCCATACAGCAGGACTGTCTTCACGTTCGAATTGAACAGTCTGACTTTGAGGTTAGTTGATATTTGTTTTGAGTTCCAGATGTTTTTCAACTGTAGGAATGCTGCCCTTGCCTTGCCAATCCTTGTCTTTACATCTGCATCGGACCCTCCTTTTTCATCGATGATGCTCCCCAGATATGTGAAAGTATTCACTTCTTCCAGAGTTTCGCCATCAAGTTGAATTGGGTTGGTGCTCACTGTGTTGTATTTGAGAATCTTGCTCTTACCCTTATGTATGTTTCAAGCCTACTGATGCTGAAGTTGCTGCTACACTGATTGTCTTCGCTTGCATTTGTTGGTGTGTATGTGCTAAGAGAGCTAGATCATCTGCGAAGTCCAAATCATCGAGTTGCATCCTACTTGTCCATTGAATCCCGTACATTCCCTCAGATGTGGAGGTCTTCATGATCCAGTCGACCACTAGGAGGAAGAGAAAAGGTGAGAGCAAGCAACCTTGTCTGACTCCGGTCCTCACTGAAAATGCATTTGTCAGTTGTCCTCCATGCACAATTTTGCACTGTGTTCCGTCGTAAGAGTTCCGGATGATGTTGACGAGTTTCTCTGGTACTCCGTAGTGTCGAAGAAGTTTCCATAGTGTTCTCCTATCTACACTATCAAACGCCTTCTCATAATCAATGAAGTTGATGTACAGGGGCGAGTTCCATTCAATTGATTGTTCGACGATGATCTGTAGTGTTGCGATTTGGTCCGTGCACGACCGATCCTTACGAAAACCAGCTTGTTGATCTCGAAGTTGAGCCTCCACTGGATCTTTCATTCTGTTCAACAATACTCTGTTAAAGATTTTCCCTGGTATCGACAGTAGCGTGATCCCTCTGTAGTTGTCACATTTGCTCAAATCTCCTATCTTTGGTATCTTGATAAGATGTCCTTGTTTCCAGTCTGCCGGCACTTGTTCTTCCTCCCAGATCCTTCTAAATAAAAGGTGGAGTATCCTTGCTAATGCATCGATATCTGACTTGAGTGCCTCAGCTGGTATATTGTCAGGTCCTGCTGCTTTCCCACTTTTGATTTGTCTGATGGCCATCTTGATTTCTTCCATCGTTGGTGCAGTGACATCTATCGGGAGATCTGTAGGGGTAATGGTAGTCAAACTTAAAAGACTTTAAGAACAAATGAGCAGAGAATGAACAACTATTATCCTCATTTTCTAAACATTTATTTGAGATAGGTCATAAAGTTGATACTAAATCATCCTTTGTAGTGTTATGCATTAGTTATTTGGAGGTGTATAATAAGCTTAAATGTAGCCATAGCTATACGAGATATTAACGCCCGCCACTTCATATCGTGTGCTCAGAAACAATTTGTACTTACATTAAACCTACCCTAGTGAAACTGATATTATATCTGGAGTAGAGTGTGATACATAATGTCTTAACAAGTTAATGTGTGATTAGATTGTTCAAAAATGTGCATTACAACCAATATACATCACACAGTTCTGATAAACTTCGTCTTCTTATCTTCTTATCAAAAGATTCAGAGACTGTCTAGTTTAATATAATAAATTAATCTTGGATAGACAGTGACCAGTAACTCATTATCAATAAATAACTATCCCATTTTAGTAAAAGACTCGTTAGTACCAGGGATCTAGCCGATGATGTAAGTAGGTCACTATAAACTCTTAACTCTTAAACAACTGAGTCGATAGCTAATCATTAATATTTATTATAATAACATATGATGAAGATAATTACAGAATACAAATCAGTTCGAAAGGATATTGAGGTCGTTAAAAAGATAACGCCATAATGCCATTACAGAAGGCCTTTATTTTTAAGTATTTCAACTGGAAGTTTAATTGTAAGTTGTTGAAAATTGCCAAAGATGAGATTTTGACTAAATGTATAATCGAATTGTGATGGTATGTTCAGATTGGTATTAAGTTTAATTGATTAAATTCGTCACAATCTGATGTTAACAGGGTACCGTTGAAAACTAGGACAGACGTCTCGCCCTAATAAGGGACTCCTCAGCAGTGCGGACCTTAGATTCCGTTCCACGGGCTTTAGACTAGTAAACGCTTAACCATCTACACCACTGGGCAGGTATCCAAAGGTAGAATTCTCACTTCCATCAATTTGTGATATATAGAGAGACGATTATCCATTATCATTGGTGATGACTATTTCACTACTGACAATGAATGTGGAATCAAAGTTATACATTGTTAATGAGTTTTATACTCGGACGAAACAACTGTCTAGTGTACCACGGTTTTTAGTGCTACCCTGCCAATATCAATCTATGAAGAATTTAACTAACCATAACGTGTAATCATAGGTGTGGTATATCAATCATATAATTATTATTATGTTAAGTAATCATGAATGTAATTAACTGTCTATCAAAATAATCTAAAATAGCTGAAGTTCACATCGACTTACATCATCATGAACGTTTAGAAGTGTTCAATGTCACATAATATCCAGGATATTTTCATTATCAAGGAAATCAAGATGATATGTTTCGAGTTGATGAAACTAAAACAATACAGCATATAAAGATTCTAATAAAGTTTCATTAATATTCATCTACAACAAGTGAGATGAAGACAAAATCAGACGTTCCAGGACAATCACAAAAGTATTCTAAGAGCAAAAAATAAATGGTTAGACAGATATAGAGCTTATTTAAGCATTGATTAAGAAGATTAAAGAAATGAAGTCAGGCGATTAAAATACCAAGATAAAGTGAAGTTGATAAAAATGTTCACATATATCAGTTCTTTATAATCTCATGAGTGAAGTATTCAGTATTGCAGTATTAAATTCTCATCATCAATTACGTAATTTTACAATAGCTAACTTTTTCAACGTAAATTCAAATGTTTTTGATTACTCAGTATTCATCAGTAATCTTTCACGGTGATAGTTCATCTGTTTCCTATTCCCTGTGTATAACTACATTCGTCTCTCATTTATTAGAAAAGAAGCAAAACATATTAAGTAGTTGTGGTATAACTTAAAGAATTTGTATTGTCACAATGATTTAGTTATGGAATTGGGATTGATCAGTGCCTGTTACTAAATGCTTCATGGTAATCTATAATTGATGTACGAATGGTAATAGAAACTATTCAATTCCAGTTCACAATAATGCCCATTCGAAGATACTAACACTTTCAAACTATATATACACATACCCAATTCACGAGTGTGGTTGTCTAAATTTAATTATTTTATAGTGGACGCGATGGCGCTTAGTATAAACAAACTTCGTTGGAATCTCGGTATGAACACTAACACTACATCTAAATAAAGAGTTCTAAATAAAGTGAAACACTCTGAATTTCACTGATTAACCACAGTCCAGTTTTAATCAAACAACCCTATTGTTTCTATATAAGTTTTTTCATGGTGATAATGTCTGGGTATTATTTTATAGCTCGTGATTACATACAAAACTAAACATATATGGTTATTCATTTAAAGTAATTCCACAATTGGATAGTTGAACATAATAACTTTATAGGCTGTTCGAATGCATATTTGTAATTGAACGAAACTCTCTGTGTAATGGAATAATGAGATCAAGAAAGAAGTGAACTTCACGTGTTATAGATATTTCTACTGATGAATTCTATTATCTTCCATTCCATAAAATGGGCGTCTAATAAAACAGGATTCAATTAATTGTGCCGAACTTTTGTCTAAACTGTAATGAATGGTTCTACATTATTCGATTGTTGAGTAAATAGAAGACATAAGAAAGAAAGTACATATTCATAAATAATCTCGACAAACGAAATTAATTGTGCTGCCAACCCTCCACTAAACATTCTAGTCTAAACTTCTTCAGTGGAATAATCAAAATTCATTATTACCCAATACAAATATGGAGGTTGGCGCGAAGTAACTGTGTATTCAATGATTGCTTTATGAGTAACAGATTGATCTCTGCTAGGTTCCATCAGGAAAACAAGAATCACAGGATAGCTGTTCCACCTAGGAATAGAACTTCTCAGTAGCGGTACACATTACAATGCAACTAGGGGAATTGACTCGCTGCCATCTATTTTATTCTTTTATTCCAATGGTAAATTAAGTTCGACGTAATGGTCTATTTTATTCTGTTTTCAAGTTGTCATCAGTAGTAGATTTATTTTCTCTTCACAATTCCCATATACTTTCTTAATGATCCTTATTATCTTTATTGAGTTACTATATTGTACCGACAAAGTATTATTTGATAATATCCTATGAAGAAGACTACTAAATCCATCTAAGTGATGTATATGACGTGTTTATAAATCAGAATTGTTTTATTGTTGATAGTTTCTCATATTGGCATTGAACATTACTTATATGAAATCAATCAAGCCACTGATGATTTTAATGATTGTCTCATGTAAATACCATGTCAAATACGTATTCTACTTAATTAAATGGTTACATAGGCTCATTTGAATATAAACTGAACTGTAAATTGAATTGTATTAGTTTTTTGGAGATTGGTATTAAGTTTAATTCATTTACAATAATCAACTCACTAGTGACTAATTTCATAGTATTCCTGAAGTTCTAGTTAGAAATTGTGACTGATGAAGTGCAGATATGTTAGGTGTTGAGGTAGTTAACACCAGTGATAACGGATGAAATTCAAGCAATATCACGAAATGATGGGAAAGGAAATTCTATTATTGGATGTTATCATTATTTGATAGACTTATTGTGTACAGCAACCCATGCATTTGTCTCATTTATTTGGTGGGTTGGCGTTAAATATTTCATCATAATTTTGGTGAATGAATATTGTTACAAGTGATTGGGGTTATTTCTGATACTCTTCCATGAATACTTTCAACTCAGCACAGATCTATAGGCCCCATGCAAAACTCGGCGTACGATAACAATAATCATAGTATTCATCATCATCAGCAACGTAGAACCGGGCACAAACGCCTGTAGGTTCAAGTTACCATACCACAATAGCACTACGAGAATATTGAGGTAACGTATAGACAGAATACAAGAGGGAAGAGTAAAGTAAAGATATCTAGAAAATAACAATAGAATTCAAGATCTAGATGAGGTTAGAGAGTGAATACACTTGCGCCACTGTGACCGATTTTGAGCCATATCGCCTAGTGTCTCCAGCCATTTGTTGCGATCATCACGCGGACCCCAACCAGGTAGTCTACATCTACCTACATGGCTTAGACCAGTAGTCAAGGGCTTCATTGACTGATGCCATGTTTTGGTTTGGCCGCCCCTAACCTTCTTCCATCCTACTTCAGCCCTAGCCAACATCGCGGTGGTCGGGCATGCGCAATACATGTCCCAACCATCTCAGTCGATTAAGGTTAATGACCTCTTCGACTGATTTACCGTGTTTCCCAAGAACCTTTTGTCTAACCTCACTATTACTAATCTGGTTATTCCATGGTATACTAGCGATGTTACGAAGATTCCTATGGTAATCATAGTAATAGTCGTAGTAGTAGTATGTATATATGTATGTATTTAAAAATGACAAAGAACCCAGCGTATATGTGTATCGGTATCATCTTAGTTGGAGTAATAGTTACTTCAATTTTAGTAGGGAGAAATGAGGACATATAGAATATGTTTCAAGGTGGAAGAATTACATTGCGGAAAGGTATAACACAATTTTAAACTGACAGTCTGAATGAAGATAAAAAGTAAATTTCTCTGCAATACTGTGACCTATTCTAAACTATGTCACCAAAAGTCTTTAATCATTGATTACAACATTCACATAGACCCTAATCAAGTAGTCTGCATCTACTAACATGGCTCAGACCAATAGTTAGTGACTTCATGGACTGATACCATGTTTTCGTTTGGCTTTCTCTAGTTTTCTTACATCGTAATCTAACTTCAGACAACATCGTATAATGAGGTAGACCATAATTAGGCACATACGACGCAAGTCAGAAACACCTCAGTCGATAGTAGTAGTAGTAGTAGTAGTAGTAGTAGTAGTAGTAGTAGTAGTAGTAGTAGTAGTAGTAGTAGTAGTAGTAGTAGTAGTAGTAGTAGTAGTAGTAGTAGTAGTAGTAGTAGTAGTAGTAGTAGTAGTAGTAGTAGTAGTAGTAGTAGTAGTAGTAGTAGTAGTAGTAGTAGTAGTAGTAGTAGTAGTAGTAGTAGTAGTAGTAGTAGTAGTAGTAGTAGTAGTAGTAGTAGTAGTAGTAGTAGTAGTAGTAGTAGTAGTAGTAGTAGTAGTAGTAGTAGTAGTAGTAGTAGTAGTAGTAGTAGTAGTAGTAGTAGTAGTAGTAGTAGTAGTAGTAGTAGTAGTAGTAGTAGTAGTAGTAGTAGTAGTAGTAGTAGTAGTAGTAGTAGTAGTAGTAGTAGTAGTAGTAGTAGTAGTAGTAGTAGTAGTAGTAGTAGTAGTAGTAGTAGTAGTAGTAGTAGTAGTAGTAGTAGTAGTAGTAGTAGTAGTAGTAGTAGTAGTAGTAGTAGTAGTAGTAGTAGTAGTAGTAGTAGTAGTAGTAGTAGTAGTAGTAGTAGTAGTAGTAGTAGTAGTAGTAGTAGTAGTAGTAGTAGTAGTAGTAGTAGTAGTAGTAGTAGTAGTAGTAGTAGTAGTAGTAGTAGTAGTAGTAGTAGTAGTAGTAGTAGTAGTAGTAGTAGTGTAGTAGTAGTAGTAGTAGTAGTAGTAGTAGTAGTAGTAGTAGTAGTAGTAGTAGTAGTAGTAGTAGTAGTAGTAGTAGTAGTAGTAGTAGTAGTAGTAGTAGTAGTAGTAGTAGTAGTAGTAGTAGTAGTAGTAGTAGTAATGACCGATTATGTTAAATGCAACCGAATTTATAAAACATTGAAATTATTGCGAATAACTGTAAATAAACAAAATAAAATACTGAATTTTGTATAGAACAGTGTAATTTGCGATGTTATGACTAAAAGCAATCATGACAGACAGACTACATCAACATGGTTATATTCAGTTATTATAAAGAATACACACTAATCTATTTAGCTCATGTTTATTCTTTTCCCTGTCTACTACTTACAATAAATGTAATCAGTTTGAGGTTGATTAGATTTTTCTATATCCAAATGGCAAAAATTTAATGAACAACAGATGGGTCTGATTCTAGAATTCAGCCAAAGTGTATAATTCTTCTTTGTTAGTTTGTCTTTTTTTGATATTTTGACGAAATTAACAAAATTACCACCTTTGTAGTTTAATGAAGGTTGGGAAAATTTCTTGATGTCCCCACCTAATCTTCTCTCCTTCTGACTACACACACACACACACACATAATCAAACATACGTCTATAATGAATGATAGAAATGAATATTAAACAGCTTGTTAATTAATGCAGTACAAAAAAGAGACCAAAATAAAATGTGGTACATAAAATACCTCCCATTGAAATGTAGTACATTCATTATATCAAATTTCTTTCTTTCATTAATTCAAATGTGATTGAAGTTTAAAGTTTGTTTTAGTAAAACAACAGTTTTTTTTATTATAAACATTTATTAGTTGGTTCTATACTGAATAATCTATGATAACTTAAATATCCATTGAATGTGCAACATGTTCAATTATGATGATGATGATGATGATGATGATGAGATGATGATGATGATGAGGATGATGATGATGATGATGATGATATGATGATGATGATGATGATGATGATGATAGTTAATAAATAGTTTCTTGAAGTTGCATCTGGCTCTAATTAAGGTATTAGTAGTAGTAGTAAGTAGTAGTAGTAGTATAGTATAGTAGTAGTATAGTATAGTAGTAGTAGTAGTCGTAGTAGTAGTAGAGTAGTAGTAGTAGTAAGTAGTAGTAGTATTAGTAGTAGTAGTAGAGTAGTAGTAGTAGTAAGTAGTAGTAGTATTAGTAGTAGTAGTAGTAGTATATAGTAGTAGTAGTATTAGTATGAAACTACAGTAGTGAATGATTTACATCACAATTAGTCAACGATACTTATAAATATCTAAACAGTAACTATAACTCACAAAGTATTCTACCAAAAGAATATAAATACTCTCTAGTTAAGAAACCAGATAAAGATTCAAAACGTAGTACTAGTGAGTTTTCTTATCATTAATAAATAGAAATATCAAAATTTAATGAATAAACAACAATGTGATTAACTGATACAATTGAGTAGAAATTAAACAGTTGGTTGAAAATAGTAAAGTATATAAGTTTAATTACAATATATGAAGTATATCTCTTTACATGATAAATTTAGATACATTTATTAAGATGAAAATATAAATTTAGTTCAACAACTTATATTTACAGCAACAATGATGAATAAAGAGAATAGTCGTGCCTATATGAAACTACAGTAGTGAATGATTTACATCACAATTAGTCAACGATACTTATAAATATCTAAACAGTAACTATAACTCACAAAGTATTCTACCAAAAGAATATAAATACTCTCTAGTTAAGAAACCAGATAAAGATTCAAACGTAGTACTAGTGAGTTTTCTTATCATTAATAAATAGAAATATCAAAATTTAATGAATAAACAACAATGTGATTAACTGATACAATTGAGTAGAAATTAAACAGTTGGTTGAAAATAGTAAAGTATATAAGTTTAATCGTAGTATAGTATTCTTCAGTAATGTGCTTCCACAAACGCTCGGTCAAGAAATCGAGTCCAGGACCTTAAAGCCTTGTAGTAAACGCATAACGGTTAGACTGTTGAGTCAGATTTTGAAAGTTGATATTGCCAACTCAGTTAATTTGTGATATACTTGCGTGAGCTTATCTATTGTTATCAGTGAGTAATTATCACACACTCGACAGGGTTGAACTCCACCGGTCGTCACGAGTTGAGTAAATATCAGACATTACAAGCCCGTTTAGCGGTCAATCAGGGAAGCGTTTGATGCGAAACTTGTAGGTTCTGGGTTGAATTTCCTGGTGGGACCGTGGGTGCTCATTTCTGATGAGTCCCATGATAGGACGAGTTGGTTTTCCAGTACAAGTTCCTGGTATTCAGCGGTTGTCTATCTCTAGCCAATTAGTGATATTAAGTTAACACTCAACAATCTTAACAACACCAAATTACAATCGTTTTTATATACTGAAGTCTACAAGACATATAACACTTAGATTTACTGGTTTGCCTATCATACAAATCCACAATTTTAATCAGTTTTCTTATCATACTAACATGAAGTGTTCAACTTAAATATTGAAATCGCTTCACAAGACAATACAGTTAATCACAGGTCGGAACATTCTTTGATTATAATAGATATATTGACGATACTATTGAACGTTTGATCTGTATTCACCAACATCTTACTGTTAAAACAGTAGATTATATAAAATTACAGCGAACAGTGTAGAAAGCGGAATTCCTTTTTCTGCAGTATCGGGATTAATTCTTAGATGTATGATGAAAGTTTACTTTCAATTCGACAGAAGACAATTAGACAATCAGATGATGTAACTACACGGTCACCACTGAGACCTGTGCTAGTCTTCTTAAACAAGAGAATAAATTATTAAAAACGATTAGCCAACTGATATTTTCCTGCCGATACATTGATGACATCTTCAACAGAATTGAATAATAAAAGGAGAAAGATCTTGTTCAGTACATGTAACAATATTTATCTATCACCTACGTTTACTCCAAATGATAAGCAAAATAACAGTACCTAGTTTCTGGATGTCCTATTAACATGAAGATCGGGGAGGATATTAAATAGAAACATATACAGAAAATCTTCAACTACACGACACATACACTTTTATACTTGTGTATCAATGAATTACGAAAAAGACGTCCGGTGAATATCTTGACTTATTGTGTAAAACTAGTGTGCTCTGAAGGCACTACTGATGAATAAATGAATGATATCTCATAATCTGCATAGTAACAATTGATATCTTATCAAATCTGCCAATAAACATATGAATCAAGCAAAATACAACCCTTTACAAATGGTGTTCGTAAGAAATTATCATTCTCGAGGCTACATTCTAAGAAGTAATATTCCAGGTAAGATTCTAACACAGTGATTAAGAAGTATGCTGAATGAAATATTAAACACAACTGATATGAAAGTGTTATTCTATAATCATCAAGTAATTTCTAGCATAAACAAGGATATGACACTAGAATTTTTCTCATCTATGTTTGTTTATAGATTCAACTGCTATTAAAGCGATAGTTACACAGGACGTACGATTTGTCAAGTTCATCACTGCATCTGTAGTTGTTATCCTACTACTTTGATGAAAGATAAACTAGAATTAACGTAAAACTTGATCATTAAGTATTTGATTGATAATGGAGATTGACTGAATTTCAAAAGTATCTATCGCATTCCATGCACAAAAATTTATGGTTTACGAATTTGTTTAGTATACACCACCAAAGTTACTGGTATTCGCATCCATAATCCAGACTTTTGTATACAAAAATATTTCTTGAAACCACGAGGAAGGATAATCACGGATACTAGCTGATGTGCAATCGTATACATCGGCGAAATAGTTGTCTCATTACAGTTCCTTTTTTTTCAACCATTGTCTGGATCATATTAAATCATGAGACCGAGTTTGGTATTCAATGGCTTTTAAACCTATATATATACATATCATCATCCTCATTGATGCCTGTTACCCCAATTGGAGCATAGACCGCCCACCAGCATTCTCCAACCAACTCTGTCCTGGGCTTTCTTTTCTAGCTCTTCCCAGGTGTTGTTCATTCTCTTCATGTCTGTTTCAAATTCCCGACGCAATGTGTTCCTGGGTCTTCCTCTGTTTCTTTGGCCTTTAGGATTCCAAGACAGTGCTTGTCTTGTGACACAGTTTGATGGTTTCCTCAGTGTGTGTCCAATCCACCTCCAGCGTCTTTTTCTAATCTCTTCCTCGACTGGAAGTTGGTTAGTTCTCTGCCACAGATGGTTGTTGTTGATGGTATCTGACCAACGAATCCGAAGAATCTTGCACAGACAGTTGTTTATAAATACTTGCATCTTCTGAAGGATACTTTTCGTAGTTCTCCAAGTTTCAGCTCCATACAACAGAACTGTCTTCACATTTGTATTGAAAATTTTGACTTAAATGTTGACTGAAAGTTGGTTTGAGTTCCAGATGTTTATCAGTTGTAGAAATGCTACCCTTGCCTTACCGATTCGCGCCTTCACATCCGAGTCAGACCCTCCTTGTTTGTCGATTATGCTGCCCAAATATGTAAACGTCTCAACGTTTTCCAGAATTTCTCCGTCAAGTGTAATTGGGTTAGTGTTTGTTGGTTTGTATCGAAGGATCTTGCTTTTCCTTAGTGTATATTGAGGCCTACTGCTGCAGAGACTGCTGCTATATTGTTCGTCTTTATCTGCATTTGATGCTGTGTGTGAGATAGAAGATCTAGGTCGTCTGCAAAGTCCAAGTTATCTTGTTGCGTCGATGTTGTCCATTGTATTCCGAGAGTGTCTTCAGATGTTGCAGTCTTCATGATCCAGTCGAATATAACAATCTATAATAAAAAGCCAATAACAATATTATTTGAATAATACAATGAATTAACAGGATATTTCGTTGCTCTCCTATCACTTACATACAAAAAAAGGTTCTTAACAGGAAACGCTTCTTCATCTAGGTTTCGTGCTTATTATTAGGGTATGCCTACAATTATTGAAGGAATTGATTCAAACTTTCATCAATCAGTTTCTAGGTCTACAGTTATTGCCATTGACCTTTTCAGGCAGTAACTAGTTACCCATAGGCTTGAGGTTTATAGTTATAATTATATAATGACTGAATACTTATCTAGTACTCTGTCACCATTACTTACATATTTCACTTGTCCTAGAATGTTATGCAATTCATTAATTGTTACTGTCATTTTCAGTTTATCAACTAGGACTAATTATTTATATATCCATTACAGAGATTTTGTATTGTTTATACATTTGCTTTACGGATGCATATGATGATTGATAGTAGTCAAACAGTGTGTAATGAAGTTAAATCAAGTAATTGGAGATAGATTCAATATTTTAATTAACTAAATATGATCTGTTGTTGTAGCTGAAGTTACTGGTTGTGTAAATGAGGTGGATGTTAAGAATAAAGCTTGGTCATCATGTGTTAACTGCTTTCCAGACTGTTATTATTAGGGCATATAAACACTGACTCAAATGTTAATTGTTCTTTTCGAAGGAATTTAATTACCTTAAATTCATTCTTTTCTCGTATTTCTAAAAAATGCAGTGTAGCCTCTGAGAAATTTTTAAACTTCATTATGTTTTTTTCTAAGATCCTGGTGTTGACGTCTTGAACACATCATTTTTTTATATTGTAGATCTCTCTGTCAGTATGCGTATTCAAGGTATGATTGAACTTCTTTAGGAAATGCACTTTTAATAGGTTACTTGAACTTAGATCACTTGTGTTAATTCGGTTTCAAGTATGCTATAATCTACGTCGAATCAACTTCTTAATTTACTTGCATACGATCATTTGTATATATCTGCGTGAAGCCAAGTTGTTATACGACGGTCTATATACACATAAAATATATACTAACCTGAATCTAACATAACCACAATCCAACGTTAACAGGTCCATCACACAACCAGTATCAATACTCTAAGGTTTCATTCACACATGTTGACTCAACATACACGTGTCTTTCAAACATATCTTGTATTCCTTCATCCTGGTATTCAATTGTCCGAATTTCCCTTTCACCTCTCCAACGCTCTACATATACAGCATTACACTCAATACACGTAATTTCAGACACAATTCTATTGTTCTTCTTCAAAGATCCTTCTTTAGGTTGATATTAATATCGATCTAATGGGATCTCTAACACGAAAGTAAACTTTTATTTTGTTTTTTTTTTGTATCTTTCTAATGTCAGCCGAGTAATTAGAGTAGTATTACAATCTCTTTGTGAAATTTTCTCAAATTTTCGCTTAAAATGGAAACTAAATCAAATTTAACCGGATTACTTTATATTCTTTATTGATAACAAAACGATTACCTTTTTATGATCAAATTTCAAGTAACATAAATCATTACAAGGAGAGTATAAGTATAAGTAGAATGTATCCATTATGTTTGTATTATTATCATTGTCTTCTTTGCATCAATTACTCAATAAAATCTAGTTTAAAGTGGATAGATTCAATCAACTAGGTTAGTTTATTATACTCTGAAATATTGTTGATCTTCACTTAGCAACAATGATGTCATCCATATACTATAACTAGGATTACGTTTAGAGTGAATTACCTCAATACAACATCCACTTCTAGAGAATAAACAGAGAAAGTCCTTCCAATCAGTGTAACTGGAGAACTCATCGTCATATCACCTTTCTGTCAATTTCAGTTATCTCAAAAAATTAATACAGTAGAACGTGAACATAGCTTTAAGTATGTAATGATTTTCAGAATATCTAATGTTCAGTGCTATAAGTTAAACATTCATACATAATATCCAACGGTTTGTTGATGAGTACATTAGTAAATAAGAAAGAAACATCAAATCATTCAATTAATTCATGTTCTTCCCTTCACTCCCTTTCAGTGATCCTATCCTTGAATTCAATACTATAACATACAATATTTTCATATTGTTTGAAGATTCTAGCTATTCATTACGTTAGAGTATATGTTGGTGAACTTGTTAAGTTAACCACAAGACTTAATGGTGTGTTATTTTTGTAGATCTTAGAACTTCTGTTTTTTTTTTTGAATGACAAATTAAACCACAATGGCTGTATTCTTATTAGTTCCCAAAGCTTGATCAATTAAGCTTTTAGTCCTATTGATAGCAGCATGCTGTTACGTTTCTCGCATGGGTCATTTTGAAGTTGCCTTTTAGATTTTTCTGATTATATTTAAAAGTATTCATAATAATCATGATATTATCTTGTTACAAACTTTGTATACTCTTTACACATACTACTCATAAAAGAAAATATATGATGATGTATACTGGATATCGTATGTATTCTATAACGAAACTAATGATATATCCACTTGTCATTTGTAAGGGTCTAATTATCCAATTGTTAATATTTTATGACACAGTTTCTAATCAAGTTTCCATGAGAATTGTTCATTCTGAGAGGACTGCTTCGAAATGATAGTTAAATTATAACCTGCAGTAGAATATACGAACTGAGTTTCATCCTGTTTGAAACTTGTCAGCTAGATGTATCTATCATAGTTCAGTGTTTATGTTTAAATTGTGATTTGTTAAACTTGTATTTTATTTAACCTGGGTGGATGGTGTTCATCGATACGATATCGGAGCTATTAAATTGTGGACTCTATATAACTGGTTCCACATGAGCAGTCAAATTCATAAGTGTATATAAAGTTGGTGAATTCAGACAATTACTCTTCGTTGAAGTAGAAATCAAGGGTAGATTGTTTGAAAGGATATTCGTCCAGTCATTGAAATTTTCAAGTTTTATTTCATGGCATAGGGTGATTGCATATTTTGCATAACTATATGCATATTTTTCATGACGGCGTTACTAGAAGGTACTTTCATCTTCCTGTTAGCGTTGTTAATAGCTAAAAATGATCGGTTTCTGTTGCCAATATATATAATCTGAATAGATTGTCTCAGTACAACGTTAATTCACAAGAATGATTAGAGTTTTATTCCATCCAGCAAAATGAGTACAACATTTGAATTTCGTTCTATTTGAAACTTAACAATTAGCTGTACGTACATTCCTAGAATGTTGATACATTCAGTTGATGAGTTTTAAATAGGATGAAACATGAGTTATGGTTTACATTAGACAGCTACAATTCGACTTTAATCAATATTCACTAGTTGTTTGATTATAAGTAATTACTTTTTGTAAAATAATTACATAATACATCAACTGCTGTGTACTGTACATGATTATCTTTATTGAATTAATAACATGAATTGTCTACACAATGAATAGAACATTTCATGTTGTTACTTTTGTATAGCAACATGAATATACTTCATAAAGATATATATATAAATTCATAAGTATCTATTAATATTCAATTATTACTACTATCATTTATACTTATTAATATGACCACATTAATAAGATGACTTCATTTACATCACAACAAATGATGATGATGATATAAGTAGATTCTCAGTAGTATAAATTATTACAACATATAATTTTTCTTTTGTATGAATATATTCCAGGAAAAATTAATTAAGATATTTTTGTTGATAGGGTTTATTTATCTATATATATATATTCATAAGTATCTATTAAATATTCAATTATTACTACTATCATTTATACTTATTAATATGACCACATTAATAAGATGACTTCATTTACATCACAACAAATGATGATGATGATATAAGTAGATTCTCAGTAGTATAAATTATTACAACATATAATTTTTCTTTTGTATGAATATATTCCAGGAAAAATTAATTAAGATATTTTTGTTGATAGGGTTTATTTAAATAATTTGTGAATAGTATCGTTCAGTTTAAGGGATTTTTTCGGGGGGGGGGAAGAGCAGAGTATTTGTTTACATTTGTTCATTACAAATTGATCTCAGTTGGGTAGTGCCAAGTTGGGAAGTGCCAAGCAGCTGTTTCGTTCTCGATATTAGGGTATACCCATATAACAAAACAATTTGTTCAATTCATGACGAACGCTTAACTACAAACATCATGAGATGAGCCATTGTGAATTGTATTTAGGACTAAGGAGAAACAACTGTCCAAAGCTATTTGGTAGTATTCAGTGATATCCTACTGAGATTTGTTTCTAATGAAAATGTTGTTTCTACACTCCATACTAATGAAAAGGTAATAAAATTATAACATTTTACATGTAAAGTGCATAATGATAATATTGTGATGTAATTTGGCGAAGTGTTACGTAACAATTAGATGTTTATAATAAATTGTCTTTCTAGACAGAACTATTCACTAAAAAATTACATTTGTCAGTGTAACAACTTTTCAAACAGAATTTATTGTGTCGTCGAGATTAACCTAATAGTATAACGATAATTAAAACTTAAAATGAACATTTTGTTAGGTTTAACTATTCGTTACACACTATCATGATGAAAAACCTAACATTAAATGCTAATTGGCTCAGTACTGACGACATTTCAGCATTCGTAGAAAAATCTGAAAGACCCCTAGGGTATATTTCCAAGTGATGTAGTTAGTGAATACCATCACTGTGAAGTCTCATACTAAGGCAGAACACATGTTCAGTGTTTTCTGTTCTTTTTCAAACGGTACCTAACCTTGATCAATCTATGGTAAATGAATACAACATACAAAATGCATTTGAACTGGATTATACTTGGAATGATAAAGGCATGTGAATTCTATTAGATAATACTATTTTTTTGCTAACCTAGTGTTCTAATTAGGAGCCCTAATTATCATTCTACTAGAAAATATTATCAGAAGCTACTTAATATAGAAGTGAGCTTTTGAATAATTCAACACGTATTAAATCACTTCATTCTGATGATTATTTTTCGTTATTGGTTATCATAGAAGGTTTTCATTACTTTGTTTGTACTTAACTTCCTGTTGACTGCTCATTTTTTTAGTTGACCTTTGATAATATGACATCCTTTGTATGGGTAACTTATGTAAACAAGCCTACAACCTCCTCAATGATATGACCTCATTTCATGGAATGGCTTGATTATAACAACGAAATTGTATGGAATTTAGTAACAGGTAATTGAAATGATGCAACAAATGATTGAAGAAACATTGAGCTACAGCCAGCATTTAAAAAAAGTGTGATACAACAAATTATCATAATCCCATTCAGAATTAAATGAGCTAAGGTTAGTGTTCATCAATGATAAATCTGCTAACTGAACTCAAGATCCGATTCCTATCTGCTACCGATAACCCAGAGTAAATCTATAATGAGACTTGGACACAGAGAAAACGCGTGAAACATGATACGTATAATTTATTTCAAGGTAACATTTTTATACAGAAAAATCAGGATAGTTTTCAAATTATAAATGGCCGTGAGTTTCTGCAGAGTTTGAGAACCCTACTAAATATAGTAGCGGTATGACCAAATATCGAGTCAGAGTAGTGGCACGTGATTCTGTATTTTCCAAATGTTTCTTCAAAAGTTCTATTCTGTGTTGATTGGATGAACAGTTTTCGGGCGTATCCGGACCTCCATACACTTTTTTATTAGATATTCCGTCATCACTAACAATCCCGATAATTATAATTGTTTTTTCTAGTCATTTAGTAAGTATTGTATAAGAGAGTACAGTTTTCGGTAAAGATTTCATTTTAAGTCTCAACAATCATTATATCTATATTTCTTACCTTGAACGTCAACCTGCACCATACTGAGTAGGTCTATTCAAAATAGTTATGCATAGCTCCAGTTACGTGTAATGAAGTCTTTAATGGAAAATTCATTTCAATATTCAGTTAATACTTACTAAATAAACAATAATATTTATGTTGGCAGGGTACCATTGACAACAAGGGAGCACTGGACAGCTGTTTCGTTCTAGTGCGGAACTCTTCAGCAGTGCACACCCACGATTCCGCACCAGGGGCTTCAGGTTGGTTAGGCGTTCGCGTCGACCTGAAGCCCCTGGTGCGGAATCGTGGGTGCGCACTGCTGAAGAGTTCCGCACTAGAACGAAACAGCTGTCCAGTGCTCCCTTGTTGTCAATGGTACCCTGCCAACATCAATCTGTGATATATCCAATCAAATAAAATAACCAATCTCCACAAAAATAACCGTCTCAATAATATTTATGCTAAACATTGAAAACATTATGAATAACTTAAATTTATAATAATGAAGCTGGTATCCAACCTTCAGCAAACGGTGATTTAGTTTGGATTGTGTTTGGTAACCAGAATCCAATAGGTCTATATCGTCTTATTTAGAATTTATTAGCTGGATATACTTACAACATGTCAGTATTAATATTCACACCAGGACTCCAACTCAGTTCGTTGGTGTCAAATGATATTTCACTTATCACTGAGCTTATGTGTTCTTTCTGCCCTACTTATACACTTGGTATGTATGTCTAGTATGAAAGTGATTGTATCTACCAATTGGTGTTGTTCTGAACTGAAATTTATCAGTCCAGGTTACCATTTCTTCATCATATAATGATAGTCTAGAAATAGCAGTATTTTTCAAGTATAAGTTGTAGCTTCCAAGTGGAATCCTTGGGTGTAAACAAGTCTCCAATGGAACGAAATTCAAGTCCTGTTATACATTTAATAACTACTAATTATATATATATATATATATGGCGTTAGATAGGAAGAGAAACAATACATCTCAAGTGTCATGCGTACATCTTCAGTCATGCCCAGATTAACAAGCCATTGACATTAAATAACAACAATTGGATAAAGAAAGAAAATGTAGACATGCATAGAACTAGAAGTATGAGTTAATGTGTAATCCCTATTAAGTAATCAAATAGAATGAATTATAAAGTGATAAAGTTAACAGGAAAGAACAAATGAAAGAATAAACTTGCCTATCAATAGATAAGTAAAGTTCAATGTGAATAGTTATGTATGCTGATATAGATCAATTTCAATAGTCTACTTCATTCATCAATTAATTAAAACATGTAAAAAACAATTGAAACTATATACATCAGTTAAACAACATTAAGATGAATTACAGTAAGTTTTCAATTTGTTGTATTTTTTTTTCTTTTCTCTCACTTCGTTTGAATCATTAAAGTACTGTCATAGTGAAAAGAGAATATTCTATCTCATTACATAATTAAGTTGGATGAAGGCAGTCGCTAAATTTATTCTGTACGTTGATTGAATTGATTACAGATTGATGTTGAGTGGGTACCGTTGAAAACCAGTGAACACTGGATAGCTGTTTTATCCTAGTATAGGACTCCTCAGCAGTATGCACCATCCATTCCACCCTGGGGGCTTCAGGTCGGAGAAAGCCAATCTCTCTGTACTAATCGGTTGGCATCTAAATAACGGAATTTCCACTTTCATTAGGTTAAATCTTATAAATAGTTAAATAAATATTTATGCGATTTTTAGCTTCAACAACTTCAAATGTTGATCAATCAGTTCAATCACTGAATTTATCAATTGAACACAGCAGTGACAATGACGGATGATGGATGCTAATTTCATTTAATAAAGAAACCAGTACAATTAAATGATACAAACATTTTGGCATTTACTAAACCTACATCAATTTCTTCAGAAATAGACATTTTGTATGAAAATATAAGTAAATTTTATGCGCTACGATTAAATCTGCCTACTTAAATAATTATAAGTAGATAAATACAATGATAGGCGTATACAACAAATGTATGTATGTAATTAGGATTAGCTTGTATTTTCCCGTTGATTGTTAATGGACTGAAACTGGTCAGTCTCTGTTGCCATATGTACATCCTGAGCGGATTGCCTCGATATAGCGTTATTACACAAGTGCGGCTGTCTGGACACAGTAGCCTAGTGGTTAACGAGGTGGCGTTTGGCACGAAGCGGACGGAGTTCGAATCCCGGCGTGAACATCAACATTAGGATGCAGGTACATCCAGCCGATGAGTCCCAAATAGGACGAAACTCGCTCCCTGGATTTCACTTGCCAGTCACAATCCAACTTAAATGTTTAAAATATATGTGTATATATTAGGTAGATAGACAGATTGATAGATATATAGATAGATCGGTTGATTGACTGTAGGAGACTACACTACTCACGGGGTCCATTATCTTTTAAGCGGTCATAGTAAAAAACCAAAAACTTATTTCTGGGATTTGTTTGATTAGTATATTAAAATTTAAGCATTGTCAAGAATGCAAATCCAATAAACATATAAAATATAATTTTATTTTGAACTAACAGATGTATGGATGCATCCAATTTATTGTAACCAAGTACCTTACAATGTTAAACAGTCTTGTTCGTGTATATCTAATCCTTTTGGAACGAATCAATATATCGGCGTTGGCAACTTTGTTCCTGGTATTAGTAATGCAGAGTATTCGATGAATTGTAATTGTTCATATACAAAATCAAATTTTCCTGGAAATTTCCCATCATCACTTAATCATCTTCAACATTTAGATATTAGACACAATCTTTTCAATTTAAATCAATGGTACCAATTCTATCATCCTCATCAATGTGTTCAACAAAAATTGGTAACAGTTGAAGAAGATGAAGAACCATTGGATTTATCGTTGAAAACACTGTCAACTATCAATGGATCGTCTAGGTCAGTTTAACTTAGATTCATTTTAATTTGATGTCACATAATTAGTATAAACTAGACAACCGTTGGTCACCTGGTAGCGATGGATAGCCGTCTCTTCCTAGTACGGGAGTTTTTAGGAATTGACACCCACGAACTCGTCAGGGATCTCACCCAGGACCCTCCGGCTCAGCAACGAACGACATACCATTAGACCACTGAGTAGACTCCCAACGGTTAATACTTCTAATCTAGTCAATTCGTGATACATTTATAGACCTCATCCATTGCTGTAGATGGGTATCTGCTTCACACCTGACATGGTTGAGAAGACGTGATCAGTGGAGCTCAACAATGGTAAACTTCGATGAAAACAACAAGGAAATTCATAAACCTACATATAAATAAGTATATTTGATTATAACTCCGAAGCCTTCACTTTCTAAAGGAATCACTTTACACTATGATTTATGATTATAAGTATGAAAAATTATTGTTGAGTTTATAATTATATAGAATTGATAGCTACATTAACCAGTGTCAATTTAAACAGCCAAAGTGGATTCAAGTTAAGTAATCAAGAGATAGAAACAAATTGATGTACTTCTGAGAAATCTGAAAGGTGTCGCTCATATTGAGAAAATGGAAGTCGTAAGTTAGAATCCTACAGAGAATGTAAGTTACATCTCGGTAGTATATGACATACATTTAAGTGGTAGCTTCCACGAAACTTAGGTTGTATAAAGTTTTCGGTTCATAAGTGAAAATTGATATGAGAATAGCCAATCGACCAAATGAGAGGCCAAGATAAGAGACCATATAGAAATAATAGTAACAAAATGTATATTAAAAATGCATTCATAATATATATGCTATAATTTCTCAGGAAAGAGCTCTGAAAACCGTTATACTACTGAGTTGGTATTTAGTAGTTCATATTTGCAATTTCATTCAATTCTTGATATCACTTCTGATTTTGTAGATTATTTGACAACCTACGCAATTAAAGCCTATAAGATTTACTTACTAACAGTTATGTCACCTCCCCCCCCTCGCCAAAGAACACTCTTAACTTGTTTCTAAGAAAATTAATAAACTCATTAGCATTTACAAAGGTTTCTTCATTATACTTTTGTTAGGGATTCGAAATCCCTAGAAATACAATTGTCATTTTATCAAGTTGTATTGATTTTTTGTTAACATGATTTGTAAACCTTCATCACTTTATGTGAGCACATTTGACAACATTTAATTGTATTATTAAAAGTGTTGATAATTTTATTTGATGAATAATCACCATGATTATTTTGTATATATAAGGGAATGCGTAAAATATAATCCGACTCCGAATCTTATTCCGACCTGTCTGGTTAATCTATTGTCTTATTCTTCTACCTCCGGCTTGGGACTGAGTGGACTTAAGCAGTCGCGAATTATCAACTAGGCACATTTTAATAAGCGTCCGTGCACAACCAACCGATTAACAACCGACAAAACCTTTTCACACGTTATAACAGTGGCGACGGGGGTAAACCCATCAAAATGTCATTTACCTTTGAACAAGTTGAAGCCTTGCTGGAACGCCAAGACGAACGTTATGAACAGTTCCAGATGCGCGTACTAGAAATCTTAACCCGGCAAATGAATCTTACTCAGAAAGGGCTTTTGGAAAACACATGCACATACCATTCCGATTCTCTCATCAATTCTATCAATGAATTTCATTTTGATGATTTGGCTGGTAGTACATCTGATTCCTGGTCTAAGAAATACAAAGACTTGTTCAAGGTTGCTCCTGAAAAAGGTGATGACGCAGTTCCTATCATAGTTCCCCAGGTAGTAGTAACATTGCCGGAGCTTGATGACATTAAATCGTCTTGCTTGACAGAAGCATTTCTGTCCCGCGTGCCTAGTGCTGCTGCTCCAGAGAAACAAGCTGCACTGGAGACATCTGCTCAAATCACTTCAGAAGTTGAACAATCACTAGATGACAAGCCAGCCGCGGTATCAGAATCCACAAAGTCTTGCAGTACTTATTCCAACAGACGTGCGCAGAGCATAGCCGCCAAGCCAGACCAGAAGGTCATCTGGAGAACCTTGTCCAGACTGTTTGTTGAACCCAAGAAGCCACCGTATTCAGCTCAGAGGTGCATTAAAAATAAGAAAATTGCCACTGTCGTAAATGCACGCTTCAGACGTGGTCAAGTCCTTGACATCCCAACTCATCTGCGAAGCTGTATCACTACCGGCATAAAGACTATGCATGTTCAGTGTAATGAAGTGTTGTTCCTGTTACTACATAAAGATCCCACTACATTCCGTGGAGGAGGAGCCTAGTGGTAGATTGTAATTCCCCAGTTTTCGATGCAACTAATCATATCTCTTTTTCTTTTCTTGAGTAAATTGTAGTTTTCACTTGACTACCACAAAGCTGAACTGGTCTCAAGAAACGTATCATCGTTATCTTCATCTTTCAAAAAGGGGAGGTGTTAGGGATTCGAAATCCCTAGAAATACAATTGTCATTTTATCAAGTTGTATTGATTTTTTGTTAACATGATTTGTAAACCTTCATCACTTTATGTGAGCACAATTGTCAACATTTAATTGTATTATTAACAATGTTGATATTTTCATTTGATGAATAATCACTACGATTATTTTGTATATATAAGGGAATGTGTAAAATATAATCTGATTCCGAATCTGATTCCGATCTGTCTGGTTGACCTATTGTCTTATTCTTCTATCTCCGGCTTGGGACCTTGTGGGCTTAGGCCAGTCGCGAATTATCAACTAGGCACACTTCAACAGACGTCTGCTACAACCAACCGATCAACAGGCCAACTTTTCACACGTTATAACAACTTTGTATTATTCTCCACAATTAGCAGACTTTTGCATTTGCAGATATTGGGAATTGCATTGTTGTAAAATTTGCAATACTTTTTCCAGGCATTTCACGAATTTTCACCGATTCAACTGTCTAAATTATACTTCCAACCTCTTTATGTAACTATGATCATATTCGATGTTGTTAAATTATTTGGATGTGGGCAGTTACAAAGTGTTTTGTTAAACTCCACGTACCACTTTGTATGAATTGAATAGATCAGTCATTTATTGAGAATACATAATTCTATTAAGTGAATCATTTGCTTTTCATCATTCTACTATTGTAACAAGATGAAGTACAAGTTGTTGCTAGTTTCAGAACTTTCACTATTGAATCAGTGAATAAATTAGAATTGTGCTAGTGTACTGCGATGACGGAGTTGAACTCGAGAATGTAATGTATACGCAGCATACATTTTGAACAATCTGGTAATGTATACACTTGTCAGGGCATTTATGTATAAATTATAAAACTAATCAAGGTCAGACTAAACAGAATGTGAAGTGACAACAATCGGATAATTGAGAAATATAGAGAGTGAGATAGAAAGTGAAAAAGATAGGAACATTTCACTCTAATAAACTAATTGAAATCGGCATAACCAAATTAAGGTTATAACAAACTGTTTTGGTGCGCACAGCGGAGGCATACATTTTTTAATGGATAAGGTGTTAACGAATTTAAGACTGCTGCACGATGACTTAAAAACTGTTTTCAAGTCAGACTTATGACCCATATCAGTTGTGTTTTTCGATAGATGAGCAAGAGTTTTTACTTCTTGACTCTGTAAATCCACCAGACGTAATTTGGTTTTAAAGCCATTTACATATATGTTCTGATAGGCTTGATTATAATGTCTGATTGCTCTTCGCTATGAATTTGTGTCTACATATACATATAAATTGATAAATACAATCGGATATGATATAATCATTCATGCAATTAGAGGGAGGGGAGGGAAGGCGCAGGGTTTATGTTGGCAACATCAGCCTTTTCAGCTACTAGTCTTACAGTATAATCTTGTATTTGTGTGTTACATTCGGCAACTAAAGAAGAACATCCAACTTTCAGTAATATGTCTTAGAAGACTATTTCAATTATTTTAACTGTGTGAAATGTAAGCTCTTTATTCCTATCATCATTACATCCCTCGTGTCCTATCCTCTTCTTTAGCCTATTATCTCTTGTTTATGAACCACAGTTAATTAGTTGTGCAAAAGTTACCTCTATTCATCATCACTATCTCCCTTGTTTGTATTAATGTTAAATTCCTAGTTGGTTAAATGTGTGATCTGGTTTTGTGTATATATAAAGGAAAGGTTTGAAATACAATACGATTTCGTCTAGTTGATACATCAGTTTATTTTCTTCCTATTCTAACTTGGGACTGAATGGGAATCTGATAAACACACAGTGACCGATTAGGCACTCTCATTGGCGTTGTTGTTACAACCTCTTGTACATAATGCCATATTCATTAATTTGTTGTCAATAGCATTTTTTACCGTTATAACAGTGTGTAACCAGAATATTCGAAATGTATTACGCAATTCAACTCAATCTTCTCATTATATTGTCAAAATTTATAGAAGAAGATCAACTGTTTTAAGTAAGAAATTCTGTAGACAGCTGATGTCAACCTTCATGAAGTATCCTGATTGTTTTCTTTTCATTTCAGTATACATACATCATTGATTTATGATAGTAAGTGATGGCTTATTTATCAAATTCTATATCAATCATTACTTTATATAGATCCTAACTAAGTTTATGATTTCCATTCCTTTATTTTTATAGTCAACAACACGACGACGACCACGACCACCGCCACCACCACCACCAACAACAACAACGACAAACTCAACAAAGTGATTATTTACTTCAATTGAATCAAATACCAATCAATAAATCTTTAAATGATTATTGGCATCGTCAGATAGAATCATTAAAAGTACCATCTACACATTCAATTGAAGTATACAATACATCATTAAGTAAATCTACACAGCCTAATACATTAGCAATATATACAAATTTAATACAGAAATCATATACTAAATCAAATGAATTAACTCAATATGCATTCAATGTAAAAATGAATAAATTAAACAATATGAAACAATTGAATATTCAACAAAAGAATGAATTAAATTTAAAGAAACCAATAAAACGTTCATACACAGAAGTTGAATTATCAGCAGCTGTAAAAGCTATTTGTTTTGGACGATTAGGTACACGTAGAGCAGCTAATGTATATGGTATACCAAGATCAACATTAAGAAATAAAATATGTAAATTAAATGAATTGAAAAAATTAGAAGAGAAACGTTTAGGTGGTAAATCTATTGTATTATCACAATTTTTATTAGATTTAATTGAACAAAATAAAATAGGTGAATACTCAACAACAACAACAAGAATAACAACCTCATCATCATCATCATCATCATCGACGACATCGTCGTCGTCGTCGTCATTATCAACGACAACAACAACAGTAACAAGTGGGAATAAGAATTTCAATAGTAAAGGACAACAGATTACAAAATCATTTAATGTAAAAGAAACAAAATCTTCTTCACAGAGAAACTGTACTACTTATTTAATGCATACAGCTAATAGAGTAGCATCAATATTTCAAGTAAGTAGTTGTTGGTTTTTTATCACTTGAAGATGGTTGTTCACCCTGATATACATAGTTTAATTGCATAACTGTTAAGCTACAGTATAGTTTAGTAATAGGCTTGACTGATTCTTTAACTACTTGTAGACAATAACCATCATTACTTACTTACTTATGCCTGTCACCCCACACAAAGGAGCATAGGCCATTCATCAGAATTCTCCATCGAACTCTGTCCTGAGCAATCTTTCCCAGTTGCTGTTGATCCTTTTAATATTTGCTTCCATTTCTCGATGCAGTGTGTTCTTTGGTCATCCTCTTTTCCGTTTCCCAACAGAATTTCAAGTTAATGCTTGTCCCGTAATGCAGTCTGATGGTTTCCGCAATGTATGTCCTAAACATTTCCGGCGTCTTTTCTTAATTTCCTTTACAGCTAGAAGTTGGCTTGTTCTCTTTTATAGCAGACAGTTGATGATGGTTTCCGGCCAACGGACATTCAGTATCTTGAGTAGGCAGTTGTTTATGAATAATTGTATCCTTCTCATGATGTTTGCAGTAGTTCTCCACCTTGCAGCTCCATACAGCAGGATTGTCCTGACGTTCGAATTGAAGAGTTTGACTTTGAGGTTGGTTGACAATCCCATACGTTTTTCAATTGTAGGAATGCTGCCCTAGCTTTGCTAATCCTTGCCTTTACATTTGCATTGGATCCTCCATGTTCATCGATGATGCTCCCTTGGTACGTGAAAGTATCCACTTCTTCCAGAGTTTCTCCATCGAGTTCAATTGGGTTGGGGCTCCCTGTGTTGTATTTGAGGATCTTACTCTTTCTCTTATGTATGTTCAGGCCTACTGATGCTGAGATTGCTGCTACGTTGGTTGTCTTCACTTGCATTTGTTGGTATGTACGAGCCAAAAGAGCTGGATGATCCACGAAGTTCAAATAATCGAGTTGCATCCTATTTGTCGATTGAATTCCGTGCATCTCCTCAGATGTGGAGGTCTTCATTATCCAGTCAACCACAAGAATAAAAAGAAAAGGCGAGAGAATAACCATCATACACAGTCGGAAATCACTTTTTCTAATACTTATGTTAGGATGCAGAAAATTATTAGTAAAAACTGGTTCTTGGAATCACTAGGTGAAGATAATGACAAGAAAGGTATTAAATGGTAATTTTTTACTGAATAAATCATGCACTACACATAAATCAGTCCTACCGTTAAACCATAACTATGAAACCTACTAGTAATATATCTCCAACTAACCTAGTACTATCATTAATCCTACTCCTATCCCTAACTTATCTATCTAGTGAGAAGTAGTGATTGGTGAAGTCCAGACATGTTGGAAGTGAGATATTAACTACCACTTATAATAGATGATCGTTGTGGTGTATCATAAATTGAGGGAAGTGGAAATTCTCTTATTAAACGCCAACCCAGTGGTGTAGATGGTTAGACATTCGCTGTGAAACCTGAAGGTCCTGGACCCTATTTCCTGGTGTGTGTGGGGGGGTAATTTGGGGTGTGCATCGTTTAGTCATCCTATACTAGGACAAAACGAGTGTCTATTACTCCCTTGGTTTCACTAGTATCTAACGAACATCAATCTCTAATGCATATAAAACAACTAGGATTATTTTACTAAATAATCACTATTCTCATTTCATACAATCAATACAATTACAAACTATTGTTTGTTTGTTTTTCAATGTTCCTATACAATTCAAATTACTGTAAATTGATAATGACTAAATTCTAATTGTTTATTTCAGTCAATTGACATAATGAATATTCAAACGTGATTTACACATACACACTTAAACAATCTGAATCATTTTAACTTATATGATACAATTAAAAGTGTTACTATGTTTTAATTGTACATAATACACTTGGTTTCAGTTTATTATTGTTGATTACTGAAACATGTGATAACTTTAGTTCAGTTATTAATCATCTGAACTATATGATATGCCAGGCACCTAAAGAAAGTTGATTATCTTCAAGAAGTGTTGTTCTGTAGACTATTTCATTATTTTTGTTTGTATTCAAGGTGAATAGTTTATTCCTACTATTACTCAGTTCCTCCTGCTCTGTCGTCCCATTTGACACTTTAACTGTTACTATATCGTTTCTCATTGATGGACTACGGTTAGTAAATTATATTTATGTACTCCAGTTCACACTGTTATGACGCTAGAAATAGAGGGTTTCGGTTGGTTCTAGCGAACGCCAATAATGTTTGCCTAACTGATAATGCGCGACTCATCTAAGCTCACTCACCCCCCCCACACAGGCCGACAATAGAAGAACCACATTTGGGAACGGGGAAACGGAGAAACGAGAGCGTATTGTATTTTAATCATGCCTTTATATATACATAAAATCAGACCACACAGTAAACTAATCACAAATCTAACATTGATACAGAACAAAGGAAATAGTGGCAGTGAATGGGTACAACTTGTACACAACTAAGCAACTGTAATTCATAGTAATAAACAATATACTAAGATTAAATATACTAAACGAGATGACCGGGCAAGGGGAACATAACAGTCATAGAAATGAAATAATTACATTGTCCTTAGTTATAATAATTCAGATTATGTTCTTAAGCACAATTCTCGAAGATAGTCAATCGTCATTAGGTGCGCGGTATATCACACACTCACTATTACTTCTATTATGTATAAATGTTAATTGTCTAATTGATCGACTGTATAGTCTGGTTTTATGTATATATAAAGGAATGTGTGAAATATAATATATTCTTGATTCTGATTCCGATTTTGGTTCTGTCTGGTTAGTTCTTCTATCTCCTGGCTTGGGACTGAATGGGCATAGGGCAGATGCGCGTTTACTTACTAGGCATACCACATTGGCGTTCGCTACAACCAACAAAACTTTTCTTTGCATCATAACACTATCTTGCAAAACATCATACATTTTAGCTTCTACACATTAATGCCTCACGAACTCGTTGTATAATCCATATTTACTTAGTGATGATGATGATGATGATGATGACGATAATGAATGTAATTTGAAAAAAGATGAAATACATAACTACTTCAATTAAACAAATTTTAATTCATACATCAACACTTTATTGGGTAAATACATTCAACTGATGAATTACAAAATAAGACAAAATATTAGTGTTCAATTCAACTTGTCACATATATCATCTTAATTTTTGTTTTAAATTAAATTGTTTCTTTCCCTTTTTTTTCTCTTTTTTTTTTCTTTTTCTTTAGGTAAATTGTCGTAGAAGTTATTTATATAAAAAGAATTTAGAGTATAAATCAAAAACTTGTATAGAAAAATCAATTTATTCAAAGAAAAAAAAGAAAATCAATATCAATTCATAAATATTTTTCATTGTACATAATCAATAGTTAATATAATTGAATAATTAAAACAATTTAATTCATTAAAAAAAAAACATTTAATTATAATAATTTTTAATGTAAGAATATTGAATAAGAAGAACACTTTTTTAAATTTATTTAATCAAATCATACATGTTACATGTAAAGCTTGAATTCATTTATGATAATTTTCAATGAATGAATTGTAATATAGTTCCAATTAGGGGAATTTGTAGAGATATGAAAATTGAAATTAACATTTAACTATCTCTACAAATTCCCCTAATTGTAATTAACATGAGCTCACTAGTGACTAGCTCCTTGATGTAATTCCTGGAGTTCTAGTGTGAAGACGTGACCGGTAGAGTTCAACCGTGTCCAATGTGAGGCAGTAACTCACCGACGGCATAGAGGAGGTCGCGCAACGTATCACGAATTGGCTGAATTGGAAATATCAACCGTTAGCAGCCGACTCAGTGGTCCAATGGTAAAGCGTTCGCCGCGGAGCCAGAAGGTCATGGGTGCGCACTGCTGGGGAGTCCCATACTAGGACGACAAAGCTGTCCAGCGCTTCCAGGTGATCATTGGTTGTCTGATTCAGTTCAATTCGTGATATCGAAATTGAAATTAACAGTAATATAGTCCATTTATTGATAGAATTCCATTTAATTTCAATTAAGTTTAAAAAAATAAACATTGATATTTTTGTGTTCTATGACCTTATTTAGTTGTTATGTTAGCTAGAGAGATGATTAAGATTGTGTGTTTGAAAGGTGGTTAGTTGAAGTAACTGCTATGACGAGAAGAAAGGAAGGAGGATTTGGTTGGTTGTAGTGAACGTCAATAATGTTTGCCTAATTGATAATGCGCGACTGATTTAAGACTACTCACCCCCCTCCCACCCAGGCCGACAATAGAAGAACCACATTTGAGAATCGGAAAACGGAGAAACGAGAACTGAGAACTGAGACCGTATTGTATTTTAATCATGCCTTTCTATATACATAAAACTTGACCACACAATGAACCAATCACAAATTTAACATTGATACAGAACAAAGGAAATAGTGGCAGTGAATGGGGACAACTTGCACACAACTAAGCAACTGTAGTTCATAGTAATAAACAATATACTAAGATTAAATATACTAATCGAGAGGACCTGGCAAGGGGATCATAACAGTCATAGAAATGAAATAATTACATTGTCCTTAGCTATAATAATTCAGATTATGTTCTTAAGCACAATTCTCGAAGATAGTCAATCTTCACTAGGTGCCCCTCCGGAAAATGGAATATCAACCTAACCTGAATGTTACTAATTTATAAAGTGGCAAACAAAAACAAATATTATTTAAGTTAGATTGTGACCGGCAATAAAAGTCTAGGATGCTCCTTCGTTCCTATTTAAGAGTCGTTAGCTAGATGTACCTGCATCCCAGTGTTGACGTTTACACCGGGACGCGAACTTAGTTTGTCACGTGCCAAACGCTTCCGTATTCATCACTAGTTTACTGTGTAATAGATATATGCATATAATTATAGTGTATTTCAATGTCCCCGTTGATTTATTATAAACTGATCAGTTAATTATTCTGTGTTGCTATATGTGCATCTTGAACAGATTGCCTCGATATAGTGATAGATCACAAGTTTCATTTAAGTCAATGATTCAATCCATAACAAATCAACGGGAAGATCAAAATACATCCTAATTCTGGTTAACGAACAGTTTATTTTTTACTTGTCAGAATGAAATTCGAGTGTACAGTATTAAGGAAACTCATTATACTCAATACTAATGCCACACTTCTAACTAAAAAATAGAATTTGAATAAAACAATTATTCAATTGCTGAATTCGTAGCTTTGAACCAATTTAATCAGAGATAGTCTTATCTAGTATCAAAACAAAGGGATATATATGCAATACAACAAGAATTTGAAAATAAACCTCATTTCATCAAGTATTCAAGAAGCATTAATCGAAGTAAAGAGATTTTTATTGTAAAATAGTGGCAAGAACTTATCGAAAGCAAACAACAAACCATTGACAGCTGATTGGTATATCTACTAGAACGATGAAAACAATTAATGTGAATGTAATAATGATGAAATTTATGCAAGCAAACATAAGCTGGGTGACAGTATAGTATGACGGTGATCTTAGGTGATTCAAAGACTGCTGCCAAAAAATAATCATCATACCCAATAAGCGCTGATATACAAATCTGTATTTTGTGTTAAACATGGTACCACGTTTGTACCAATAAACTGTGTTATTGGTCATTGTATTGTGAACTCGTGTGTGACTTAAGAAACTATCGGGCCTAAACAGAAACAACGTTGATATTTAAAAGTTAATGCGGTTTTTAGTTATTACACCCTTGTTTTACAAACACGACAATTTCTTATAATGACTCCTATTTATGTTTATTATCTCATTATACACTATGTTTACATTTCAGTCCAAACTATTGTGATTGTACACACTTGTGTTATGTGTAACAATTTACGCTTTAAAACTAAACACACGAACAAGACTAGCTACCAGGTTACTTACATATGGTTGGTTTATATAACCTCCTTTTGAGCATTGTACTATATTACTTACTAGTGTTAAGTAGCTTATTTTGTTACTTTGAAATTGTGTAATTTGCAGTTCGAAGACATTTCTAATTCGACATAGGTATTTATAACATCTTAGTTGGTTAGTGATGTAAATTGAATCTTCTCGGTTTTAAAAAGTTTTCCATCATTTGTACAGCTTACATCAAATCTTGTTTATTTATATCAATTTTTGCACCCAAATTAGTCAGAAATGGGAAATAAAGTATATCATCAAAGAGATATAATATAGATAAACAGAAAGTGAGGTAGATAAGGGTAGGTTAGGCATAATAAGTAAAAGAAAAGCAAAAAATAGGAAATACTGGTCAACAAGTGGGTAATGTAGCAGAAAAAAAGGGAAGTCAAATCAATCTTATGTAACTGTACGCTTTGTAGCGGTATGGTGTGGATAAAGTCCTTCAGAGGTAGTCAAAATCTGGTTATAGTCAGCACATTGTATGGTAATGGAAAAGACCAAAGTCATCATCTCTACGAAGACAGCTTGTTATTGGTTGACATTTTGTGTCTAAATATAATCAAAGAATGTATGTTTAAGTGTTTCACCTAACTGCGTCACTCACGGTTATGCTGACTAACTGTTTACACTAAAGAGGTGAACCCATATATCTGCATATTTTATAAATTTGTCCTATTTTTTAAGAATAGCAGTAAAACACTTAGTTTTGGCTTACAGTGCGAACTTTAAAGCATATTTTGGTCGTCGGTTACCATCGCATAATGTTTTAGAGATTATGTAAAAAGTTAAACGGACTACTTGTAAAACTCACTCAACAAGCTTCATGTGTTTGGATCCTTTATTTTGATTACATTTTACCGTTGCTGTCAAGATGTATTTATATACAACCATTTTATAAAGATAGTCATTATTATACACTTGTGACAAGTCGGATTCACATAAGTCTTTTTATCTATTTGACTACTGATACTAGGCTACAATATGTCATCATATTATAACGGGTTACTTGTATAAAGGCTGTTCAGAGTCTTTTTTCAGTACAAAACAATTTGGAATGCTCCAGTAAATTTATGCATATGTGGTTAAAATCGAAAGCATTAATATGGTATATAACTGAGAAAAATGGAGGAAGCTCATATAAGTGCTTAGCTTAAAATTCAATTTAACATAACCCTGTGTGACGACTATTAGAATTTCGAGTACTTAACCAAGGACCAGTTTAAGAATGAATCAAAAGACTCTAAACGCATGTAAAATTATGATTCAGTCCAAATGTTCATGCACAGAAACATGGTCTTGAATCGAATTTGTAGTTGAAACAACAAAAGAAGTCTCACCGACAGATAGGGAACAAATCCTCATGTATTAACATATCGGTGTCCTAAATATTAGGCAGCATAAATTACGGAAATGGAAAATCCAACAACATGCAGATGTGTTGGTCAAAATAAAATAGTGACACACAAAAAGAGCATTATATGAAGATTGGTTGGACAAAGCACAAGTAGTCAGGCACTTAATGAATTTTATTCATAAGGCCACATACCGTAATATGACTAAAAGTATACATACAATTCAGAAACGTGTGAGTTATATGATAGCCTAAACTTGTTTTAGAAACTCACTAAACACTATCCCTATGCATAATCAACATGGCAAATAAACTAACTATTCAAGCATTCAACTGATTAATCAAAGTATGCAAATAAGGTTACCTGTGATATAAGCAACCATGGTCCTAATAATTGCCTATGATTTGAAGAAATAATATCAGTAATTTGATAAACAGCATGTCCAGAGTCAGCTACAGGCTTAGTTGAGGTGTTCCACAGGCTACAGGATACCTAGTTCATGTAGTGTGACGAAATACAGCTCGGACTAGGGAGGAAGGTACATATATATACGGACTGTTGGTCTGCTATTGATTTACGATCTACTAATGATATAATACACCAAAAATGAAGTTTGTGGAGTTATATGGATCATATTCAAAACCTACAGACTAGTTTACAAATGTAACAGAAACAGTCGAATGTTTCGAGCGTTTTAGAAAGCTGTTACATTTATTAATCCGATGGTATCCAGAAGTAACAAGAAATAGTTTGATGGTATGGCGATAAAAGTAGATGAGCACAAAATAATGCTATTTCTTCGGATTATAGTGTAGGATAACTATTAATCCACGGTATTAACAACAAGGTAATAATTGAAACCAAGTTATATCGTGACATCACCAAAAGAATAAATCTCTATTGGTACTCTTGATATGATCCAGGAAAGGAGGAACAAGAAGACAGCAAACACTAACACTCGGACAAGAACAGAGAAATCTAAAACACTGCAGAAATACACAAAAGCTAACAAGCAAGTAAACAGGAGCATTAGTTCGTTTAACGGAAATATATGAAAGACTTATCAAAGACAGCAGAAAAAGCTACAGGGTAAGAAAAGATAAAACACCTATATGACACAACAAAGAAGTCAACAGAAAAATTCAGCAGACTTGAAAAACCAATTAAGAACAAGGATTGTAAACCAACCACTGAGACCCAAGAGCAGAGAAACAGGTAGGAAGAACTCCTTGAAGAACTTTTTGATAGACTAACAATAGTACCCCCCCCCAACTATTTGAAGTAGCATCTACAGCAGAGCCAAACAACGTATCAGCTGAGGCGCTAAGTCAAGATATAGATATAACTGCAAAGATGCTAAACATTCTCTTCAGAAAGATTCGGAAGAAAGAGTAAGTACCAATAGTTTTGAAAGAATGATACCTCATTAATATACCAATGAAAGGAGACCTTAGCAAATGCGAGAACTAGAGAGGCCTCACTCTACTTTCCGTACCTGGAAAAATCTTCCACAGAGTGTTGTTTAACTGAAGGAAAGATCCATTAGACGCCCAACTTTGGGATCAACGGGCCGGATTTTGTAAAAATCGGTTATGTACCGACCGACTCACGACACTACGAATCCTTCTTTAACAATCAATTGAGTGACACTCACCACCTGACATCAATATCCTCGACTCTGAGAAGGCGATTGACAGTGTAGACAGAAAAACATTATGTAGTTAACCCCGTAATAATGGTGTGCCTAAGTTAGTTAATATCATACGGAATTCTTACAACTGATTGCACTGCATAATAGTGCGTGGTAAGTAGCCCACAGATTCATTAAAAGTAAAGACTGGTGTCAGACAAATCCTAATCTCGTCCTTTCTCTTTCTGCTGGGGCTTGACTGGATAATGAAAATCGAGTAATCCCAAAATAAGTATGGGATACGGTAGGTAACTCGGACTCAACAAAACAGTCTGGACTTTGCAGATAATCATAGTCTTCTACACCAACCTTAACAGAAAATACAGGTAAAGACGGACGGTGTGGCAGCGGTCTATGAAGACAACAGTGGGCCCCCCCTACATACAAAAAAAGAAAAGCGAGATCCTTAAATACAAAACAACGAGCACCGACCTGATTACACTTTATTAAACGGGAAAGCTCTAAAGGGTATGGAAACGTTTATATATCTGGGCAGCATTATTGGTAAACTATGGGGATCTGATGTAGATATGAAGACACATATTGACAAGGCAAGGGCACAATTTCTACAGATGGAAAATATCTGGAACTTAATTAAGCTGTCAGCTAACATGAAATTCAAAGATTTTGCAATGAACGATAACACAGTTCTACTGTATGGAGCTATATAGCCTAGTGAACTATGCAATGCATCATTCAAAAGACATAAGTACTTAGAAACAGCTGATTGCGCAAGATACTTTGGATCCGTTGGCCAGGCACTATCGGCAATAACCTACTGTGTCAGAGAACAAACCAATTAACCTCCAGATGAGGAAGAAATTGTGAAAGGACGCTGAAAGTGAATGTGACATATGTTGAGGAAATAACAAAACTGTATCACAGGACAAGCGTTAACTTCGAATTCTCAAGGCCAAAGGCAAAGAGGAAGACCAAAGAATTTAGTGCACTAGGAATCGGAAGCAGATATGAAATGGGTAAATAGGACTTGGGAAGGACTAGAAGGAAGAGCTTAGGACAGGACTGGTTGGAGAATGCTTGTCGGCGGCCTATACTTCACAGGGGATAACAGGCAAAATATATGTTTAACTTAACCTAATATAACCTCCATGCAGCATGCACAACCTTAACAATTAAGTTTTTTTAAGTAGATTTAGTTAGTGTTCCATCCACATATGCACTCCCCAGTTCATCGATTACTGTCACTCATACCACTACCGTCTAATTTACCTGTCTCAGTTTATCGTATTCACGTGTCATTAATATTCGGTGAGTGGGAGTATACTTAGGATGCTACAGTTACACTAAGGCTGTATGATTCCATTTATATATTCAAATTGATATACATTTCGATGTCTAATTGACGATATCGACAGAACACAGACAGCAACTGGTGCACATTAGGAGTCAGCTAATAGACTATCATCCATCAACGACTGTTATCCCCTGTGAAGTATAGGCCGCCGACAAGCATTCTCCAACCAGTCCTGTCCTAAGCTCTTCCTTCTAGTCCTTCCCAAGTCCTATTTACCCATTTCATATCTGCTTCCGATTCCTAGTGCACTAAATTCTTTGGTCTTCCTCTTTGCCTTTGGCCTTGAGAATTCGAAGTTAACGCTTGTCCTGTGATACAGTTTTGTTATTTCCTCAACATATGTCACATTCACTTTCAGCGTCCTTTCACAATTTCTTCCTCATCTGGAGGTTAATTGGTTTGTTCTCTGACACAGTAGGTTATTGCCGATAGTGCCTGGCCAACGGATCCAAAGTATCTTGCGCAATCAGCTGTTTCTAAGTACTTATGTCTTTTGAATGATGCATTGCATAGTTCACTAGGCTATATAGCTCCATACAGTAGAACTGTGTTATCGTTCATTGCAAAATCTTTGAATTTCATGTTAGCTGACGGCTTTATTGAGTTCGTGAAGTATATCTAGATCCAAATATCTCTAAATGACTTTGCTACATTCAACCTGGAAAGAAGGAATTAATTTGTCCATACCGAGGACAAGGATACTAGAGAGCAATAGAAACTCCAAAAGTTGCTAAGCTTGTGGAAAAATTAGGCTGTTACAAGTATACGGCACTAAGAGTGTAAGCGAAAAACAGTCAACTTTAACTTAAATGTGTGGACGAGACTCTGTTTGTTCATCAATGTTCAACCTTTCCTTCGACGTACGTAATGTTCCAGCTAACGTCACAATAGCGAGGAAATCATTACAAACTAGGCAGACTCCAAGTGAATGGTGGAACCAACCTCTTTGGTATGTGATCCTGCAAAGATTGTCTAGTTTTAACTGTGACAGGCTCCAGGTAGCATTGTCATCGGTATTTTTGATTTAATCGGCATATTTTATGTAAATATATTATTCGGTTGTAAATTGGTTAGCAAATTGAGATCTAAACCTGTGAAAAGTCTATCAGTAATACTGCAGAAAAACATGTAAAAGATTAGTTCTTAGTATACAAATGCGAAATAATACATACACAATGAAAGTTTGCACAGCTTAAGCTAGCCTACATTACACCTTAATGGTAAAAATGATGCACAAGCTTCTTTATAAAGCCCCTTGTTCGTAATAATTGTGTTTATCTAGCTAGTGGATAAATAGCTTATTAGGGACACTTGACACTCTTTGCTTGTCATCAGTCCTCCTGTTAGACATCACATACAACAAAGTCTGGAGGGCATGTTGGACGGCTAGCATACTAAGGGAAGCATGGTAACGATTTACACCTCCAACCCACTTAATTCCATCACTCCCTGATAACTTACCTACATTATTCTCATAGAGTCGGTAATTGGTTGTTTCAGAGTAAATATCATGAAACAGCTGATCGAGAGGGGAACATGTCGGAATCCTACAAGCGACCATAAGAATAAAAGTAAACCCCTCTCCTCAGGTACTATCAATACTCCTACATTTTAGTATGACAGGGAAATTATTATGGGAAATTCGAACACACCATCAGAAGAATGACATTAAAGGTATGGTTCAATAACCAGTTAGAAGAAACAACAAGCAACATCGGCCCACTTGATCACGTCGGAAGCAACATAAGATATAGTCACGAGGGAACTTTGTCTGGACGACCTACTGACGAACAATCGTATTCTAGTCGAAAATGTACAGGCACAATTCCTCCCCCTATAAGGAACAGTGGTCACATGTTAGTCACTTTTGACACTGTCATCAATTAGTGAACCGGTAAACGGAAGCCTTTCTTACCTATGCCACAGTTAGGCGAACTGCTTAGCTATGAGAGAGCTGGTACGAAGTACTCTATGACCACGGAGGTAAGGATATCTGTCCCTAGATCAATGATTTGATGCCAGTAGAGGAGTCATCCTGAAGATTGTATCCAACGATGTTACCATCTCGACGTGAGGGCTTTCTGGTTAGAATCTAGCACAGTACTTTGGAAGTAAAGAAAAGCTTGACACAAATGAGAAATCACTCATAGGGAATCCGTAAGAGTCTCCTACTTGGTGTGACTCACCAGTTGCAATGCCAGGATAAGAAATCCTGTGACCATTGAACCATTAAATTCAATCAAGCAATTGACACTCGTGCACAAAAACGTATAACCTGGCACATATGTGTATCGGTCCAAGGTGTCACACCTCGGTAGCACTACCAAATAAACGCATAATCGATTGAAACAGTAGTTACTCCATTGATAATGTTAAAAAAATAATGGACGTGTAAAACAAGGTCAGGGAGAAATAATTAGTTTGTGAGAAAAAAAGATGTCAAATGTTTCTGAACTCCCGATTTAAGGGAAGGTATACAGCGAATGAACCTATGCCATGCTACCCAAAGTCTCCAGTTATCGGTTATGACATTTGTGCTGACCTCAACCAAGTAATCTTCACCTGTTAACACGGCTTATACCAGCAGTCAGTGACCTGATGAGTTGACACCATGTTTTGATGTGGAACCATGCCTCGAGGTTGGTGGCAGTTAAGTTTACGTAACCCATGTCCAAACCACCCCGGTCGATGAGGATTCACAATCTTGTCAACTGACTTGCCACCTTTTCCTAATATCCTGGATTCAACCTAATCATTATTTACCATATGACTCCAGGAAAGTCCGGAGATGCTTCGAAGGCATGGATAATCAAATACCTATAACCTACAAATGTCAGCTACTCTCAATGGTTCTGTTTCATATACATAAATTAAGACAGAATGGAAGGCTGTGCAGCATGTTCCTCTTTTAGTTGATATACAGGTATTACCTCTTCACACTATACTCTTTGCTTCATAGCCAACAAATCGACTGCTCAATAATGCTACACCTAATGATTCTCGCAAACGCACCACTCTCAAGAGATATGAGTCCACAAATCAACTGACATAACTGGGGGGGAGGTATAGATTAGTTGAGTATCTACGATTTCCGTACTCTATACGACCAAAGACCAAAAGCCACACTTCGGTATCAAGATGAGAGACAAAGATGACAGTTGTCTTGAACGAGGTTGTCATGTAGATATTGGATAGTAGATGCACAAGGTTGTTAAAGGCCTCGCGCACTAGTTGAGCTATCTTCCTTAATGTCCTGTACGTTAACCCGTGTCAGACCATGTTCTTCTCCTTCTTTTACTATTGGTACATTTTAGGTTTATATACGCATTAATGCATAAGTATTACCCAGAAAATATTTGATTTACGTCGGTGACATAGGTTAGGTAAGCGAATTGAGATATCTGTGAAAATACATGTTTCCATCGACTGTAGTCACTTTTCATGCCCATGGATCTCCGCACTCGCTTCACTTGAACAATCAACCACACTTCCTACTACGCCTCTAGCTGTTAGTTATTACTTATAGTCAGCTACTGAGAACAGCACCATCTGAATAAAGTATAGGGAATTGTAGTTTTTAATGACAGTTGTAATCGTACTAATTCCTACGTTTTATTCATTATGAGGCACAGAAGTGTCACTGGATTGGTAAAAAATAAGAACAAAATGTCCTGACAAACTTATAGAACGTGAAACAATGAACTCATAATCTCTCTGTTCTACCCTTTTCGTACTAGCCACTATAGAACTTGAGATACGTATGTCCTCGCTTCCATTCCTCGTTCCCCCTGTGTGGTAATATATTAGTTACTGTGTGCTTAACGCATCGTTTCAACTTGAAAAACTCAACGGGTAGTCTGAAGACGTTACACCACCGTCTTGGGTGGGGGGGTGCTTGGAAAACGTGAACTGGATGATTACCAGTATTAAAACTTGACCATTCTTGACCCTTAAGTATTTAGCCTCCTAATATTTTATGATAGTGATAGCCCTGTAAAAATATTTGATCATTATGATATAAACTAGTCTAAAAATTGCATGTTGTTTGTTCTTTCATTTTTTTCTTTTACGTCTTTCAAGCGTTTCTTACTGTACAGCTTTCTCTAGCTTCCTCCATTTTCTTTGTAGATTTTTTAGTCTGACCACAAAACCACTCATATAAAGATATATTTGACAAGTGTGAATCCCTAAAATAATGCCATACACTTTAGAGTATGATATTCAGTGGCCTCCAAACAGATCTGATGTTTTCATCGTTATTTGGAAGCATCATGTTTACTTGTTTCGAATGGAACAATCTTTGTGTACAACTGGGGACTCAAACAGTACTATGCTGGGTTTAATTTAAACCTCACAACTTTTATTGTTAGGTTTTGTTATTGGTTCAAAGCGGAAATTCTTGATTTCCATTTCAAATATTTGGACTAACAATGTATCTCCACAAGTTTGTTTGCTGCACCTAACTATCGTTGAATTTCAGTGTGTAGCTTGGGTACCAAGTAGCAACAAACCAAGCCTCGATGTTGTTCCAGAATATTTAATCGCCATCACTCATAATGTTGGATGTGTCAAACTGATTGGGTAACTTATAAATCACTCCTAATACATTTGTTGTTAGACTCCCTGACTCTAATGTTGAAGAAGATAGATTCGGTTTGCAAAATAAAGAACTAAGTATTTCCTGTATTCTTTTATATTAACTTGTTAAAGCACCTAGGTTTTCCAGGAACACTACTTTTCTTGCTTGGAATCCTTGGAAGCGTAACTTGGTAAGTCGAGTGACTCTCACACCTTCCGTGCCTACTGCCGTCACACAGACTGTTCATTTACATTTAGCTATTCCTTTAGAAAGATAAGCGTGGTTGGGGTAAGGCTTTGAGTTATTACAAATCTCTAGGTGTTACATTGCTTCTCGGTGAATATTATATAACAAATGCTCTGATTTTTAGTTAATGTAGTCATTGTAAGTGTAATCTGGTCCATTTTTCATGCAGGTTGATAAATGTGAATTTCGAAGATTATTTTTCTAGATAGTGTTTTGATCATATTTCCGATCCCAGAATTGCAATGTCTTCATATTAGCTACAGTTTCGTTATATGACTCAACAAATTCCCCTAATCTAGTCAGTCATATACAACGTAGTACCTGCTATATGTACGTCGGCCCAAATTTCCAGACTTTATTATCACAGCAAGATAAAAATCAGAGTAGTGCAATTAGAAATTACACTAGTGATAGTGGAAATCATATACTAGATGAATGCTTCCAAATCCCATGGAAACCATAAAGTGACATACTAGTACCCTGTTACAGTGACAAAAGTTTGTGCAGTTTATTTTCGCCTAGATGTTTAGTAAAAGTCAATAGGCATGTTCGTGTTCATTTACTTGGCTCCAATCGTAGTATACAGGGGGTAAGTGATCATCCATTTACCTAAATCGAAGTCGATGGAAAATGCATAAACATATTTCAGTAATATGTGAGCGGTTACGTGGTTACTTTTTTGTAAAATGATAACTTGTCAGCGATGTCTGCATTTTGTTTACCGGTTTTGCTTGCACATTATACTTCACTTTACATCGCAATAGCTAGCCCAAGGTTTTGAAAAACCTCGAAACAGCAGAGAACCTTCTGTACTAATATGGGATGTGACAAAATACGCTGGATCGCGACCTACGAACATAAAGTCTACAGATCGAGGTCCAGTTTGTGCGAATGATCTGGATGCGCGTACATATTCACTCCCATTTGCGTTACATGGACCAGATTATAATGTGCCAGATGCTCAAATAACGTCATCACTTGTTTCCATATATTCTTCGGTTTCAAAAAAAGAATGGATATCTAGTACAACCACATGTGACAAACCTTTATGTGATTTAGGTACGTGAAGTTAAAGCCATTCATTTCTCCGTTTAATACTCATTTATTTTGTATAATATGGTACAGTCGACGTTCTCAAAAACTAGATGAAAGACAGACCATCTGCAGTTGTTTGATATAGTTTATCTTACATTGAAATTTCGTAAATTAGCTTGGGTTATGTAGTGTGATTATCGATACATCACAGACAACGAAATCATGAAATGATTTCCTCCGAGTTTATATTTGTAAGTTGCGAAATCTAGACTAATTGACCTAGCAGAAAATGGTTACACATTTTTTCGATGTCGTATGCTGACTAGATTGTAAGCAAACTCAACAAATCATCTAGACAATCAGATTAAATAATAGGCTCAATCGTGTTGTAAATGAATAAGTTGAGTAAAGTATTTCATATGTATTTCGCTAATCTGAACTTATCGTAACTTACATCATCGATAGTCATAAACTACTCTTTGGATTGTTTTTTAGTTGCAGTGATTCCCTAACCGTGGTATTATTTTTTATTTTCTTATTGCTTAAAGGTATTCAAGATGCCGCGTCATTTGCATGGCTTTCTAAAAGTTCATTCATTGCTGGAATGTCAGGAACCTACTTAAAAGTTTTCGATTTATCTGGTATGTTTACATTACCTGTTGTGTAAATTGTTTAGAATTTGTTTTTTTTTTGTTAAATGGGATTTTAATAGACACAGCTGCTTCGGTGAAGTATCAATAAATTTATAATACAGCAGCAAAGTGGGTAGAACTAACTTACTGATACGTTGAACAGTTGTTTAAATGTTTCGACATGTTGGTGTGACACAACTTCTAGTGTGTTATAGACAGATTCACCTAGTGATTTCTGTGTTTGGATTTCAGAGACATTTAATACTTATTAGTGTAGATCACTGAAGTTCTAAGTAATATTTCAGCTTCTTGTCTTACTACACGGGTTTGGCATATCATTAATTGTATTGTGGAGTGCAGCTTTCTATACAGGTTCAATAAAAGATCTCTAATCAATGATTAGAGTGGTAGAATACAATTTATTATTTCTACTCCTTTCTCATCTTTTCAGTTTCTACACCTTTAATTGTATTGGAATTTTCACTTATTTAGTCTTCTGATCGGTAACCTCTGTTTTGTAATCTTGTGAAGTGCGGTGACTAAGGTCAGTCATATAGTCTGTCTGAGTGTTTCTTCCCAAGTCTATTGGCCCCATTTTTTGGTACGATTAGGCTGAGATTATGATAAGCATTCCCAGTTGGTATTGCTCACAGAGCAGGTCCGTCATGAGTTATTATCATTCTATTGCTTATTCTTCATCATTATAACAATGATTTGACGTCTTTTTGGTACTTACTGTAGATCCATCAAAAGTTTGTCAAGTGACCACAACAAGGGCTGTTTACGGTTTGACGGTTGATCCCTTATGCAGCAAGCGTTTTGCTTCGTTCTGCGAAGTAAGTCTTCCTTTAGATTTCATCAATTACTTTATGTTGCTTAAAGATAGATTGGAATGAATTTATTTATTCCTCACTCTTAAAAATAGTAGGTTAATTCTCAGCGTTTCATAGTAAGATTTGATTTCGTGTCCTTGTAATAATTTTTGTGTATACGCTACTTATCTTCAGGATATTATATATATGCTGTATATATTCATACTGCTAAAGCAGTTTTTTAGTTCTAATTGAACCCTAAAATCAGAGCAATAAATAACAGTTCTCCGTGTGCACTTATTCACAACAACCTGCCTAGAAATAAACATACATTGAATCGGTCAAATAATATACGTTTTTCACTTCGTTTACATTTTATTAGAATGCATATAATGGAAGTGAGTTAAAGATGACTAAACTATGACATAGCATCTTCATTGACATTTGGACTTAATCATATAGATAGGTATAGACTATGTTGTAGGTGTACTCACTATCAGTAGTTGGGGTTGGAACTGATCACGTTGGTGCAGATGTAATGACTTTTTGCCTTTGCCCGTTTGTTAAGTCCCCGTATTCTTTTTTATCTTTTCGTTCTGTCCCCTTAAGACATCTCAGTGTTTAGTCGTTCTCATCATTATTTCGGCTCCTTTTCTACTCATCTTATCTTGTCGTGTTTTATATAGTATAGCAGTCTGAGGTAACACATATTTGTGTCAGATTCTGTGTTGAATATAACTGTCTAGGGAATTTCTTAAAATAGGATGTCGTATAAATATCGTTGCATTAACTCTTAAAGTGATTGATAGTTTATGGTGTATACGAATCGGTTTGTAAACTAATGTTTTATTAAGTATTTGCTACTCGTCTACAAAAATCTCCACACAAAGTATTGTTTGTTATGCTAAACGTCGAAATGGCTAGAATATGTACTGATTTAGTCCACTCAATAACCACAAATACAGATGAGTCGAAAACCATTTGGAAATTAAGTAAATTTGGACAATCATTAAGTTACTAGGCTTTGAAAACTAACCTGAGAATATTGATAGTTAGTTAATTGTTTATTTTATTCAGGTTAATCTTCCACTTTTAGATAAAAGGCATCAATAATTTATCATCCAGTTGCATTAACTATGCTCGGGAAAAAATCTGCTTCGTCTGTACAAATCAGAAATCAACTTTCGCTTAAATACATTCATCATCATCATCATCGTCATCATTATCACCAGAAACGTAGAGCCGGGTACATACGCTCGTAGGTTCAAGTTGCCATACCACATTAGCACTACGAAATAACAGAGGTAACAAAATAACAGAATACAAGAGGGGAGAGTAAAGTAAAGGTGTGCAGAAAATAATAATAGAATTCAAGATCTAGATGAAGATAAAGAATGAATACACCTGCGCCACTGTGACTGATTCTGAGCCTTATCGCCTAGTGTCTCCAGCCATTTATTGCGATTGTCATTCAGACCCCAACCAGGTAGTCTACATCGACCAACATGGCTTGGACCAACAGTCAAGGACTTAGTGGACTGATGCCAAGTTTTGGTTTGGCCGCTTCTACCCTTCTTCCATCCTACTTCAAACCTAGCTAACATCGCGTGACGAGGTAGACGGTTATCGGGCATGCGCAATACATGTCCCAACCATCTCAGTCGATTAAGGTTAATGTCCTCTTCGACTGATTTACTGTACTTCCCAAGAACCTTATTTCTGCATAAAATATCACCATATCAACTTTCTATTTTTTTTAAATTTTAGCATCAAATTTCTTTATGGAGGTTGGATAATTTAGAAAAACCTGTAAGTTTATTTACATTGCTTTTGATTAAACTAGTTAGGCACAATTTAAGTTTTGTTACAAAACTGGTTTACAGGCTACCGATTCATGTATTTAGCTTTGAGTCACAGTGATGTGTGAAGGCTGACGATTCTACTTGGCAGTTGCCTAAATCAAAGCAAATTAAGAGAGGTTCCAACCGCTGATTTAGGGGTTAAAAGTCTTATTCCTCAACCACTAACCCACCAACCTTAGCGTTGAGGTAACACAAAACCTTTATTTTTACATGATTTTTGTCATTGAATGAGTAATGTCAGGTTGTGGTGTAAAGTACTGTATCTCTGAGAAAATTGATTAAACATAGCATTTTATTTTTATTATCGTTATTTGAATAATAGGTTTATACATTTATGGAATCTGGAGATGTTCAGCAAATCAAATGGAGTCCATCAAGGTAAAAAATAACCTGCATATACGTTTTTTCAAATCATTAAGTATTTACACCTGCAGCAATCGCTGGGACACTAGGTTCGCAAACGTAGCTGCTATCTCTATGTGGTTGTCGGGCTTGCGTATCATAATAATCCTATAGATCTATGCTAGCCGGAACACCCATTCTTGTAGGTTCTACAACACCAGGCTCTCGGTTTCCTCATTGATTTCTATCTCTGGTTCCAGAGTCTAAAAATGAGTAACTTACGTGTCGAAAAATTCTCATAAGGTCGTGTAATCAGTTTAAAGTAGTTGGACAATCCGCAATCTATAACTATCTTCGTTAACATGTGTTGTTTGTAGTAGTGGCTGTTTAAGCTTAGTGTACCATTCTCGATGACGTATTATGTAATAGTCCTTTGAACTTGTTAAGCTCACGATTATTAGTTTTTCTGTTGACAAAGTTTACGAATGTTTCTAATGTTACATCTGCATTCCAGTCTTTTAAAATTCTGTATCTTTTGATGATTTATAGTTAATGCTTGATAAAAGTTAAAATAATTTTCAATTGGTTATTCCTCATTGTATTCCGTAGTCATGGACAAGTCGGTGGTACCATTTCATATTATGAAACTAAGTGACCACAAGTTCAAACCCCATGAAGGTCATCAGTTCTCTTTGGATTGCAGATATGCAGACGTAATGGTCGCAGATTATACATTTGGATGATCTGATATCCGATCTTCCAGATTTTAAGTATGCTTTGCTACTAATGTTTGTCACATAGTACGAAACCTAAGTTAAATAGGGATTCATGCCGACTTTCTCTAAACACCCATCATAACGATACTAATTTGAACAGCGTGCTATGTTTCTAAACTATCTACATACAACCTGTGTCCTTTCCGATTTTAGAGAAGCTTGGCTAGGAGTGTTAGTGACAGATGCATGTACTGTTAAATTGTACGATACGTATCCTATGTTTTGTCAGTCTATCGAAGAACCTGAACAGATTCCATTGGAGAGATTACTATTTCGTAAGTACTTTCTATACTTTTAATGTTTTTCAAGGTATTGGGTATTCTCACCATTCACATTATTTATTTAAAGCAAAAATTTCGGTACAACTGGACATCAAAGAAAGTATATGCTGCATCAATAAAGTAGCATTGCTGTAAAAAAAGTAGATGAATAAAGGAAAGAACGATATACAGCGAAAACAAGACAAATTAGCAAATGAATAAGAATGGTCTGGGATAAATGACATAGCTCAGTCAAAGATAGTAACTCCAGCTACTTTCCACTTTTGTACCATATTCCCACGTTTATTTCTATCTGTCTAAATCATTAAATCTGGAAGCTTGTGACTATATTTTGGTAATAATTATCATTAATCGAAGAAGTGGGCTGACATGTTATAGATATCAACCCCACCGTTTTGTTTGTTTTTATCCTCCACCTTCAAATCCGAAGTTAAGTATTATTCTACACTACTATCCATCAATCTCATTCGTTCTCTGTCAAGTATATTTTGCATGTATTTTACGTTATTTTGTTTGTTGTGCATTTCATTTCGTTAATTTTCTTTCTAGCATTACTATTATAAGGTGTAGCAGTTCTGACGGATCCACCTTAGTACTCGATACAATCTTTGCACTGACTGACTTTTATTATAATGTCTGTCATACATCAAAGTTACGTTCTATGAATAAACATGGGAATATGTTCTTCCGATTATCCTTTCTCACAACTTACTCTTGTTTTTCTTATTCATATTTTAGCATCCAGTCGATCAAATGTTAACCTGGTAGCATTCAGTTGGCACCCATCAAATATAAACTGTTTACTGACATTAGATCGTGATGGTTGTCTAAATGTAGCTCAGTTTGTTGAACGTCCAGCTATTGTAAGTTTCTTCATCATCTGGATATGTATTAAAAGGGCTCTTATTTCTTTACATTTCTTTACACCCAAGGCTAAGTATTATGTCACGGTTTTTCTTCGTTATAGCTATTTTTCCGATATTTAGATCTGGGCTACGATTGATATTGATTTGACTTATTCATTTTCCATATTGTTAATTTATATTCACTATGTTTATTATTTGTTTATTTATTCATTTAAACACAAAATGTGTTGCAAATGGATACCGAAAATATACTCACTGCGCACTTAGTAACAGAATGGTGTGAGGAAATGAAAGATAGAAGGTGATCGTAATCATGAAGGTGAAATTTAACAAGCGAACAAAAAAATTACATAATAGAAGATACAGTTAGGCCAGAAATACAACCAAGAAAAGCTTGGATTGAATTAGATTGTAACTGGCAAGCGGAATCCTAGACGCGCGTTTTGTCCTATTTTAAACTTGTCGGCCGGATGCACCTGCATCCTAGTGTTTATGTTCGACGAGAAAATCCAAACGCATTCTAATTATACAAGAGAAGTTTCATTTCAATTAAGGAAAATAATCTCATTTTTATGAAGGGTAATGGAAAAAGTTAATGTAAGGTCATCTCGATCATCTATGCTGATTTACATCTGGTAAATTCTCACTCGATTGTGTTGTACCATCTCTAGGATTTCAACTATGGAGTCATGATTGACCAATAGATTTTGATGTATCCTTAAATTGGACAATTTTTGACTGATAAATTTCGGCTAGCCAATAGACGCTTGACCTTATTAGATGATGGAGTCATACACGACCTTTAATAGTACCCTGGCGTCCGTAGCGTATTACTAGTCTATTTCGATACTCTTAGCTCTGAGCTGAACAAGGAAAAATTCTTAGACGAGATACGTCTAGTCAAATTCGCAAGCCTTTCGACTCTGAAGATAATTAATAATCGAGAACGAGTTTATCCAGAGGCTCCCCACGATGATCACAGATCATAGTTACGAACAACCATCACCAAGTGACTATATACAACATAAGTGACGCTTATTACATATTTGTAAGTTTCCAATCTGTACTTACTCCGTATCTCTACAATTCATCTTATTCCAAATGTAAACTTAAAAAAGCATAGAAATCCCTTGTCTGACTTCTCTGTTGATATTACCGTCGTAACCGTTGACACTTTTCTTATAATTCCTCCGAAGTAGTTTTGTAGAAGATATCCATAAATATTATATATTTTCCAGTGATACCAGCTTTTTAGCTGTACCACAATACAATCATAAGAGCAATACCTTACCGGTGTCAAAAAACAGGCTATTAACGTATAATAAACGTGATTACATTCTAGCAGCTGATAGAGAATAAATGTATAAATCATGGATCCATGACTCGAACATGATTTACTCTGTTTTTATGTTACTTTCATGTACTGGTATTTTAGGCACTACTTCCACCGATAATTTTTAGAACTATTTCTTGAACATTTTAATATGTGCATTACCCTATCAATTATTTAGTCCTAATCAACATAGGGTCTAGTATAAATATACATTAATTTAAAACAATTTGTCCCTTTGATAAATTTGGATAATGCAATAAGAAGACGAATTTTATCAGAGCTATGTGATATATTTGCGCAATACATTTCGAACAATCTGATCACACATACACTTGTTAAGGCATTTATATATGAAAAAATAAAGGTCACTTATACTCTTAATTGTCTAGTGACCTTTATTTTTTCATATATAAATGCCTTAACAAGTGTATGTGTGATCGGATTGTTCGAAATGTATTGCGCAAATATATCACATAGCTCTGATAAAATTCGTCTTCTTATTGCATTATCCAAATATACATTAGCCCAAGTCGCTATAACACACCAATACGACTAAAAGAACGGCAAAGCAGTCAAGATAATCGTAGTAACAATGTTAATTAGGAAGAATAAACGGTTGAGAAGACAGTGAAAAGATGTGTATGTAGGAATTCTAGATTTCAATATCTAGTTGAAGATGCAAAGTGACAATCCATCTGAGCTGTTGTGACTAATTCGAAGTTATGCCACAAAACATCTCTAGTTACTGTTCGTATGCACGCAGAATGCATTATAAAACTGTGTTTTCTATTCCGTTTAATTTTTCTTTTTGTACTGCTCATTCTCATTTAATTTTGCATAAGGGATGGTCAGCCAACCAAATTTTAGTTTGGTCGTATACTCGTGACTGGACTGCATTAAGTTTAACTGGAATCGTTAGCAGTAATATGGATGCACTCATGAAATTTCTACATCCAATTGATGAAAGTAAACAACCAGATAATACTGCTAATAATACTACTGTCGCTGCTGCTAAGAATGGTAACACAAATCACCATAGTCTTTCAAATGCGACTACAAAATGTTTTGTAAGCTATCAGAATGACACTAACAGAGATAACAGTAATAATAATAGTGATAATAATAAAGATCGCCATGATACAGAAACAGCACTTCTTGTTGAATTGAAACGCCGTATGGAGTTGGATATTGCAGTTATCATGCGAAAACGTGCTGAACTGGGATATGGACTCGATGTGAGTTTCATTTGTTTATTTGACAATGACTTTTAAATAATATGATCCTATTTTCTGTACTGTTTCACTGATTGTTTAACAGGAAATATCATCGTGTACAAGACGTCAGTTAAAAAGAATAGATTTAAATATCACTTGTTACATTGATTAATCACTTAGTAGTGACTTGTATAATATTTTTCTGGCCCTTTAGTTCTGGTCGAGTTCTATTGATCAAGTCTGAGTATAGTCAATAGCATAGGTGACTCAATATTTCATGCTGTAGGTTCTTCCTATTCCTCAGTGTGTCAATCGCGACCTGAATGGCCCAGTAGTAACGTCTAGGATTATAAAATAGGGTGACGTAGGTTTGAATCTCACGATTATAGATATACCTTGGGTTACTATTGCCAACTAGCACAAAATATAGGTGTCAAGGGTTTTTTAGTCGACACTGATAAGATGCTGTTTTTTGATCTTACTGAACAGCATTGGAAGTATGTTTGGTATGCATTTCCATCTGAGTATAAGTCGCTGCTTTCGGGATGATCTGCTTGAACTAATGGTAGTGAGTAAAGAAATTGCCTGCTTAGACTATCCCATTTATCTTGGAAGTCGGATTGGTGTCGTACGAAATCCTGGCATAAGTTCAATAAGCTCGTTTGGTTTTCACCGACTTACATAATCTATGATATGTACACGGTGTCCGTCAGTCAACCGAAAAATGAACATATTTTTCAACAGGCCTCTCTTTTTTACCACATGACTTTTAAGAGTAAATGATATCAGTAAATTACAGGTCGTCGTTTTCGATATATTACTGGCGTTTGTCGAGACTATTAAGTAAGTAGTACTGAGGTTAGATGCAGTTCACTATGGAAAGACAGAAATCCGGTTGAATAGGTTGTGAATCTTTTCTACCTGAGGTGGTAAGGACAAATATTATGTAGGCCTATCCACAGCTTACCTTTGTGTGCGATAATGATTGGCTTATGAGTAAGCTGAATGAAAGTTTTTTTTGGAAGGGGGGAACCATAACGTTGCGTCTGTCTGTAAAGTCATTGACTATGATCCAAGCCGTGTTGACAGGTATAAACCAGTTAGTTAGAGTCGGTGTAACTGTCGTAACCAGTGGTTGGAGATACTAGGTGGCATGGCTCAGAATTGGTCACAGTGGCTTAGCTCGATTCACTTTTATGTTCCATTCAATCCTGAGCTTTGCAGTCGTTATATTCCTTTACTTTCATGATTCTTTCTTCTTTGATTGTATTCTCAATGTCCGATCATTTCCTTTCCTTTTCTAATACCATTGATATTACTACCATTACTTGCTGTTCTGAACGTACAACAACTTGAACCGATGCATATATATGCTCGGTTCTGCATTGTTCATGGATGATAGATTGATTTACAACCACTTGACAAATTCTACTGGTCACCTATTTCGTTAGATTTAAGGTTTATTAACACAGTTAATCCTCACTTTTTGTTGTAACTAAACTCAATGACTTACGAGAAATTTGACTAATTTATTTGTAAATCGCTGGGGTAAATATCAACAATGAGCATCTTTCTGAACCTAAAAATTAGTGGTGGTGTTTTCATTACATAACACTTTTTCATATTTTTTCGTAGATTAAAGGTGCCACTTATGTTGAAATTGTCAAAGATGATGTACAGCTCAGAACAATGTGGACATGGATTAAATGTAAGCTTAACCCAGTTTCTTATTTAACTCGTGTCCTTCCGAATATACTACATAGCATTTCTCTCTGCTACACTTTATATGTGTTAGAAGTGTCTTTCAAAACAACAATATATTTATACGTTACTATTATGTGATCGTAAGTGTCTTCGATGGATTGCTTGCTAATGATAGAATTTCCGAATGAGTTATGTTGAGGCATTTTAGACAATTTAGTCGTCACAAGTTTAATTTACGGACGAGATTTAGTGATTCTTAGACTGTCTGTAATGAATATTCATTATAACTAATCAGGATTGACCTAAATAATCCAAATGAACCAACGTTACACATCTTACTGGCTACATGTAAGGTAGATGAATATTTTGTCGGTGGAAAACAATAATATTACAAATGGCATACAGTTTATATGTGCCTAAAGTACTTATTGAAGTCTTCTAAAAGTTTTATTGTTTGGAAATGAAAGGAATTGCGACATACCTTCATGTATTATTGGTGAGTTTTTCGCATTTGCAACCCTGAGACTCTAAAGATACGTAAATATGATTTTAATCTTCTAGTTCTTAAATAAAATTCAGGACTGTCAGTCAGTCAGTCAGTCAGTTACAACGTAGAACTTGGTACATCCGTGCATCAGTTCAAGTTGCCATGACCCAATTAGCAGATAGAGATTAAATTGTCGGACTAAATTCCAGAATAGGGGAGGTAGTAACATAGTTACCTGGTTGGGGTCCGTGTGATTATCTCAATTAATGGCTGGAGATAGTGGGTGACATGGCTGAAAATCAGTCACAGTGGTGCAAGTGTATTCACTCTGTCTTCATCTAGATCTTAAGTCCTATTCTTCTTCCATGCATACCTTTATCCTCCGTTTTTTGTATTTTATTGTTGTGCTTACAATGCGTGTTAATTTCTATACTAGTATTATGGTTTCAAATAGAAGTTTGTTTTTTTTTGGGCGCCGAGGGGTTAGTCGATTTTAGACCCAGATTTTATTCTGTTTAGCGCTCATCAACAAGGTGTGCCTGATGTTTATACGGGAACTTATTATTTCTGGCAAACTCAGTCTCAGGTCACCCGTTTCACAGTCTGCGAGCGCTACCATTGAGCTATTCGGGCCGCAACTGACTTCCTGCAGGACTGTGATGTATACATTTGTTGATCACTGTAGTGACCAGTTTAATGTTTGTCAAGTCTCTCATAGTGCTGATCGAATTCTATTGACCTAGTTGTAACGTGGCTACTACTATAGGTAACTCGACGTCATTAGCACTATGTAGAGAAGTAATGTTGTTTTGGATAGAATTGATCTGCTTGTTTCAGGCAACTTACTTTTGCGATGACTTAACATTTGTTAAGTTCAGCAATAAGCCTTGGTGTGTCTCCTCGAAAATCAGTTGTTTTTAAGTAGTATGCATATATTATAGAATAGCCGATTTCTAATTGGCTAGTTTTAAGTTTCCTAGCTCATCGCCTATTGTATGACCACGTAATTTGTTGCAAACATGTTAAAAATCACTAAATCACCTCAGTAAATTGTCCTTTTGCCTTAATACTGAAGTTTGGCAATGTTCCTTACAGAATATTAGGTGACAAACCCCGTTGTCTGTTATAGCAAATTCATATTTTGGAAAATATCACTTTTTATATACATTTTTGCACAGTGTGTCATGTTACAACACAAAGTAGTTACATGATTGATTACTTCGATGTCAAAATAGGTTCTTCAGTAAGATTGTTTCCACCGTACAGCAGTATAAATTATAATTTAAGTAAACTTTCTACATCACTTACCAGCTACCTCAGATGTTGATTTCCATTTTAGTCGTTTTCTATCACAATTAATCTTACCAGGTTTTTTTTATCTGAATTTCATGTCTTTACGATTTGTCTTCTCATAAATTTTCTTACTTTGTGTAGATATCAGTGACTATATGAATGATTCGTTAATCAGACGCCACTGTAAGTTATTTTCTTGAATTGATCAAATATTTCATGCTCTATTCACATTGTAGATAACCTGTGCTCAGTGGCTACCATTGAGTTACATGTTCACATTCCAGGTCGCGGGTTCGAACCCTATTTGCCTACAAAGATCGTCTTAGGTAGCTGGATAGTATCACTAGCCCTCACATTTTGAATGTGGTTGGAAACTAAATACGCAAATCCTATCTTGGTAACATAAACAGTCATTCACCTTCTGATTCTATAGATTAGGAGAAAATTTCCTGCTTGTTTTTCTTTCCGATTCCAGTCGATGTAGATACATTACAATCAACTTACACATCAAATCAAAGAAATGGTGGTGATGGTTTTCCTTCTTCAAGACGTCGTGCTGTACCTTTTAGGGGTTCAGGTGTTATTTCACTGTTGTGTGACAGTACTTCATCATCTGGTCCTAATAAATTAACAAGTGAAGTTCTAGCAAATGTTGAGTGGCAAGGGATTGATGCAAAGTTACCATTTTTGCGATACCGGAGTGCTGAAAGGTAAATATAATAAAGTATTCATATGTTTGTTCATGTTTCTCTTTTAAAACGTCATCATGTAACAATTTAAGTAGTTAGGTTGAATTCAGTTGTAAATGTGTCATAATCTGCTTTGATTGTAGATTCCTTAACTTATTAGTCTACTAATCCGTATTATACTATGAGAAACGTACGTTCCACTTTATGCAACCTGTTCATGTCTATCCGTAAAAAACTTTATGATAGATACGGACGTTAATATGTTAACATTCAGAAGTGGGGGGGGGGGGAGGGACAGGGGTTTACATAAGCGTCAGTTTTCTAAAGAAGTAACTAAACTAAAATATTGTACTTATACAAAACCGTAATTTCCTATGGTATTGCGATGATACCGTTATATTTTTATTTTATATCTCTATGTTCACTCTTTTCCATATGTAAAAGAAATTGAACAATCATAGGTATTAGACAAAGGGATTGACACAATTAATAGTGTTACTGGTCTCCAGCCACTTTCCATTAACTCACCAACAGCCTAAATGTTAATTAAAAACCAGGTCACTGAATGTCATTGTCGTTAAAAAATTACAATTTAAAATGAGGAAGAGCATCTATTCCTAATAAGTTTATTTTATGACGGTTATCCAGTTAGACTTTCTCTGAATGTAATCCTATGAAACCTGTCGTCTTCATTGTTCTTGCCAGTTTATAAGAACAATCACAGAAACTAATTTGAGTAATATTGTGTCTGAATTACTATCATTCATGATCGTCTAATGCTTTGTTGGAGCCCGTAATCTGTAAGCTTGAGGAAAACAGGCCAATTTCTGATTTGGACAATGAAATATTTACTCCTTATCAGGTTTTGGAATATAAGCATACTTACCTGAGTAACTTAGACCGATTCACATTTGTTCTAGGTCCCATGTTAATGTTAGCTAGATTGGAATTTGAAACACATTAGTTGAATGTTGCTTACTTAAATGGTCAGGACTACTGTCTCACAGTGTCATAAGTTTCTCCCCCTCTAAATGCAAACTATTGCTCCAGGACTGGTTTTCGTCAACACCTGAACTAAAGATAGGGAGTGAAGTAGTTGAGCACGTCGACCACTTCACTTATCTTGGAAGTCTGATTAGCCCTAATGGGTTAGTCAAAATCTGACGAAATCTCAGTACGAATTTAAAAAGCTCGTTTGGCTTTTGCCAACTTACGTCACCTATGGCGTAGACGAGATATTCGTCTCTCAACGAAAGGGAGAGTGTACTGTGCAACAGTTCGCTCTGTCTTACTGTATGGGTGTGAGACGTGGCCATTAAGGGTAGATGACACTCGACGGTTGTTAGTTTTCGACCATCGATGTCTACGAAACATCGCTCGCGTTAGCTGGGATCACCGAGTAAGTAATAACGAGGTTAGACGACAGGTGTTAGGCAAATGTGGTAAATCGGTCGATGAAGTTGTGAATCTTCATCGACTGAGGTGGTTGGGACATGTGTTGCGTATGCCCAACCACCGTCTTCCTCGACGCGCAATGCTGGCCGATATAGGAATAGGATGGAAGAGAGTTAGAGGTGGCCAAACTAAAACATGGCATTTGTCCATGAAGTCACTGACTGCCGGTTTAAGTCGTGTCGGTAGCTGCAGACTACCTGGATGGGGTCCTCGCGATTACCGTAACCAGTGGCTAGAAACACTGAGTGACATGGCCCAGAATCGGTCACAATGGCGCAGATGCATTCACTCATTGTCCTCCCTTAAACCATGAGCTCTAAATTATTCCATAACTTTCTTTCTACGTTTCCTGAACCATATTCTATATGTTCACACCCCTTGTTACTATTATTATTTTATTTTATTGAAGTAACTTTTACTAATGGTGGTGGTGTTAATCTTGCGGTGTCATGGTGGTATGGCAACTTGAACCGATGCACACATGTGCCAGGTTATATGTTGATTGTACATACATACATACACATCAAGGTAGATGGTGATTCGTACTCATTTACATACAATACTGAATCGGTTTGTCTGCGATTATTAAACCCTTTTTCCCTCCATAACCTTACATTTACATCGATTCAATGTAAAAAAGTTTCCATTATGCAAAATTCCTTTTATCTTATGGTGTAGTCGTAAATTTACATATTCATGAAATCACTGTTCGTATTTTTCCCTATAGATCACGTGTTTTGCGTTTTTGTATGTGGCCATTAGATGATACGGATAGTGTTCAACGTCCTGTTTTTGAAAGGTTAGTTTCATTCGTGGAGGTGTATAGCATGTGGTTTCACATTTGAATTGAACCAGTTATATAAGGGAACTTATTGTCCCTGTGTCATTTGAACCCGCATCATGTGAGCTATTCTGACCACTATATGATTAATGACTTTTGATTTATTTACGGATTTAGATTCATAGACAGGTTAGTATTAATTGTATGGTCGATATAACTCAAAATCATGCACAATGGCACAGGTGCATTCAGTCATTATCCTCTTCTAAATCTTGAGCTTAAAACCATTCCGTACCTTTCCATGAACTAATTTTTTTCCATATACCATATTCTATATGTTCACACTTATGCTCTTTCTACCATTGAAGTAACTACATCTTTTATTAATTTTCTGTTTATCTTGCTGTGCTGCTGCACTGTGAGAACTTTGACCGATTCACATTTATGTCGGCTTATATGTCATGCATTCATAAGTACATCACAACTCCTGATTTCTTGTTTAGAAACTTGTCTCTCTTCTATGTATGCAGCTCTGTAAAACACTCTTTACTCTTACATAGCTGGTATTCATATTCGATCAAAATATCTTATCTATTTCCTTACTTGATATTAATGTAATTAATCGGTTCTATATTTACATGTTCTAACTCATTCGTGTATTATTTATAACTTGTGAATAATAGTTACTATATTTACCGCATTCATTTGTTAATGTTTTGTTATCTTCATGAACACTTTAACGAGTATCCATCCACTCTTTAAACTGTAATTTTTTTTACTGTATACATTCAATTTTTAGTCGTACTTATTCACAGATCTTGTATGATTTGATATGTAAATCTTCAAATTGCTGTATCTTATCCATGATCATAACCAGTTGGGTTGTGTATATGAACATAGGTTTTGTTACATGGGAACTACACATATGCATACATTAATACTTTCCTTGGCCACTACACTTTGAACACTGGTTCACTCATTTAAAGGGTTCATACTCTACATACGATTGGACAGTCATGATTAAATTGTTCTGTTTCTCATTTAAATTTATAGTTGACAATTTCAATTTTCGATTAATTCTTTGGTAAAGCTCGAACTAGTCTACCAAATTAAATGTTAAAATTTGTGTCAATTTCATTCACTGACATTAAATTGCAATGATTTTGTGGAGATAGGTACTATTTTTAGTTGTTTGTATTCATCATAGGTTGATGTTTGTTGAGTATCACTGAAATTCAGTTACAATAATCAGCTCACTAGTGATTAACGTTGGGATGTTCCTGAAGTTCTAGTGAGAAGTCGTGACTGAGACAGTTATTATTAATAATAATAGGTGATCGTCGCTCTATATTACAAATTGAAGAAAGTGAGAATTTCACCATTGGATACTAACTCATTGTTTCCAATGGTTAAGTGTTCATCGTAATACTTAACGAGCTTGAACTCAATTCCCTTATCAAATCGAATGTACATATTGTTAAGGAGTCCCATAGTTTGACGAAACAGTCGTCCACTGTTCCCTAGTTTTTAATGATACCCAAACAACATTAATTCTTTGCGAGAATATAAATAACTAAATTCACTGTTATTATTTGTGAATTAGCATAAGCTTGTATTTTCTCGTTCATTTTTAATGGACTGAAACTGGTCAGTCTCTGTTGCCATATGTGCATCGTGAGCGGATTGCCTCGATATAGCGATAGTACACATGTAATATTTAAGTTGGATTGTGACTGGCAGGCGGAATCCAGGTCACATATTTTGTCCTATTTTGAATTCATCAGCTGGATGTACCTGCATCCCAACGTTAATTTTCAGTCCATTAAAAATTAACGGAAAAATACAAGCTTATTCTAATTACATATATTCCCGTTGCACAAGCGTGACTGTGTGGACTCAGTAGCCTAGTGGTGAACGCGGTAGCATTTGGCACAAGGCTGACTGAGTTCGAATTCAAGGGTAAACATCAACATTCGGATGCAGGTACATGCAGCCAGTAAGTCCCAAACAGGACGAAACTCGCTTCCTGGATTCCGCTTGCCAATCACAACCTAACTCAAATATTACTTGTGAATATAATTTATTCAATGTTTTGGTGTATTTTGATCAGACATATCACTTTTTGGTTGATATTGATTTCCTTATTATTATTGTAAATATTTTATTGAAATTTTCCATGTTATTCATAAATTGTGCTATTTTTAATTGAATGATCAGAAAGAGATGAATCAATGTACAATTAATTAACATCCGTGTTAAATGTTATCGTGAATTGGAATGGATCAATCTCTATTGCTATATGTATAGCTTAAACGAATCATCTTGATACAGCGGTAGTTCATAAGTATGATTACAGTTGAATTATGACTGTTAATTTGAACCTAGTGCTTCATTCTAATTAGGACTTGTGAAGTCCCAGTATGACCATTGATACTAGGATGTAGGTATACTCATCTAAAGAGTCCTCAAAACTACGAAATGTGCGTACTAGATTCCGTCTACCAGCCATTACCCAGCTTTAATAAAAGTTTCAATGTAATTAACAAGTTTGTTATAGTTGGATATTGTAGGGGTTGCTTCCTGATATCCATGACATCAAATTCAAATTTCTTATTGTATTTTTGGCGGTTTAATGAAATCATTTATACATCAATTAAGGTGAGAAACCTACAAGTTACAACTCTTCATCTATTCAATTTTGATCCACTGCGCTATCCATTTTCGAATCTGTAATCTAATTACGGCTTACTTAGGTCGAAATTATTGTAATATTATTCTCGTTTTTGTACATAACCATAAAACTTAATACATTTTTCTGACATTATTTTGTACTACTTATTAGTAGGCAAAATTTTGCATAAGTGATTAAAGTGGTGAAAACTTTTTTATCATATTTTACAATTTAGTTTATAATTACTACTGAGTACTTGTAGTGTAAGATTATAAGTAGTAGTGTAATAATTAGAGAAAAAAAATTAAATCGTAATGTATGTCCAAAAGATCCCATCACTCTTTTATCTTTTCTTAATGCAAACTAACATTTATCTATAATTACACTTACTAATAGGTAATGCAAAATAGCATTCAATATTTGTAGTCTTTCTACAGTGATATTCACACAGTACATATTGCATTATTATGTAATTCCTTATTTGTTTCTGTTTAAATTCATCTTTTAGTTTGTGCTCTGAAGGGCAATACGAAAGAGCAGCTGCAATGGCTTTAATTAATTTAAAATTTGATTGGGCTTTAAGTTTTCTAAATCGAGTTTCATCAGGTAGACTTAATCTTTATTTACATGTAATGTTAACTGTTCTGATTATTAAACGTCTTATGTTCGTTAACTTTATGTATTTCAATTGAGAAAGATTAAACATTATGTTTTTAGTTTGAGTGCATGAAATAAAAAAGTGCTTAAATCGATTTCTAGAACTGAAGATCTGGAGACTAATAAAAAGTATATCTCCACCACTGTAATTCACTGTAATCTCTTTCTTCAACAATGTTTCTGGTACTTCTTAATAAGGTTTCAAACTAACTACTTTAAAATCTACAACACTAACTTTCTCAAACATAACCATTGTTCTACACTGAAATCGACTGATCATAATCGAAAGTTATCTGAATGACATTAGTTATTCTTTATAGTTTATGAATTAGTATACTAAAAGAACAGATTACTTATGCCCGTTACTCCTCGCTGAGGAGCATAGGCCGCTCACCAGTGTTCTCTAATTAACTCTGTCCTGAGCAATCCTTTCCAATTGTTTCCAGTTGCTGCTCATCCTTTTAATGTCTGCTTCCAATTCTCGCCGCAGCGTGTTCTTTGGCCTTCCTCTTTTCCGTATCCCAGCAGGATTCCATGCTAATGCTTGTCTTGTGATGCAGTCTGATGGTTTGCGTAGTGTATGTCCTATCCATTTCCATCGTCTTTTCCTAATTTCCTCTTCGGCTGGAAGTTGGTTTGTCCTCTCCCATAGTAAGTTGTTGCTGATGGTTTCCGGCAAACGGACATTCAGTATCTTGCGTAGGCAGTTGTTTATAAATACCTGTATCCGTCTGAGGATGTTTGCAGTAATTTTTCAAGTTTCAGCTCCATACAGCAGGACTGTCTTCACGTTCGAATTGAAGAGTCTGACTTTGAGGTTAATTGACAGTTGTTTTGAGTTCCAGATGTTTTTCAACTGTAGGAATGCTGCCCTTGCCTTGCCAATCCTTGTCTTTACATCTGCATCGGACCCTCCTTTTTCATCGATGATGCTCCCCAGATATGTGAAAGTATTCACTTCTTCCAGAGTTTCGCCATCAAGTTGAATTGGGTTGGTGCTCCTTGTGTTGTATTTGAGAATCTTGCTCTTACCCTTATGTATGTTCAAGCCTACTGATGCTGAAGTTGCTGCTACACTGGTTGTCTTCACTTGCATTTGTTGGTGTGTATGTGCTAAAAGAGCTAGATTATCTGCGAAGTCCAAATCATCGAGTTGCATCCTACTTGTCCATTGAATCCCGTACATTCCCTCAAATGTGGAGGTCTTCATGATCCAGTCGACCACTAGGAGGAAGAGAAAAGGTGAGAGCAAGCAACCTTGTCTGACTCCGGTCCTCACTGAAAATGCATTTGTCAGTTGTCCTCCATGCACAATTTTGCACTGTGTTCCGTCGTAAGAGTTCCGGATGATGTTGACGAGTTTCTCTGGTACTCCGTAGTGTCGAAGAAGTTTCCATAGTGTTCTCCTATCTACACTATCAAACGCCTTCTCATAATCAATGAAGTTGATGTACAGTGGCGAGTTCCATTCAATTGATTGTTCAACGATGATCCGTAGTGTTGCGATTTGGTCCGTGCACGACCGATTCTTACGAAAACCAGCTTGTTGATCTCGAAGTTGAGCCTTCACAGAATCTTTCATTTTGTTCAACAATACTCTGTTAAAGACTTTCCCTGGTATCGACAGTAGCGTGATCCCTCTGTAGTTGTCACATTTGCTCAAATCTCCTTTCTTTGGTATCTTGATAAGATAACCTTCTTTCCAGTCTGTCGGCACTTGTTCTTCCTCCCAGATCTTTTTGAATAAAACGTGGAGTATCCTTGCTGTTAGGTCGATATCTGACTTGAGTGCTTTAGCTGGTATATTGTCAGGTCCTGCTGCTTTCCCACTTTTGATTTGTCTGATGGCCATCTTGATTTCTTTCATCGTTGGTGGAGTGACATCTATCGGGAGATCTGTAGGTGCTGCTTCGATGTCCGGTGGGTTCAGTGGAGCTGGCCTATTCAAGAGTTCCTCAAAGTGTTCTACCCACCTATTCTTTTGTTCTTGAATCTCAGTGAGTGTGTTGCCTTCTTTATTCTTGATCGGTCGCTCTGGTTTACCATGTTTATCTGCCAGTTTCTTCGTTGTGTCGTATAGCTGTTTCATATTTCCTTCTCTTGCAGCCTTCTCCGCTGTCGTTGCAAGGCCTTCGATCTATTTCCGTTTGTCGCCTCCAGTGCTCTTCTTTACTTGCTTATTTGCTTCTGAGTATTCAGCTTGAGCCTTGATTTTCTCTGCTCTTGTTCGGCTGTTGTTGATTTCTATCTTCTTGTTCCTCCTTTGTTGAACTTTGCTCAATGTCTCAGTGGAGATCCATTCCTTGTAATAGTGCTTCTTGCGGCCTAGAACCTCCTGACACGTTGACGTTAGTGCTTCTTTGATTTCTTTCCAGTTGTCCTCCATAGTGGTTTCTTCTTCTTTCGGCAGATCTTGTAAGGCTTGGAACCTGTTGTTGAGAGATATTTTGAATTCGTTGAGTTTGTCAGTGTCTCGGAGAAAGCCTGTATTGAACCGTTGTACTGCTGCCACTCCAGTTGTCCACTGCTTCTTTAGCTTCAGTTTTATTTTAGAAACCACCAGGTGGTGGTCTGAAGCTATGTCAGCTCCTCTCCTGGTTCTTACATCTTCCATTGATCTTCTAAATTTTTTATTGATACATATATGATCGATTTGATTCTCAGTAGTATGATCCGGTGAGACCCATGTAGCCTTGTGTATGCGTTTGTGGGCGAATATTGTACCACCTATAACCAATTTGTTGAAGGCACATAGGTTTGAAAGTCTTTCACCATTGTCGTTTCTGTCTCCCAGTCCTTGTCGTCCCATGATTTCTTCATATCCAGTGTTGTCCATTCCGACTTTGGCGTTTAGGTCTCCCATCAGTATTGTCAGATCCTTTCCTCGACACTTTGCTATAATTGATTGCAGTCTATCGTAAAACTGATCTTTATCTTCGTCGTTGCCGTCGTTGGTTGGTGCATAGCATTGGATAATATTCATTGTAATGCCTTTCTTCATTGTTTTGAAAGATGCTTTGATGATCCTGGGTCCATGTGGTTCCCATCCCACAAGTGCATTACGTGCCTCCTTGGACAGCATCAGAGCAACTCCTTGAGTGTGGGGAGCATTTTCCTCTTCGTGGCCGGAGTATAGTAGCGTCTCTCCCGAAGCCAATGTTTTCTGTCCAGCTTGAGTCCAATGGGTTTCGCTGATTCCGAGTATTGTCAAGGTGTATCTCTTCAATTCTGCAGCTATTTGATTTGTCTTCCCGCTCTCCCACATTATTCGAACATTCCATGTACCTATAAAAATATTTGCTCTGGTTGTTAGAAGGGGGGCATCGGCCTCATGACTTCCGAAGAATTTCGGCTTTCATCATGAGGCGTCATATATCCTTCCACTCCCAGGGCAGAGTTTAAATGGTTTATCTTGTTTAATCTTGTTTGCGTTTTTTTTTTAACAAGTTTGGGTTTTTACGGGATGGGGGGTGCTAGCCCCATGCCCAACCCTCCTCCTTTACCCGGGCTTGGGACCGGCAGTAACCCTAGGAGGGCTACAGGCGGAGTTAAAAGAACAGATTGCCCTACAGTAAATAAAATATTTGCTTTCCTACAGTTTAAACTCAAGTGTGATGAAACTGTTAGATAGATTCGTTGTAAGCTAAAAGCTACACTGAAGGAAACGTGTTCGGTCAACCATATAGAGTCTCTTTCTACTAATCAAACTGCATCTTGAGCTTAAGCATGTTGAGCTTCATGTCACTTCATTTCATATCTGTGACAGATATGCCGACTACCAGGCTAGTGTTTTATATTTATCAAAAAAACATTTACATGAAGGCAAAATATTTAGGGTTTGTTTTATCGTTGTCAATTTTTAAACTTGAATCCACAACCTGTGGCTCCATTTCTATGTATTTATCCATCAACAACGTAGAACCGGGGACATACGCCCATAGGTTCAAGTTACCATAACACATTAGCACTACGAGATAACAGAGGTAACAAAATAACAGAATACAAAAGGGAAGATGTGCAGAAAATAGTAATAGAATTCAAGATCTAGATGAGATTAAAGAGTGAATGCACTTGCATCAGTGACCAATTATGAACCATGTCTCCCAGTGTCTTCGGCCATTGATTGAAATTGTCACGCGGACTCCAACCAGGTAATCTGCATTTACCAACATTGCTTAGACCAACAGTCAAAGACTTCATGGACCGATGCCATGTTTTGGTTTGGCCACCTTGACTCTTCTTCCATCCTATTTCAACCCTAACCAACACCGTGCAACGAAGCAGGCGGTGATACGGCATGCGCAAACATGTCCCAATCATCTCAATCGATGAAGGTAAAATGACCTCTTCGACTGATTTATCATATTCCCCAAGTGCCTTTTGTCTAACCTCAATATTGCCTATTAGACTGTTCCATGATATACGAGCGATGCTACGAAGATTTCTATGGTCAATTATCTGAAGACAATGCATATCCTGGGTTCTCATGGCCCACATTTCGCAGCCATATGTTAAATCGGCGCGAACTGCTGCGCAGTACACCCGGCCTTTCGTTGAAAAACGGATATCTCGTCTGCGTCACAAGTGGCGTAAATTGGTAAATGCCAGTAGGGCTTTCTGAACCTCTGCTGAGATTTCGTCAGACACTGACCCACCAGGGATGATGAGACTCCCGAGGTAAGTGAAGCGGTCAACGCATTCACTTACTTTACCCCGTATAACTATTCTAGATGGATAGGCAGATCAGTCCTGGAGTAACATTTTGCATTTAGAAGGGGAGAAGCGCATCCCGAATATGCTTGCATTGTTACTCAAGGTGCTCAGGAGACTTCATATTGTCAGCGTCTTCACTGAATAGGACTATATCGTTTACGTATTCTAAGTCGATGAGTGGACCTCCTGGAAGGAGATTAATTCCTGAAGAGTTAAAAGAAGTGAGTGAGAATTCTAATAGTACATCTGTGACTAAATTAAATAAAAAAGGGGATAAAGGTCTACCCCGACGAGCCCCACTTGAGGATGATGTTTCTCCTGCAAAAGTGTTGTCTTCCATTCTAATAAGTGCATATAGTCAGTGACTTTTTCACTAAGTACACAAGAGGCTTTTTCTTATCTAGCTTGTAATGTATACTGACTTTTTTCTTTTCAATAATAATAAAGATTCTGATATCGATCTAGTCGCATTAGCGCTAGCTGGTTACACGGATACACAAAATGAATTATGGCGGATTACATGTGGCAATTTAATAAAACACTTACAAAATCCCTATCTACGTGTTATGTTTATATTCTTAAGTCGTCAAGGTGGTGATTTCAATTCAATATTGGTACGTCCTCGAATTTATTTTGTGATTTATGGGTTTTTGCCTAATTACTCATGTTTTACAGGGATATATTTGGCTTTAATATATATGGCTTGTTGTGAAGTTTCATTCTGAGTACTAAGACTTTTAGCGTCTATACAGAAATGAGGGCTGTACATTATCACTACTTACTGACCAGTCAGCGTTGATACTTCGGTCCTACGGGGGGATCCATTTTTGCCAAAATATCTCGTTAGTAACATCTTGGACTGCGAAACTAGATGAAGCAGGTTCCAATCTTGCAGGGGACTATGATTCCCTCAAGATTGTGATATACCGGGCACCTAAAGAAGATTGATTATCTTCAATTGCTTTTTATCTGTAAACTATTTCATTATTTTTCGTTGTATACAAGGTGAACATTTTATTTCTATTACTATTACGTCGCCCTTGCCCTATCCTCCTGTTTAACGCATTAACTGTTAGTATATCATGTCTCATTTATGAACTGCAGCTAATTGATTGTGTGCACGTTCACATTCACTATTACTCCTATTGTGTATAAATGTTAGTTTCCTAATTGGTTAACGGTGTGGCCTGGTTTTGTGTATATATAAAAGGATGTTTGAAATATAATACGATTCTATCTGGTTGGTTTGCCAATCTATGTCCTCATTTCCATCTTGAGAAGACGTGCAATAACTATCTAAAAACTCTCATTGGCGCTCGTTATAGTGTCTTTCTGCTAGCAAAGTCGCATCATACACTTGGTCATACGAATAGATAATGTCACTCCCTTTCTAACGGCACAACAGATTACAAATACGCTCTATTGGCAAATGCTAATTAACAAAAACGCTAAGTGCTACCGACTACCACTAGCTACTTAATATTTGACTAGGTATATTACTGGTGATTACCTATCTTCTACCAGTTTGTTTTAGTGTCATCTTACTGCATGTTGTGGTTATGAAACTGAAAAATTCTATGATTGAATATTTAGTGATTCATCAAATTAAGCACTATGTTATTATGTTTAAACAAATCTCTGAACAGCTGCGTAATAGCTAAGTCATTAGACTTTCATCCATTAAGCCACAGGTTACAATCCCATTTCGCCTACCTCGGTTTGAACAGCTAGGTAGTGGCAATATCATTAACCCTCATAATTAGAGTGTAATTTAAAGTCAGCTACACAATTTTGCGTTTAGCTACAATAAAACATCTGCTATTCTCGTTACGCTAACTTGAATCGGATCAATTTTTTGTTTTCTGTTGGTTCTTTTTACAGAATGACGACGCTTTGTGCCTTATTGATCGAGTCGCATTTGCTTGTTTATATCTAAATGATGATGATGTAAGTCAATCAACATAATAAGGTTAATAAAAATTAGTGAGAATTCGAATACTCATATGCTTTCTGTATTATTATTTTTATAAACTCAGGGAATCCCATATTTCATTGATACGCAATACTTTAGTCTTAGTCAGATATCTTGAACAGTATTGATCGACGCAAATTGCAGTTCCTTTAAAATTATTCATATCTTTGTAATCCTCAAAACCATTCAGGCTCCCAAATCGAATTATTTTATTTTATACTCTCTGAACTCTTGACTTAGATTTTTTATCACAAAATGACTTGTGTTCAATTGCAATAATAATAATAATCCAACTAGTATCACTATCTCGAAACACCTCTTTCGACGGCTTAGCCATGTTTTGTGTATGTCACTCCATGGACTTAAACATCTATTATTTATCTACTCTTAGTTTAGTTGGTAAAAGGTGTAAAAGTGGTCAGTTTGTGCCGTCCCACTGTAGTATTAAAGATAACTGCACAAAACTGGTTAGGAGTCTTATATATTGTTTACCTCCGTGGCTTGAAATTTGCACAGTAAAGCTCAGAATCGAAGGCAATTGATAAACTTCTGTAGTTTTCTATTCATATTTCCAACGCAATAGTGAAAACAATGTTTGAAATAATTAGTAAACGCGATATCACTAACTCAACCTGACCCTCCAGGAAACTAAAAAAAGCCAAGCATGTCTTCTTTACTCCAAGCAAACGATGATATATATAGAAAAATCCGCTTGTGCATCTTCAAGGTGTTCTTGTGAATCGGATATTTAAGGCGTTAGTTATTTGGCGCCTGGTTTGATGACAATCAAGTAGTTCCAAAATTAAAAATGGCAACCGTCAATGAATTCATTTTTTTGAAAATAATACATTTTCCAAAAACAGTTCAGAAAAGTATTATTTGAGTTTGATTGTGGCTGGCAAGTGGAATCTAGGGCGGGCGATCAGTTCTATTTAGTACTCGTCGGATGGATGTACCTACATCCCAGTGTTGATGTTCACACCGGGACCCGAATTCAATTCATTTCGTATCAAACGCCAGTGCTACTGAGTCCAGACAGCCACACTTGTTCAACGAGCATGTATATATAATTATAATGTATTTGAATCTTCCTGTTGACTTGTTATGAATTGAAGTTGATCAGTTTCTATCGCCATATGTGCATCCTGAGCGGATTGCCTCTATATAGCGATTATTCACAAGCATCGTTTGACTTAGATTGTGGTTGGCAAGCGGAATCCAGGACATGCGTTTCGTTCTGCTCGACTTCAGTCCATAACAAATCAACGGGAAGATCCAAATACAGTTCGTAGAAGATTTCTATGCTCTATTCATATATAAAATACCAAATTTCTCATTTTATTCTTAACTAATCAATGGTGTTTTCTACTTCATGTACCATTTTAATATACATTTAGCTTCTGATATTCTTACGTTCAACTTGTGATTCCATGGTTCAACGTGGACAGTTAGAATCAATTCTACTCACTGGACTTTGTTCAAATGACTTCATTAATTTAATACAGAATTATGTTGATTCAACGGGTGATGTACAGTCAGCCGCAATCGTTAGTTTACATGCTTGTCAGTTATCATTAAATGATAATTATTTATCAGCGATAAGTAACAATGATAAGCGAACCGATATAAATGATAATAATGGTTTGAATAATTCACGTCATGTACAAATTGTCCTGAATGGTGTACGATCATCATCATCATCATCATCAACTGTAGACAAGAAATTGTCTACACCTTTAAGTTATGGAAGTGGAGTAGGACGTGGTTACGCATCTAATGACCAGCAACCTATGATTATTAAACTTGGTGGATCTAAAATAGCTAATTGGGTTCAGTGGTAAGTAAGTGTTAAGTAGTAGTAAAAATGCTGAATGTTGCACTACTGCTGCTGTCCACTGTCTTATTATTTTTACTGCATTGTAAGAATTGGTTCCCAGGATTAGGCTACCTATGTTAAATCTAAACTACGACATGTTTTGACAAAGTTGTAAACCACAATTAAGACAGTTTGCAATCTTTTAAGGAATTTTTTGTCTTATTAAGTTGGAAAGTTTATAAATAAAGAATTACAGTTAGGATTGAATGAACAAACTTTTCACGGGTAAAGGTAACCGATCGATGATGAAGTCAATTTCTACAGTAATCGTTAGTTTCATGTGTCTGATTGACGCAGTATGGTGAGGCATTTCACTATCAACTGCATAGTGTCCCTGAGAGGAAAACTCACCTGACGTCTAGGAAAGTGTCCGAACTTGATATTATTACTGATTTCACTAATAAACACTTTATAACTTCATAATGATAGAGGACAGTAACCCAACTTCATTCGTTGTTCTAAGGGGAGGGTGGTAGTTAGGACAAGCACTGATTATTATGTTATGTTACTCAGTGATCCTTTTTATTACAAGCTGTGATAATACATATCTTGTAAAAAAATATATACTAAAGGATACTTCACTAACCAAGAAGATTAGGATTGTGTTCAGTTTTGTGGAAAAACTCATAAGTCCTTACGCTTAATAAGCTGTTCCAAGATGGTTTTGTCGATTCAATCGAATTAAATTCCTAATATGTTCACTATTTCGCAGAAACTTGGGTAACTATGTAGCATCAGCGTTGGTGGCTTTCTCAGCAACGGTGAATCAATTAAAATGATCTTTATCAATCGCCATCAAGTCCACACATCTGTCTTAGACTACCAGATTGTTTTTTCCTCCCAACAGAGTCGCTGTATCGTCAGAATCTGCTGTAAAGTTATCAGTTTAGCGCTCCTTAATACTCTATAATCAGTCGGTCTCCCTAGCTTACAACAGGTTTACTTGTTCAGTCCCAGTTACTTTCTTCGAATTTCCGACCTTTTCAGTTCTAGAGTAAACACCTCATTCCAGCTCGAACTTAACATGGAATACTAAAGAAACACCAACATTAGGTCACTACATCTTTTCTCCTTCGAAATACTCATATCAGACATAGGAGCGCAGTTTGAATACTAATTACTTGTAATTATACATATAGTTGTTTAGTTTTCGAGGGTCTGAAGGGAAGTTTTTTTTTATTGAATTCTGTTGCTTTTAGCATATTTGGTACCGTTGAAATCCAGCAAAGTAAATTGAAGTAATTAAAAGGATGTTCCCAGTATGTATATATCATCAAATTGTTGTACATAGTCTTGCATAGAAAGTTCATTATGACCTGTCGTATGTTGATTTTGAATAAGCATCCGTTATCTACTTCTACAGCATAATTACTGAATATATGTTCCTACCTGTCTAATCACTGTTTTTCATTTTTTCCTTCTTAGTTATCGTGACCTATTAGACCAATGGCAAATGTGGTTCTATCGAGCCGATTTTGATATCACTTATAAATCACGTCTTTTATCTGATTATTTTTCATCTACAAGTGCTTCGCGAACTCAAATGTCTACTTCATTGTTAATACCGTCATCAAAAAGTGTTGAAGTTGATGTACCTACCAGCTCCAGTACTACTGGTACTAGTTCTAGTAATTGTAGTACTACTACTGTCTCTACAAGTATTGCTAATAGCTCAGCATATACTGGTAGTAGTAGTAGTAGTAGTAGTAGTAGTAGTAGTAAAGTTCGGAATATTGGATTTGTAGCCGGCGCTAACCAGGTATATTTTGTATTTTTGTATTTCAATAAACACGTGTATATTACTTTCACATAAAATTTGATTCTTGTATAGATACTGTTTAATAATTGAAGAGATTATATCACTAATTCATTCTACATTGTTTTCATGTCTTATCGTCTACTTTGACAATTTGTTGAGCGATAGCTTAATAATCAAGATGTTTGACTTTTAACCACCGTGTCGCATGTTTGAATCCTGATGTACCTACTTTGGTTTGAACCGCTGGGTAGTACCATTACCACTTACATATTTCGAAATATCTTTAAAGTCAGTTCAAATTCAGTAGTTCTTACTTCTATAAAATCTTACCAAGTGTCCTGCTATGATAGACTATCTGCCTAAGTAATATGTGAATGAAGATATATGCATTACATGCACTAAACCCATTCCATCTAAAGTTTGTAGTGATTGATTCTTTTTGCTTCTGTACTTCCATTCAGAAAACTTGGATTCCCTGGTAGTCTAATTACGAGTGCTTTATAAGTAACTGCATTGTGATTGGTTTACCGCCTAACTATAATAGAGCTTCATGTACTTTCAACGTCAACAGTTATGTGAACAAGATAGTCTTGAGTGTCGTCAGTGATATCAGAGCAGTTATTACTTCTTGGTTGTGAAAAAACTCCTTGAGGCCTGGGTGCAGTGCCTGTTTTAGCAGTTCTTTATCTTTTTGCTCTGTACTTATGAAGGCAGTGGTCTTTGGGACAAGTTAGGATCTGTCATGTTTATCCCTTTCAACCTCCTCCTTCCGTCGTAAGAGAACAGCGTCATGAGCAATCGTAGCAATATATAACGGGAACTTTACTGCTGTCACGTTTACGTGCTGTCTACAGCACAACCTCGCCTCTGAATTCTAGGTTTCCTGCTGTTAATCGAACTGCTTACTGGTTGGGCTGTCTGGAGTGAGTTTTCCGGTTAATATTAGTCGATCAGTTATTACTATATGCAAGTCTGACTATCACATTCAGACAACAACTACGGTCGGGCAACGTGTTGCTAACGACACTATTGAAATGGTATGGTAAGATCAGACTTTGTAGACTGATGAGTGAGACCTATATTTATTAACTAATAATTTCCTCTATTTTTATTTTATGGAATTTCTCAATTAGAGTCAATACTCACTTGCTTACTTTCAATAGGTATTTGTCGCTTGTGGCTTTTGTGGCTGGCGGTTAGAACCTCATAGTAACAAGTTGAATATATCCTCTTCTGGAGGTGGTAGTAACGTGAACAACCCATCCGTCATTGACACCACATCCTCTACAACAATTTCCAATCTACAAATGCATGGCGGTGGAGGTAAACAGACAATATGTCAGCATTGTCGTAAACCATTACCTAGATGTTCCATATGTTTAATGCATTTGGGTACATCTATTCCGATGAATGAATGTGTATCTGTCTCAAGTGCTACAAAAGCTGAAGTAATGTTTCAACAATCAGCTTTAGCACCAACGGCTAAATTATCAGCTGACTTCATGAATGCTATGCAAATCAGCGTCACAGGTTCATCGGTACCATTGGCAGAAAATAGTGTAAATAAAAGCAGTAATCATAAAGCCCTATATTCGTAAGTTACTGAAGTTAATCTTAGTTTTCTTCTACTTTCTAATTTTTTTTGACAGTTTAACCGAAGTAAATTTTCACTTATTCTTGATAATTCATTTCCTTATACCTTAGCATACACAGAACTCCACTCGAGGAATCCAAGTACCATCTAGTGATTCTTCGTTTTATGTATTAATTGTCTATCTAAAGTCAGTTCTTGATGTAAATTTCAAGTTCATCAATATCTGGCATCCTACACTAGCAAACTTTATTAAGTTATCTTTTCGAACAAAAATTGTAATACATTTCAACTATCCTTAATACAAGGTACTTACTCACCTTTGGGTGTAGTTGAAATCGCGCTATAATACGAGTTGACTGATGTTAGATATATAAACCACTAGATATTGATTCCGTCACAAAGCCTAGAAATCTTTGATTTGGTCTTCAAGGTGGGCATGAGTGCGCCCTTTTGTGGAATCCTTATATAAAGCAAAACATCTTTCGTTCATTGCTTTGTGGTTTTCAGTGGTTGTCTAACTGATATCATTTCGTGTCGTAAAATTCGAATTCACTTGAACTAGACTCTTAACATTTTCATCCCGCTGCATTCGAGTGGCTTGGGGACATGCCAGGCATCTGGAGCCGATATCTCAGTTTCCGACCCTTTGGTCTATAATGTATTCAGTCTTTGTCCTTATTGGTTATCAGCTCATTGACGAATGAACTAGATATTGTGAGATATAACTGCTATGTTTTACGCCAACCACACAAAATGAAAGCGGATAACGTTCTGACGCTCATCTTAGTTGTAGACTTAATATCCATTGCTGGTAAAGGCGTAGCTTGAATAGAAGTTTTTAGTACTTGGTGAATAACATCTTCTAGTGGCACAGCAGCAATAATAACTTCATTCTCAAGCTTCTGAGTCGCAATTAATCTGAAGAGAAAACATTAGCGTGGCCAAAAGTCGTTGTTGATTTATAATAAGTTTTAAAATCATAAGCTAGCAACATGATTGCCTAACGCTGTGAACGATTGGCGGTATGTGCTGGAATGTTGTATTTTGACACAAAAACAGAAAGGAGAGGTTTGTGGTCTGTTAACAACGTAAATAGCCTATCATAAATCACTTTATGAACTTTCTTTATTGCGAAAATCAATGCCAATCCCTCTTTTTCTACTTAACTGTATTTCCGTTCAGTAGCATTTAGCGATCTAGATGCGTGAGCTATAGGTTTTTCTGTACCGTCAAGGAAACGATGACTAATAACAGCACTAATACCATGGTTATAAGCATCGGCAGTGGTGATTATTTTCAATTTTTGATAATAGTGGGTTAATAATAAATCAGAAGACAAGATTTTACTTATTTCTTCGAAAGGATTCTGGCATGGTTCTGACCGATTCCATGCATTCGCTGTTAGAATTTTATTCAAAGGATGGTATAGCTTTTGTATAATACCCAATCGTTCCCCAGAATATTCGTAACTTCCTGACGTCGGTAGGTACAGGCAATTGCGTAACAGCATGTTTATTATCCGGATCTGAGTGGCGCCTATGTTTAGAAAATATTAATCCAAGATATATGACAGAGTGAATGAAAAATTTATATTTATGTTTTTCGCAGCTGACAACTAGATTGTGATATTCGTGTAAGTACTTTATCCAAACGGGACAATAGTTCATCTTTCGAAAAACCCACTACAATAATACCATCTAGATAAGGGACGACACCAAATGACAGTCTTTTATACGTGCATAGTCCACGGTGAGTAACGATTGTAAGATAAGGTTCAAAAACATCGTCACCGTCTGCTAGTAAATAGGCATCAGATAAATCCGTCACTCTTTGATGTAAATACAGTCTAGCTTTTTCCAGTAGTGCAACATCCCAAAATATTGTGAAATACATTTGAATGCTTTTCAAAAGTTGAGTTGCAGTCAACACGTTGTACAACTATATACAGTATGCGCATTGAAGGATTCACATGTTCCTAAGAATTTACATGTCCTAAAGGTAACACTCCACAACAACGTATTGACTACAACTCAGCTTTTTGAAAAGCATTCAAATGTATTTCAAAATATTTAGGGATGTTGCACTATTGGTAAAACCAGACTGTATTCACGTCAATTGGGTGACGCCAATTTTTTTGCTCTAAACGGCAGGTACCGTACGCCTCCATCGATATAGTCGAGAGAGAACTTGATCGGTTAGAAAAGCCTCGGGTTATACAACCTGTTACTTTCTCATCATGGTCAGCTTCGATCGTTGTAGTTCAGAAAGCTAATGGTACCGTTCACCTATGTGGTGATTTCTCTATTGGATTAAATAATACTCTACAAAATCATTTATATCCGTTATCATTGCTAAAAGATTTATTCACAAAACTCAATTGTGGACCTCACTTCTTGAGTATAATTCATATGCTTTTCATTTATATTCATAACCAAAGCACATAACAGATGAGTTAGAATAATATTATCAATACACAATGATGTTATTTAGAATTGGAAAACGGAGTAAATTGTCCACATTAAGTCGGTTCTAATTTCTGCATGGAAAATGCTATTACAATATAATGTATAGTTTAAATGAAAGCTGATAACCAAGGCAATACAAAGATAAAATAACAAGATTGCAAATAGTTATGCGAACGTTTTACATAAATAAAACCTTTGTAAAATAGCTTTTAACGTTTTTACCTCTTAGATCAATTGTCTGCCACATCTCTAATTAGTTGTGTTCTGTTAGCAGAGAGACTTTATTCTAGTTGCTTTTTTTGTTTGGATTGTTAACTTTATCTATTTATCAGTTCTTGTTGTATCATCTTGGTTAGTTTTGATTCACTTTTACGGCGTATCTCTGCGTTGTTTCGGAGTATATTTAAATAAATACCGATTTTCTTCATCTTAATTTTATTCGATTCGTAACTTCTAATTGGTCGTGTTGGTGCCGAACTTTTTGAACACTTAATCAGATTTTCTAAAATAAGCGAATGAATGCTGTCACTGCTAAATAGTTTCTATAGTCAACCAAAAAGTTATATTCAACGTAGAATCTTAGAGAAATACACAGCTTATATCGTCATATCACATTAACGTAAAATGTTGGCATCAGTAAAGTGAATAACAAAGAAGTTGAGATCAAGTAGCATTGAGGATGAAAAAAAACTAAACTGTATGAATATGAACCGAAAGGATTAAGTGGTAATGTTTAAATGAAAGTAGGACTGTCAGGAGAAGCAGGGATTCGATTGTGAGCGTGGTATCTTGAATACTGTTAGGAGGTGGTTATCACTTTCCGTTTGCCTACATAGTGGAAAAGTTCTTTTTTAGGCCACCTGGAAAATAAGTTAGGTTAGGGTTGGTCTTAGAGATATTGGAGCGAGACCATGGTACCCAAGGGATAACTGCTTGAAGCTGGTTACACACGGGCTTCTTGAGAGAGGTTTTATTTGTGTTAGCTCCGTACTTATTAAGGCCTTACCTCATGAGACGGAAATATGTGAGGGAAACACCATACTGTTGTCACACTTTTGTACAGTCAGCAGTACAACTTCGTTTTTAGACCATGTATTTACTGCTTTTAGTCACGGCTCTTCAACCGACTTGCTTGGTATGGTAGGACTTTAATGAACGAACTTTCCATCCAGTACTGCTTAATTGGATTATTACGATAGACAAGCCTGACTACCACGTCAACGTAGCAGTAATAGTCAGTCATTGAAGTATTTTCTACCCCTTTACTAACATGTTATTATGACTGTTGTTTGCATCCGCATTGTCTATCTACATTAGCATTTTATCTTACCTATGTATAGATCATCTGAAAAATCTCCATCTATCTCAAACTCGATATCTATAGCGGATTGGTTTGTTTGGTGTCAAGCATGTAGACATGGTGGTCATGCTAGGCACTTAACTGATTGGTTTTATGGCGATTCTGTTGATTTAGGAGATATTGGCTACACAAAAGAGTGTCCTGTTAGTGGATGTCAATGTCGGTGCGCTTCTTTGGATGTTAATCAAACACTGTCACAATTAAATTATACTCGTTCATCCTTAAATAGTAGTCCAGATTCTGAGGAATCAAGTTCACTTGGTGATAATGAAACAATTAGATGACAAATTATTTCAGTGAACATTCTCTATTTTTTTTTAATTATGTACACCACTACGGTCGTGTTGGCTTATTTTCTTTCGTTTCTTTGTATCCTAATTATGTACATAATGATTATCTGATAATATTTAATGTAACAATTTTGCGACTGCTTATTCAATAAAACCTTTATTTTTTACATCATTTTGATTTGTAAGTAGACTTATTTCTTTATATTACTTAAATGCTCTTAGTGATTTCGTCAGAATCGACCGTTTATTGAACAAATCACGACACGGATCATTGTTGAACAATCAGTTGAATGCAACTCATCACTTTACATCAATTTCTCTGACTATAAAAAATCGTCTGACAGTGTTAACAAGAGAGAGTAGTGGAGACACTGTGGTGTACTTAAGAGGGTAGTCAACACTATAAATAATTCTTAACATGGACCATACTGCGAAATTGTGCGTGGAGGGCCCCTCAAAAATTCGTTTGAAATGATGACTAGTGTCGGATCGAGCTGCTTACTCTCGCCCTTTCTCCTTCTTCTGGTGGTTGACTAGGTTATGAAACTTTAAATATCTCGGGGGAGACACGGAATACAGTAGACGACTTGAACTTTGTAGGTGACCTAGCGCTTCTAACCTACTCGACAACAAATCCAGATGAAGAAGTCTAATCAAACAACAGCCTCTGCAACAATAGGCCTCAACATAAGCGAAGGGGATAGCACGATCATTGTTATGTATGGCTAGAAGCTGTTATGGTGGGGGGAGAGTGCAACCAATTATTTGGTAAGCCCTTGTGCGCATGAGGTCACAACAGCAAACATCGACGAGAGCCTAGTGGGTCTTTGCACGTCAATCCGACGCCCACTTAGTCCCATGTCGAGATAAAAAGAACACAAGCCGATGAATCAACCAGATAAGTCATATTATATTTCTGACATTCCTTTGTATATACACAAAACCAGACCACAATTAACCAATTAGGAATCTAATATTAATACAAAACAAGGGAGATAGTGGTTGTGAATGAAGGTGACATATACACAAATAATTATCTGTAGTACATGAATAAAAGATAGTGTCGATCAGTCAGTGCCCGTTGTCTCTCATGGGGCATATGCCTCCACCCAGCATCCTCCAACCAAACGGTAATATACTAGCAGTAAATATGCCAAACGGGGGGATAGGGTACGAGAGAATAATAAGTAAAATGGTTACATTACATTAATAAATGGTCTCCTGAGACAATTCTGAGAGTTAATCACCCAACAACTTTTAGAAGCAATATTGTGTACAAACAGTATTACACTTAGCGGGGAAGGTGTGGAAACTTCTAGATACCTGAGTATCATTATCGACTAACATGGACGAACTGGTTCAGATGTAAAGTCACGGATTGACAAGGCAAGGGTAGCGTGTCTACAATTGGAATACATCTGGAACTTTAAACAACTGTCAGCCAACTCCGAAGTTAGGATTTTCAATATGAACGTCAAGACATTTTATTGCATCAAGCTGAAAATTGGAGAACTGCCAAAAGCATCATTAAAAAGATGCAACTGGTTGTGCAAGATACTTTTGAGTCCGTTGGCTAGACACCATCAGCAACAACTTATTGTGACAGAAGACAAATCAACCAACTTTCAATTGAAGAAGGAATTAGTTAAAAAAGCTGGATGTGGGTTTTACACAGTGGGGATATCACCAAACTGTGTCACAAGATTGTTGACGATTCAAAATTTCCAAAAATACAATTGTTCATTATATCAAGCGCAAGTTGCAGTGATTTTTCGAAAGCTTGGTCTGCAAACCCCCATTATATTGGTTTAATGTTAATGTGAGTCGTACTCCAGGGCATATTCTACAACATTCATGTGTGTTATCAAGATATTGGTGGTTTCACTGATTACTGATTTGATATAGGGATCGGTGCATTCATATAAATGTTGTTCGCTTGTTTTGTCTCAGTTTTTCATTCACAATATAATCTTCCTACAATTCTGGTCTTTTAAAGTAGCTAGTGGTTAGGAAGGAATAAGTCGTAGTATATGATCGAAGTACAAGCGTCAGGGATAACGTCTTGCACTAATCATACTGACTATCGAATAAATCATATATATATATATATATATCATCCATCTATTCCAGATTTATTGGCTGTATCACATTGTAAACTAAATAATATTAGTCAATAAGAACCTATATGTCTATCTCATTCAAAGATATACCAAAGACAAGCACTAACTTGAAAAGGCCAGAGGAAAAGGAGACCATAGTTGGTGGTATTCCTAAAAGGGACTGATAAATTTGAAGGCACAATGGAAATTTGCTGGAATTTTTTACGGATGAGAGAACCTTGCCTAACTAGTTTAGATGCAAACAATTATGTCCCCAGTTACTTTGGCTGAGGAGAATGAAACTTAGTCTCACGTCTGTGTTCAGAAGTCTCAGTGACTTAACATTCTTCCGAACTATGGATTTTCACAATAGTGAATTCATTTTCAAATTGGTTGAATATCGTGCTACTCTCAGGTTCTGTTGTTTTAAAAGTTGACGCGTCCATATGTGTAAATATTTCTCTAAAAAATTCACTATAGAATTTACTTTAAGTGAATGGAGTTCATCGTATTTAAAGAAATAACTCAAAAATATAGAAAAAGATCTTTTAAAGAACATAGTTGTTTGCAGCTTTACTGTAACCAGTTAGTTATGAATTAACAAAAAACATGTTACTGATTCACGACTGGATGATTCCTAAGTTGATTGGGAACTTTAAAATAATTTCACTGTAAAGTAAATGAAGAGAGGCACCGCCCTGTTTAACAGAAATATATAATTCAATGGGTCAAACGCATTTAAAATATTTAAAATGTCTAAGAGGCTAAAAAGGATTTACCTAACATACAGTGTTAATTTAAATCGGGCTTAATGCTCCCCAATAAACAGGAAAAGTTGGATAATGTATGACCCTAGTTAACTCGAAGAGTTACAGCTTGAATAAATGAGAGACCCTTGTGTCAATCAAAATAAGACGATCGTAGTAATATACGTATATTTGTACGACAACTAACAATAACAACCTCTAGCTGGTCAGCAAAATGTTCTAATAAAATAGAGGCATCAATGAATTATGAAGTACTTCTAGTGGTATTTCTTCCGTACATGTCGCAAGAAGCAGTCAATGAAGTCCATTATCACTTCTGAAACGAACAGAGCTGGATCATGCTAAACGATGGAAGTGATCAACAGCACCAATACGCACCCATCATTGACGCTGAACTTGAAGCATTTGGAAAACTTCGAAAAAACTGACCACCGCGTTACAAATAATCAAAATATATGTTTTGTCTTGAATTGGAATAAATACTGAAAACCAATATTCATAGAGGTGACTTCAGAGTCTTGGGGTAAAAATTAAGTTATAATACATTAACATTGTTTTGTGGACCAACTAACAGGAGACAACGTAGCAGTAATGTGGATTAGGTTGAGAAATTACTTAAGACATCATTGTGATCTGAAGGTAACACTCCACAGTGATATGGACAACAATTTTTCCTGTTCTTTTGTTATATTTGAAAACACGCAACCACTAAATAGACTGAAAAAGTCTACTAATTAAGCGAACTATACATATCCACTCCAAATTTCCATGTTTAACCCCTTTTTAATAGTGTTAAATAGTCATCATCATATGCTGTTTTCTTTTGGCTAAAGTTGTCCCAAAAGTCGTTTTACGATCACCTACGACTTCTTCCGTAACATAATTCTATCACAAGATTGAGAACCTCAAACAACAGTAGCAACCTTTGGCGCTCCAGTAAACAACTACAAAATGTTAATTAAACAAAGCCAATATCTCGACATTTATGGGAATGGATCAAAGATATAAGCAATGAATAACCTCACAAAGCACTTACAATCATCATAAAGGCGTGGATGCCAAGTTAAGAGATGGATTATTTTTTGTAACAGTGAAGAATCAGATAAGTGAGAAAGTGTAAACTGACATCCAGATTGTACTATGAAATAACTTGTTTAATGAAGAGATAGGCAAACTCTTGAAATATCACGTAATTGGTGAACATTCTAAGCTATAAAATATCATTTAATGTAACGAAATTGTGAACTGAAGGCAACTGGACGCATTAACCAGAGTTACAACCATCGCAACTTACGAAGGATACAAAGTGGTTAGGCCCTAAATCATCTTAATAAAGCTATTAAGAATGACCATCTAGATATATTGCAGTCAGATTGTTGTTTATTTTAGATATTTAATTTAAAAAGTGAGATCATCTGGGCTACTTGCTAAATAAAGTATGATTTTAAGGTTGTTACTTTTAAGTCTAGTTGTCATCCAATAATTCTTTTCAGGTGATTTCGTAGTGTACAATAATGAAAACTTTCTGAAATGATTCTCTAAACTTTGGAACAGGTTAACTAATTCATTCCAGAGTACGTAATTGGTTCAAATAGGTGTCACAACTTATTATTTTTCAATTTTTTAGATAATTAGCACTTAACCAACTCTCAGATTTTAGCAATGAAGAGTATTTATGATTCACTCTCCGATTCTCCTGAGACGGTTTTAAGCACTAGTCATTATTCAACAAATTTCAGGGATTAGTATTATTATATGATCATTCTTTCAACAATCTTTAACTTTTAGTTATTTCGCTATTACGACGAATAGGTGTAGCAACTGCGTCTAAATGCTAACTGATTCATTACGGTGTTTTAGTAGCAATTACTACTGATAGCGCAACTCAGTTTGGTTATCTATAAACCACTGTTGTCTTACTCTAATAACTATATTGCCGTTCCACAGAAAACAAGACAGGGCCCACTAGGTCCATCGACCTTTAATTGAAATATGCAGCACTCGTCCACAAAATAAATTTAAGATTGTGGTCGAAATTTACTTAGTTGCTATTGACAACTTTTTGACTTCTTAAGGCAAAAAGAACAACCTGGCATAAATTGAGAATTACACGAATGGCTTCCAAAAACCATTCGTACGTATGCCTACGGAAATGGTTCTACGTGAGTGTCAGACATGATGAACGAAAACCTGAAACCCACCTGTCTAGAAAGTTTCGGGAGAACCCAAAACAGCTACACAGGTTAATGCTCTGGAGGTCAATTACCAATTCAAACCTCCTAAATATCGGAGGCTCCGATGGAGAGCCGCTCTCTAACACTGGGGCAACCGATTTTGCCAACTCATCCTTAGGCAGACAACTAAACTTCCCTTAAGCTGTGAGCACCAACCCGGCTAGCACATCTCTGAAGGTAGAAATTGGTTATTTCGAGACAAAACGCGGGCTAGGTTTGAGAAAACTAAGGGAATTGAAGCCTAACTAATCACCTGGTCGCGATGACATGATGCCTGTAGGATTAAAATGGTGTGCCGAAGCGTTGGCACACCCAATCAGTAATCTCTTTTAACACTCTTTATAATCAAAAACGTTGCTGGAAGAATGAAAGCGGGCAATCGTATCTACAATATATGAGGGTGGTGGCAGAAAGGACCCTACTTGCTACAGATCATAGTTGATGCTCCCAATACTATAAAGGGTTTCAGAAAGTATTGTGGATGCTGAAGTGCGAGAGTCTTTTGAAAGCTACAACCCGCCTCACGGAGTGTAACACGTATTTCGGCGAAACGGGTACTTCAATACAAACATCTTTCCGACTTGGTATGATTGAACAGCCTGTTGAGTCACTAACATAAAGGACTTTGCAGAGGCATCTGACACTGTACACAATAGCCCTCTCATCCATAAAACACAAGCAATAGGCTTCACGGAACTGTTACTCCTCTACCTATGGAATTACTTGCGGAAGCGACATTTTTGTAGTAAGGCGTGTAGGGTGTACCCAGACTAGAGTCTGACCACGTCTGGAGTATCACAGAGCACGATACTCGGGCCACTGCTGCTCCTAATTTTTACTAATGTCCTCTCAGCAAATACTTGCTCGTCCATTCTTATATATAAGGACGACGTGAAATTATGGAGAGCTATGATTGAGGACAGGGAAACGAAAATTTTACAAAAGGACCTGACTAGGATAGAGAGGTGTACAAGGGATAACAGTCTGACCCTTAATATACAAAAATAACATGTAATGTACTACCACACTCCAGATTTTACTCAACCAGATTATTACCTAGGCGGGCAAAGGATAACTAGTACTTCTTAGGAGCATGACTTAGGCTTAACCTTTACCGATAGATTGGGGTCTAAAGAAAACTATCAACTGGATGTCACGAAAGCCGAGTCCGTAGGTAGTTGGGAATGCTGACACCGGACCTGTTCCTTACAATATTTAAAACATACACAAAACTGAGTTTAGAAAACCTCAACATTACTGTGTTCCAGCGATGGGCAACAAAATATGTAACCGGACTTCGGAATAAACAAAACTCTGACCGGCTATGAAGGCTGCGACTGCCTATCTTGAGCTGCAGACAATTGAGGCGAGATCTAATCACAGTATACAATATATTAAGGACAACTGGACATTCAAGTGAAAGCATACTGGCCGCCTCACATGTTCATATACCTTGAAAAAAACACACAAACTATTGCCCATTTGATACCACGAACACAGATGAGGATGATGTTCTTGTCATGAAGAGTTTACTCTAAATAGGACGCGCTGTTAAAAGAGGTAACCACGGACTACACTTTAGCTTGTTTGAAGAAGAAGCAAGGTGACTGTGTTTATCGCTATGGTGTACGTAAATACACCTGTAACAGAGGTTGAAAAAAAGTAATATTAATCTCAAGCCCTGAACCTTAGCACTCACAAACTTCATTTTTTCTACAGTACTCGTCAAGACCTTACTCAATGAATCACGGATGGAATGGACGGATGGGGACAATGTGCACTACAAGTATTTAAAAATAGGACAAAAAAGAAAGGCATAATGCGGTAAACAGAAAAGAAGGAAGCAAAAAAGAGAATGTGAAAAATCAAATGTACGAAATAATATTATAACAAGCTGTAGCTGCCGAGCCAAGATAGTCGCATAGCTAGCCAACTATAATAAACAGCTGAAGATCAGGAACCAAAATTGCGACATTCAGGACGCGAGCACAGAGAAATTAACTGGTTTAAAGAAACAGATGATCACAGTGATATTGAATATTGGATACTTGTGGCCTACTGAGTGCATCATTGTCAAGGTTGTGGATGCTTATTGGGAGGTCAGTTTGATTTTGTCGAAACCAGAGTTGGGATTCTAATTATTGACCAGAACTGTACTTTAGTGCAACGTATATGTATAGTCCTTGGTCCGTTGATTATTATTCATATGGATAAGTTGGTAGTTACTTCTTTTAGTAGTCTCATATCTAGAATACCGTTACTAGATGTTACCAAAATTTTGGAACCGAAGTCAAAAACTTAAAAAACAAGCACAAAGCAGTCGTCTGACTTTTACTTGCTCATCACAAAGGTATTAGGTAATAAATACTTGCTTATTATCTTAGGATTGCCGTGTAATAACCACTGATATCAGTCGTTACAATATATTGTATTTAGTGGTAGTATATTACCAATAAATTGTTGCTAATTGCCTCTCTACAAGCTCCTGACTTAAACTTCGCAGTTTTCTGTCCCCAAACAAACAACTGGCTCACTATCAAGCGTGATGGTCAGATAGTTATTTAAAATCTCATATTGTAGTTATGCTTTTATTCCCCTACAAAAATACAGATGATCTGTTTATTTACCTTATCTATGTCTTTACTTATTTATTCTTCTTCTTCTCCATATATGCTTTATCTTATTAAACAGATGAAATTTACTCGGAATTTAGTCCCCTCCTACTCTACATTTTAGTGTTCCACTTTTGCAACTATTTGACTCACTTTACGTAGTAGCTTCAGGCTCTGACAACCTCAATGTCATTAGATAGATGTATTCATATGCACTTAAGTCATTCCAAAAATAACATGATTCAATGAACTTGTACAGTAGAGTCGTTACTCTGTTATCAAACTGCCATAGATCTGGAACCATGGCTTATCATCAAGGCTTGGTCGAAAGCAAATCTATTTGCCCACCGTGAAGATTTGCGATATTACTAATTATGGTCGTAGTTATGAAGTAACAGACAATGAGCAACATAGTGACAAGAAATTAATGTAAGTGCTGTTTGTTAGTGATTAAATGTAAATTAATAATAAATATCCAGGCTCGGTCAAATATTACTGTTTTTTTTCTAGAAATGGAATATTTCCTTAAACGAATACCTGCATTCAGTCGAGCATTAGGTGATATAGACTCTGATAGTGAAGATGATGATTCAGTTCTTGGTGGTCTTCAGAATAGTCGTGATACTTTTAATGAGTTGCCAATATTTACAAATAAATGGGATGAAGAGTTAAGTATTGATGAAATATGTAAAAGTTATAAAACGATATTACACGTTATCGTTGCTATAGGACCACTAACAACTGCCTTTGTGACAATTGGTATAGATTTAACCCAGAAAGATCCATTTGTTACTAAAGTATCATGTAGAAAAATATCTCTAATATTCAGCAGTTATTATCTTCCAGATTACGACAACACCTTAGTTATCTGCATTGAAGATGAACCCAAATATTTATGTTATCAGCACAAGCATATTCTTTATCAGTATTTAGATCGGATTTTCTGCTATAATGAGAATTTTAATAATGATAAAATCAACATAAGAGATATCAATGTACTATGCAGTCGACAAGTAACTCAGTATCACTCAAAGTTAAAGATACCTTCCCCGTTTATTCGATGTATATTAACTTCTTCAACATTAAACAGTCAGTTTCCAAAGTTAGAAGAACCAAATATTTTAGCCGGTTTACCGGCCGAAGTTCTATCTTGGTTTTATTTCAAATCATTACCAGTCAGTGCGTACATTGTATTCTATTTAGCACATATCAGTGTATATGAATGGTCAGGAGTGAAAGAGGTACTCAGCACCTTATTACCAGTTGGTTCCGAAATCATGCATAAACAATTTTTGCTTAAAAATGAATGGGATAATAATTTATTAGATGAAAAACTTAGAGAAATGTGTATTACTGCAGTGTGCAATAGTGAACGTGCTAAAACAGATCAAATGTATACCTAAGTTGTAACTCTATTTGACTTTTTCTATTTGTTACCATTTTCATGATAATCTATTTTTCACGTCTTATTGTGATCAGTGATATAAAAGTAATACTTGAATACAGCATAGTTTCGATTCCCAAGTTCGTTATTACACAGTTTTATCTAAATATTCCATCCATCTGTATTTCAAATTAGCTTGATAATAAGCCCAGTAGCATGTAGTCATATGTAGAACAGTGGTTTAGTGGATTTACGAGATAGACGTGAAGAATACACAATCGATACTATTGTTTACAGATATAGCTCGAATAAGAATGTAACAATTGTACGTTACATTTATTTTAAGATTACGTTTATGAAAAACATGCAAAATTGCTCTATAATGACATAGTTTATGCCATATTGTATGATGACAATAAGATGTGCTCAATCCGAAGCCAAACTTTTTATCCCTAGATAGATTGCTGTTTCAGGTTAGGCGTCATGCAGCTTCTTAGTATTCGAAATTTCTTCGGTTTTCTTAGTTGAGTTGCGGAGCCCAGGATTCATCTCATAATGCTAAAGCAGCAATCGGGTATAGCTGTTTATCTAAACACTATGCTCAGTGCTTCAAATGTCTCTGAAGGTTATTGATAAGATTCCGGTTATTTTCGAAATTTACCTGGCAAACTCCATCATTTTGATGATTTGAATAAACAGACAACTTTGAATAATTTCTACATTCAGCTATTGCCTTCAGAGCACGAGATCTTGTCACTAGTATGTGAGAACTTCAATTTTTTTTATATCCAGTAGGATTGCGCATATTTTTTAAAAATAAGCTATCAATTTTGTGGATCCTCAAGCAATATTGCTTTTATTTCTGTTACGTGTTCTCAGTGAAACATGCTTATCTGTGCCTCCGAGCGAATTGAATTCGGAGAAATCATAATAACAACTATGTAACGACACCAGATTGATATTTTGGAATCCTTTAAAATGTTCAATAGTCAGAAAAGTTCAAACCTATTAAAATATATTGAAGCTAAAGCTACTAAACACTTGAAACCAAACTTGTATGTCCAAAAGGAAACAATTACCAGTTATTCCTTACCTTGGTAACCTAGGTCACTTCATTACATCATTGTTATTATTGTTTCTTCAAGCTCAACTCATTTTATTGCATCGTGTCGTTTCTCCAGTCACCTCAGTCCGTGATGAGTGAAACATTAGTAAATATAATCAGAGACCATAAGCATTCATGTCCCGAAACAATAAGTATATGGAGCATTAACTTCAACTTTTCTCCTTTACCCCAATACCTATAGTCATTAATGAATAGGTCCTCATAGCATTCAGTCTATACCTCTTACGGTACCCCACAATCTGGATCATATTTAAATCTACATATTGGATTGTCAATGCAGTCTGAAATCATTCTAGAGCTTGGAACGGCAACTTGTATAATTAACTCGGTAAATCTGTTCAAATACTGCGAACAGAATTTAATGTTATTCAGTTTTGTCAACCACAGACGTGCCATATTCGACTGATCAAGAATAACAGATCAATGATTCAAAATCCAAATTAAATATGAGGGTTTTTACGGTAGGTATATTGCAATTCTGCCTTCTTGATGGGTACTAACTAGCATGCAAGTTAAGCAAAATTTTATATCAACCACCTAGCATCCGCACATAGTATTCGCAATATCTAGTCACTTAAACTAGTGCTCGCATTGCAAAACCTCAACGATAGAATTCGATAAGCAATAGGATCTGCATAAGCATGATATTGATCACCAACAACGTACAACTTGACGAATATATGCATCAGTTCAATATATCATACGTTATTAGCACGGTAAAATCAAATTAACAAGATTAGTATCCAAGGGAAACACCTTACTGCCGTCACATCCCGCTGTGGTCAGCAGTACGACTTCACCCTCAGATTCTAAGTTGTTGCTTTTAATCTTATCGCTCTCCAACAGACCTGCTTGGTATGGTGGGGCCTAGAGGAACATGTGTTCCAGCCAATATAGCTCGGTTGGGTTGTTACAATAGGCAAGCCCGACCACCACGTCAAGGTAGCAGCTACGGTCGGGTACCTATGACTAAAAACATCCAGGCTACAAATTTCAATTTTCATAGCCTACTTCTCTTTAATACTCATTGGACTGCTAAATCCATGTGTGAACAACATAGATCCTGGCACACATGTATAACGATCCGAGTTGCCACAGCTCAGTAGTATTAACACCAAATTAGTAGTAGTAGTCTCTTCAATAATAATGGTAAAAACAAAAAAGAGTGAACATATCGAATATGGATCAGGGAGAAAATATTATTTAGTGGTAAGTTATGAAATGATTTCAAGCTCACGATTTAGAGAAAGACAAAGAGCAAATACACCTGTGCCACTGTGATCGACTGTGAATCGTCACCCAGTCTACGACCATTGTTTACGGCAATTCTGAGATCCTTAACTGGATAGTCTACTTAAACTAACACGACTCATTAGAAATCAGTGACTTCGTGGACTGATGTCATGTTTTGGCTGCCCCTAGCTTCTACCCTACTGCGGTATGAATCAGCATTGCATACGTGACGTATCTCCTAGCCATCTCAGTCGATGAGGATTTACAACCGACTGGTCCATAATGTCTCATCAGTACTTATCAAATGATGCCAGTTACGTATGGATGTCATCTACTGTCAATGGCCACGTTCCACATCCATTCAAGAAGCCAACGGACTGTCGCGAAGTATATTCGTCTTTTTGCTGAGACGGATAATCTCGCCTACGCCATATATGACGTAAGGTGGCAAGAGCCAAACGAGCTTTTTAAACCCGCGTTGCGATCTTGTCAAACATCAAATCACCAGAGCTGGTCAGACTTCTAAGATAAATGTAATCGAGGCACTCAGCTACTACACTCCTTATTTTTAGAGACTGCTACTTAGCATACATCATTTGTTTGGCAGATATATGTCACCTATGCTACAAGCTGATAGTCAAACTATAGTATCTCAGCCCTATGAGAAGTTAGCCGCAACCCAAATAGCTTAATAATACGATCTCATTCTCCAAAACTGGGTGACTTACAGTTACCTCGGTGACAAGTGTTAGCATCCTACCTAATTTTAACGTACTTGAAAATGAAGCCTTATACAGCTACAATTCTTGTGCTAGTGAGAAAGCGAAATCAGAAATCACGTATATAGTTTTACTAGATATGAAATAAATAGTAAGAATTATTGATGGAATACAACTGTACACATTAAATAAATAAAACTCAATGAACCTGAACAACAACAATGAGAATAAGATTAGTTGTATGAGCCTATTCAATTTCAACAAAGACAACTAAAAACATTTAGGCAATTAACTAGTTAGTCATGGTAAGGAAATTAAAGAAGTTTTATCACTAACAATCAACTAGAAAAATCCAACAGCATTATTTGACGTAATATACACTCTGTGTAACACATAATAATTAAGTGAACAGTTTTAGTAGGATGATGCTGATGATGAGAATATACGCATCAACTGCAGTAACAAAAATGATAATTTGACAAAAAACATGCAAGGATTTGATTGTGTATTATTATACAGATTTCCGCTTAGTAAAAGATTGAAGCGACATAGTAAAATACAGTGATAAAAGGCTAGTAAACAAGAATAGCGTAAAATTGATGCATATCACGTAAGGTAGTGATATCTATATAGAACACTGACCTTCAAAAAAGCAATGAATTTGAGGTGTTACCTTATACTACTTTGTTACGTATCAAAAAGGCAGAAAAACAAAATGAAATATTTTCGTAATATTTCAATTATTTGTCGTAAATGACTATAGGTAGCCATTACTCATATTTCTGCCTACTAATAAGTAGTATAAAGAAACATTAAAAAGTTATTAATGTTGTATGCAATTCGTGTGTAAAATAGATGGATTACAGTTTTACATAAAGCGAACAGTAAATTGTCGAATTATTTTTGTGGTAAGAATAGAAATATAAATTCTAGGAAGTTGAATCAACGAAAAGAATAATGAAACGAGTATAGTACGATTGAGTGAGTATAGAAATCTTGATTAGTTCAAATCATAATACATGTATATAAAGCAGTAATAAGTAGTAGATATAGATTCTGTACATTGTTGTCGAAAGACCAACGAAACAAACAAGGGAACACATTTAAAGGCAAGATAAAATTATTTCATAGTAACAGCATTTATTGTAATGTTATATAAAAAAAAACAATCATCTCTGTTTGACATATATCTGTGTTCATTGTGATGGTGTTGACAGTGTCGCATATAATTTGACACCATGAAGGGATTCTTCGTGATTTTACTTGCTTCTAATAAATCATACATAATTATAAACAGTTTACAATTGACTATGCACTATTGGATAGTTTGCTGTATACGTTCAATCCATTGCATAGCACTTTCTTGATTGACAGCACCAAGTTTATAGGTTCGATTGTTAGTTTCAAGCTATAAAGTGTATTAATAAAGAAATATGAATACAATTAGCATTCAGTAACGAAAGACAATAAAACTACTGGTCTGAAATGTTATACACGAAATATTCAGTTATTATGAAGTACTCATTTATCAGGTAGTAATTCATCTGATTGATTTATTAAGCCGAAATAAACGGAGTGAGCTCCGAACTTGTTATCACAGAGAAATATGGAACCCTTATTACTAAGCTACATCTGTTAAACACTTAACAAATAAGATATTTGTACTACTTAAATTGTAAGGTATCAATATATTCATATATGATTGTCCTAACTATTTTCCTTAGCGAATTATTGTAATTTTACTATAGACCTATAATGCCGTCTCCTGTATATAACTCCCCTAGTTTAGTCTTTATTATGTTTCGTATTTTCTCTTACATCTTGGTCCTTCATTCGATGCGAACGATCAGTTGTTTCTATTCAACAAATTGCTTGGAATTGACTCCTATTCGATCATACAGTTCACTATCTCTAGCTACCATTTGAAGGGCTTTCGGTTAGTCAGCCGGTTATTGCAAGTTCCATAGGCTACTTGTGACAATTACAAGGTACAACAAAATCATAGAACCGTTCTGAAATTATAAAAGGAAAAGCCGAAAAGCATACAAAAGGATTAATATACAAGATTGTTCAGATGAACTAAAACATTCTAAAAGCATCATGAATGACTGTTAGTTTTTCCTTCTTAGATGTAAAAAAAATGGCTACCTGCGTAAGACAAGAAGATGTCTAACAAATCACCATACTGTTAAAAAATCGTCTCATTAGACACCAAAAGTCATACAATTATATCAATTTGGGAAGTGTCAGGGTGGGGAAATTTTAAGAATACCAGAAAATTTCTACAAAATCAACATCCAAATCAATCAACAAATATATCCAAATAGATCCAATTCATCCACCAATCAGATGAACAAAGAAGTTAACAGAAACAAAAGGGTACAGAAAAGTGATGCAAACTGTGAAGACAGCTAATTTGGAACAATGTCATTAGGTCAAGCTGAATTAATACTTGTGAAATAATCAGAGTATAGCCTTCTGTCTGAAACAAATATTGACGATATCCAGAACGACATCGAAAAATTTACAATCAAATCATCTACCTCGTAGAATATAACAATACTAAAAACACATAACTGAGCTAAAAATCTTTCCATTTCACTGATTAAAGTCTAGAGAAGTATCCAGCTAGTGAACTACTCATTTAACAAGTACTAGCTCACATAGATAGCTTCAAAGTCTAGTGATACAATGCGAATGAGAAACCAAAGTAGGTGAAATAGGATTAGAACTTAGTAAATAAAAGTTGAATGGTTTAACGACTTCAAACCATCATTCCATTGTGACAAAGATGGAGTGAAGTGAATACACACACTATATAACAACACCATCATACTGTATCTAATTGCTTTTGATAAAGAAGCCAATTAAGAAGGAAAAAAAGTCATCTCTAAACAATAGATGAGTTTCAGGTAAAAAAAACAAAGGTAAAATGTATCATAATGTAAACTACTAGTTAACACTAAATTATTATTTAAACATTGAAACAAGTGAATACAAACGTATCATTAAAACTTATGAAGTTAAGGTAAGCATTAGTGAGATAATGAACGAAGAATTCGCATTTTCGTGCTCATGAACATCTTCCAATGTGGCTGGGTAAAGGCATAGTTGAGATAGTTAATAACTCAGTGTATGCTCATTTAGTTGAAACAGAATGCACCGCGACCTCCAACCAGCTGTTTGCATTAATATGTTAATGATTGTCTACTAAAGTCGGTAAGACTCAGATTCCTTCAAACTAAAATGGCCGGAGCTTTGCATTCAAAACAAATATGTTCAGCTGATTCTTTTACCATGGCCAACACCAAATCGAAGGAATCAGTAACCGTAAACTAATTCAATTTAATTGAGGTGGTTTGTGGAGATTGACATTAAATGTTTAGTTGATTGAATTCACTACACATTGATGGAAGTGGAAATTGTACCACTGAATGCCGACCCAGTAGTGCAGAAAGCTAGGCGTTCTCCAACCTGAAGCCTCTGGGGTAGAATCTAGGGTGCGCATTTCTGAAGAGTCCCTTACTAGGAAGAAACAGTTGTCTAGTACTCTCTGGTTTTTATTAGTACCTTTCTAATATCAATTTGTAATGGATTCGATCAACTGTAACTTAATTCACTCTGTATCTTCCTAACTTTTGTTCTTTTCAAATATTATTACTACTCATATCTCTGCACTATTCATTCTGTTATCACATGAACAATTTTAAAGGACATCCACTCCATTTTATTATGTCACATCGTTTCATATACATTACACTTAACCTTCCTTTGTCTAAATATTTGTTTTATTTTGAGTTATATTCACATTGTTTATGTACATTTCACTTCAATATGCATTTATTCTAATGATGATGATCACCCTGACAACAATTTCAACAGAAGCATAAACTGATCTAAGTTAACATAATAAACTATTCATATTGCTATTAATAATTCCAGATTAATTTGATTGAATATATCATAGATTGATGTTGGCAGGGTACCACTGAAAACCAGGGAGCACCGGACAGCTGTTTCGTTTTAGTGTGGAACTCCCCAGAAGTGCGCACCCCAGATTCCGCACCAGGGTCTTCAGGTTCCACACTAACGAAACAGCTGTCCAGTGCTCTCTGGTTTTCAATGGTACTCTGCCAACATCAATCTGTGATATATACAATTAAATAAATAACCAATCTCCACAAAAATAACCATCCCAATTTCAGATTCATAGAATACAACCTACACGTAGACTTGACGAACCACTTTAAATTATTAATTTGACTTTGTAACTATGTAGGAGAATTTATTTGAATCAAAATATATGCATTTCATTCATTATTGCTTTGTTTCATAATACAAACAATTCCCTGCTGCCAAACTACTGACACTCTACAAAACACAATGTTTAATAAATCAAACAAAAGTCGACGAATATCAATCTCATATCACCTTCAATCGTATTTACCAGTTTACATGTACTTGCAAAAGCAGGTACATTGGAAGGACAGAAAGACGGTTTATTAAACATATCCCAAAAAAATTGTATTTGAAAGAAGTAAACACGTTTATAAGTTCAGTTACGCGTTATTTGGCAAACAGAGGACATGAGGTCGATATAACAAATGCTTTAGAAATTATCAGAAACAGCTTAAATCGATCGTATTAAAATTTACTGAGGCCATTACAATTAAATGACTGAAACATGACCATTATACTTAAAAAGAATCAGTAGTTAATCTCCAATTACCCTGGTAGCATTAGATTGACGACCTAGTTTCCTCTTTCAATTATCGATAACATGGAAGTTGTTTCATTACTTAGACAATTTAACGTTATTTGATAAACAATTCAATTAACAAAATCAATAGGATGTATGTAGTTGATGAGAATGCAATAGAATACATTGAATTCAAAGTATTCTGTAAATGTTGTCATTCAAAATAAGGTTATGTAGACAATAGGGTGAAACTAAACTTTGCTGACGAATTTGCATAACTACCAATGACCTTGAGGCACCTTTTTACCATTGAGAATGCACTAGTAGATAAAATAATTATTTATTATGAAAAACGATGAAATTTTGAAAAAATTTACACATGATACATTGTTTTTACATGATTTATGAACTTTTGAAGGCTGGAGACGGATTGATTGAATTTAAATTCAAAATATGAACGATATAGAAACTCATTTATATGGCTGCAAATCATGTTGTTTCTAGAACCTTTATAAGGTCTAAGAAATTCCTTCATACGTGGCCAGTATCCTTCGATGTTTTGTGTGTGAACACCAGTACTTGGATCGACAAAAGACATTTCTTGGACCACGATATAGTGAACATATCCAAGTCAATGAAGAAGCCGATAGGCTCTCCAGTTGTCAGTATAAACAGTGGAGCCTCGTTGAACGTACATCCGGATTATTAGTATCAGGGTCCTTGCAGTTCGATCTAGGACATACTGGAAATGTCCCTTCCCTAAGGTTCTGTCGTAAATGCCAAGAACCTACCAGTAAGATTAAAGTAATCATTACATACCCATTCGGTTTTTAGAGACCATCCTCTATTATATCTTCTCTATCTATTTGAACAATTCTTCCGACGCCTCCCAGAGATAGATTTAGACGTAACAGCGTTTCTGAGCATGTATCTCTACAGTGCTGATACCATTGCACTGCTGGTACTTCGCTTACATTTATAAGAGACGATGTCAGCAAAACAGGCAATTGCATAACACACAATACAACTAACATGCAGGTTTGCAGAAGTGTCAGTCTAGACTTGCTAAAGAAATTGCCTGTTCTTATTGACTTCTTTTGCCAGCAACCATTACAACGAAAGATGACTCCATCTTGACTATCTGTGGATTGTAATTAAGGCATATTGAGCTCACAATCAAAAATCAACTCTCTACGAAGTAATCCGAGAGTAATAATAATGTCTTCATTAAAAATTCTAATCAGCCGATCTAAAGTAAGCATTTTGAACTAGAATAAGCACACGACCTTGAAACAACAACCTTGATTCACATTGGCTTTCTCAAGTTCGTCGGCAAAGTTTAGTTAAAGATTTCATATAAAACACAAATTATCATCATTAACTTACTTCAAATACAACAAATGCAGGGGATTTACGTTGATGTGTAAAATTTTTTACCATTCTCACTGATCTAACATCTTGTAAATCAATACATCCACGAGGTGATGCATTAGCATAACTTTCATAATAATTTAATTGATGCCTATTTACATCTAATGTAAAAAAGCGTTGTTTCCATTGTTGTAAAAATTTACGATGACCAAGTTTATATAAATAACCATAATATGATACTGTAGTTAAATGTTTTGGTAGATCAGTACTAGATAAATTACGATCATTTTGTGATTGTGTATCAGATAGTGTATTAGTATGCGCTAAAGATGATGAACTTTCACTTAGTTTACGTTTTCCACGTTTATCTTGTCTAATAAAAGAAAAAAATTAAGATAAATGATTATAATAGAACATTTTATGTGGCTAAGGTAGTTGTAATAGTAAAGTATAGGGCATGGATTCATAACAAACCTAAACAGCACGTAAACAAATGCATCACGTCCCACTTTATATATCAATTTACGTGTGTGTGTGGACACACATACATAGGGAGGAGTAGTCGTGATCTGCATGTAAGGGTAGCTGACCACATACCTAAATGGCCCCAGAAACAAATGAACTCGAAAGTTCAAGATAAACAACCTTCATCGTCTATCGCTAAACACTTAGTTGAGACAGGTTACATAATTGATATCAAGTCATCTTTTGTGATGTTGTATAAAAGTGCTTTAGAAAGTATACTAAAGTTTGTTGAAGCCTTAGCTATACGGAAGTTCAACCCCATCCCTTTGTGTGTTCAGCAACAATTTGTACTTTCCCTCAACCTACCTTGGTAGAGTGTGACTTATATTGTTCTCTTTATTAGCCTTGTTTACTTAGCTTATACTCTTAATTGTCTAGTGACCTTTATTTTTCATATATAAATGCCTTAACAAGTGTATATGTGATCAGATTATTCTAAATTTATAGCGTAAATATACACATTATATGGGTCCGATAACATTTGTCTTCTTATTGCATTATGAAAATTTATCAAAGGGACAAACTGGGATGCAGGTACATCCAGCCGATGAGTCCCAAATAGGACGAAACGCGCGTCCCGGATTCCGCTTGCCAGTCACAATCCATCTTCAATATATAACAAAGGGACAAATTGTTTAAATTTTATAATAATGTTATAAATTTAAAAGATTTAAACAGTTGAATAAATTTTTTCCATAGGTAAATTAAGAATCTAAAAATTGTCAAATCAAATTATGATATCAATCATCATTGACTGTTGATCTAAACGATATTGGTAAATGAAGACGAACTATTTGATTTTAATCTATACGATAGTTATCATCAGTTGTTGAGTGAAATGAGTTAGAATTAACTAAAATGGTTCAGATGTATTCACTATTTTATCATCCTGTAGATATGAAGTCCCAATATTCCATGTTAATGTTTGATTAATGGCATTATGTCATTACGACTTTTATATTATTTCAACTCACGCTAACTTGATCTTGTGTCTAAGTGACTAATCATAATACTTAAGCATATGTTATACGTAGATTATCTTCATTAATTATACTTCAACTAACATACCAGTGTTGCATATAACTGACCGATAGATGAATACAATCATGATAATTATTCATAATACTGAATCCTTACAATGAATAAACAATCAAATGATAAGAAACCAGAAGAATAGAATTTTTCTCATATATCCAAATAACACGTTTGTATAAAAAGTATTAAACACAAATGTAAACATAATTACAATCATAAGCGAATAGTTAATACAAGTTTAGCATATCACTTAAATCTCAAGATGAAAACTAAGATCTGACTATCAGGTTTCATTCTTGTTCATCATATGTAAATTTAAAATGTAGTATAATTAGTTATCTTTTGCTTTAGCTCATTCCATGTACTTCTCATCAATTATTTAAAATCACATTCACTAAAGATTCTATTTGTACGACAACAAAGTACGCTGGCACAGTGACACATAGAAAACACCGAAGTTATACAACTATTCAATACTTTGTTCTAATTATTAATTTGATCTGAGCTAGAAAATTATTCAAAATCAGGAGAGACTGGACAATTTTTTCGTCCTAATATGGGAATCTTCTAAAGTTCGCAGCCACAAAACCACCAATAAATAGATCCCAAGACCTTAACGCTTCGTAACTAATACTTAACAGTTAGACTACTGAGCCGATATTTGGGTGTTGGTATATTTAACTATGTCATGTCCAGACCTTAACCGATGGCTAGCTGTCTAAAACCTGAAATCGTTGAACTCCAACTATACTGACTTAGACCAATTCGTAAAATCAAATTAAAAAGTCAGCAATCTCCACAATATCCAATTATACTTGTTTATGTGTTGAGTCCACACATACACAAGAATCAATGAAGTGACTACTGGAAGCTTTCGTTATAAGGCATGTTTTTAGTTTATTGAAATATGTTGAGTTGAGTGTCAAAATTCTAGTTCAAATGAATGTTTAAATAACTTGATAACATAGTACATAACCAAAGCTCTACTGAGTATATCAACGTCTATTCCATTGACTAGTTTATCCTTCGTGGTATATTCTGTTTAAATACCTCTAAGTTTCTTATTTACCATATATGTCTATCTTATGACCTCACTTCATTGTGTGATTAACTTTACGACAATGGGTATATCAGTTCAAGTAGTACAGTAATATTGCAATTCCAAATGATTTAATTGAGATACAATCTTTAATTGTTCTAGTTAGAATATTCCTACTTTATCTCCAGTTCAAATTGTTTCCTATTCATTTGTAACACTACTTAATTACATTCCCTATTAAGGTATTAACTGAATTGTAAAGTTATTTAAACAAGTATATTCATTACTGTTATCAATTGAAATTATCTTTGTGTCTTATCATTATGAAACATTCATGATTAGTAAATATGGTAACTTATTGAAACAAATCAATATTATAACAAGAATATTTCATTAAGATTGTTATGAACTATTCTTTAACTCAAACAGAAATCGACTAATTAGGATAAGCTTGCATTTTCCTGTTGATTTGTAATGGACTGAAACTGGTCAGTCGCTGTTGTCATATGTGCATCCTGAGCGGATTGCCTCTATATAGCGATAGTACACAAATAATATTTAAGTTGGATTGTGACTGACAATCACTTTTATTCAATTCATCCAATTGTACAGTTATTGATATAGATCTATCTATATACCATAAAACATATGCATTGTACATCAGGATAACAAACAGACTACAACATAATTGTATTCTCAAGCCAAAATTACAAAATAGAACTAGAGAATAAAATGATATCATGACGTTTAATTGATATTCTTTAGTTATTCTTTTTAAAAGATAATTAACAATTCAAAAAGAAGTACACAACTTCATGAAGCATCATAGACAGACAGACAGACAGTTACAAGGTAGAACTTGGTACATGCGTACGTCAGTTCAAGTTACCATGCCTCAATTAGCAGATAGAGATTAAATTGTCGAATCAAATCCCAGAGTGGGGAAGGTAGTAGCAGAGTTAGTATTCATGGAAGGGAATAGAGACCGAGAACATTTAAGAAAATATGATTCAGTAAAGAGAAAATTACGATAAGTTCAGAAACTTAGAATTTGGAGGAAGATAAGGAGTGGATGCACCTGCGCCATTGCCAACGATTTTGAGCCATATCACCCGAAGCATCATAGAGATAGTAGCTATCATGAAATACAAACCACGTATATGCAGAATTTAGAAAAAACAAGTGTCAATTTGTTACAGCCAAAATAAGGTCATTTCAATGTTGATATGTAGGTGAGTAATTAAATCGCTTCCAGTTATTACTAAAAGTTTTGTTGGTAATGTTAGGCAATCGTCAGCTAGGTAATTCTTGAATTCACGTGATATATATATACTCATTCAGACTGAATATTGTCTTGCATAATTGTGAAAAGTCGAATTGGACAAGGTGATTGTTTATTTGGTGAAAATAGAGAAAGTTATTAATAATATTTACATTATTTATAGTTTTCTATTTACACATCCTTCGCGTTCCTCGATCAATATTGGTTGCAGGCTTGCTTCCATTGGTTGTCTTCATTTCTTCTATGTACTGTGATCAGGCTTTGCTTCTTGTCACCTCGTATGCTGTTTACTTGTTTCCACTTTCATGTGACGTTCCTCTACCTACTACTACTTAGGACAACCTTATGAATCGTATCTACCACACAATCATATGCGCGTCATTTTAATTTAATTGGTAAGCATCTCCTGATTGGTGGTATGACTAATTTGTAATTTATTTGTATATACCTTACATATACCTATAAGTGACTGTATTTAATTACTGTAGAAATTGTTGAACTTTCAATTGAATATCATGAATCGACTTGTGATAGACAACTAGTGAAAACCGGAAAGTACTGGATAGTTGTTTCGTTCGTACGGAACCTCACAGCCAAATGCACACACTCCCCTTATAATAAAGTTCAAGCTTCGTGGCGAGAATTTAACTCTTACAGTACTAAGCTAGAGGTAGGCGTTTGCTAAATAGCTTGGAGTTTTGGAACTCGATCCCTGGTTTGCATATTGATGCAACTTGTTGAAGAGTCTCGTGTTAGAACGAAACAACTACTCAGAACTTCCTAGGTTTCAAAAGTTGTCAAGCATAGATTAGTTTATGATATCACATCCAAAATTTCATAGTTATTCTGAATATTTTCATTTATTGTATACACTTAGTTCAATTCATTTCTACAACACCTTAATTCCAGTCATAAATCATTACACTATATTTCTGTTGTTTGTGAACGTGTTTGGATTATTACTATACTGAATACATCGAATGCAATTCAAATGCTTCCAATGCGTACTTTTCACTGCATAATATTCACCTGCAATTCTAATTGAAGTGAGATAATTGATACATAATCATTACTTAGCCATCATCGCATAAGTGTTATACAATCCACCTTCAAAATTATCATATCAAGTAATTTCTATTCATAAAACACATCGGTAATTTTATCGCTTATAACACGGCCTTAAACATATTACTTACTACCAACGAATACATCTTATTCTAATAGTGAAATTAAAGGGTCATTTTACTACAGTACACAAGATGGAGGGAACTAGAGTCGATATAAATGCGGAAGGTCGGTATGCTGACGACAATTCTATTTAGATACATGAGTATATATATATATATATTCCTGGATTGCATGAGTTTTTATTGCCAATTACTTCAATACAATTTCAATAAACTAGCGTTGATTTGTCACTATAATTTGGATTACTTAATTCTAGGAACAGTACGTCTACCATCTCAAGCAAGATCCAGTAATATTACTAATTAGGTAGCAGTCAAGAAAAATTAATTAATAAAATACTACTGTTGAGATTCACCATTACTAATACATTCATAGCACACAGTTTACACTCCAAAATCGGACTATAATAAAAAAAAATGATTAAAAATTGATAATATAATACGATGCGAAAGATCTACCAGCATGGCTCAGATTAATAGTCAATGGCCATCCACTGGGTACCTACAGTAGGGTTGAAGCCTGAAAGTTGATTGATACAGACAATGAACAATCACTCCACAATCCCTAATGCAGCGAAAAGGCAATGCATTAACAATATCAATCTTATTCTTGAAATTACATATTTAGAATAGAATATTCCAATGAAAAAGCATACAAAATGATTATTTCATTCAAGATGTTCTTAATTTGTTGAAATATTTTCACTTGCCAAAGTTGTAGAGCAAATCAATTAGTGTTAATTAGTTACAAAGAATAATTCGCTGATATAAAACTTTGTTTTTAACAAAAGTTTAGATTTTAACGAATTACATTAACCGTAATGAAATACAGTCATTCATAGAATGAGTGATATTTTTTAAAAAAAATGTCCATCAACTAAGTAAGTTTCTTTGTCTTAAATAATTTTCACTACTCCAGAGATATGATAAACAAACTATTCTTTTGTGCAACTAACTACAAAACACAATGAAGAAGTCTTTATAAAATTATCAATGAAGCAACTTAATGGATGTTACTAGTCCAGTTTTTGCCAAGCACCTAAAAACAGACTGATTATCTTCGAAAGGTAATTATGTGTACACTATTTCATTACTTCTGGTTGTATTTAAAGTGAACATTTTATTTAGAAATCAGTTAAAGTCACTTTAATAAACACTCAAGTGCAGCATAAAAGTACATGTTTACCAATATGATTAAACAAAAATCTCGGACAAAACAATCAGTAAAAATAAAACGACAAACGAAAATAACAAGACTCTTCAAAATAACCAACCAGTCAAAAATACCGTCATCAAAATACACTAACTTAATTCCTATCTAATAACTGCCCCATCCCACCTCACTCCCCTTAGCTCCTTTACTAGTTACAATTAAAATAAGCGATGATCACACTATCCCCAAGTACAATAAAAGCTTCAGAAATAAACTCAGTCACTTCAAGGAAATCAATATTCATTATTAAAATATCAAATTATTTTCCAAAACAATCATCATGAGAAAAGTGTGCACCAGGAACAAAACAAATGATCAAACTTCAAAGTAGAGATAAAGTTAGTTGTTTTGATTATGTACTGTTTTGTGGTATATACCATATAAACTTACCTCTGTATTTTCTTACTGTGAAAAATTCAAGTTAACATTCATAAATGATATGTATGCTCAAACAACAAGAATAAAAATAACTATTTGTATATAGAATGAATTGACTATTGATTTTCTTGGATCGTCTGAGGCTGGGGATGGTTTAACTGAGAAAACTTTGTTGTAACAGTCAGTACAATGTCACTATATATTATCACAACACTATAATATTCATCCAACTCTTATTAGTAGTTGGTTTTAGAGGATAATCCCAAAGCATTAGTTTGAAGATATGACCAGTGGATTAAAACTGTATTAAGTGTAAGGTGATCCATCATGCAGAATGAATGAGGTCATTGAATAGAACTCGAACTAACGGAGATGAATTTAAGGTTAAATGTTGGTCACAAACCTTAACGGTAGTCCGTTCGATCTATGGAACGGTGCTGACGACATTCACACTATGAAGAAACGGCTGTCTGGTGCTTTATAGTCAATCCATGATGAAAAATTTTAAGTTAGTTAGTTATTTATCCATCACTCAAATTGGTATCATTCTTAATTTTGTACAGCTTGAAAGTTTCATATTTGTGGTGCGTTGTATTTGCTTATTTGATGCATATTCAGTCATTAATAACGGAGAACTTAATATACAGGTTCAAGATGCCATACTACATTAGCACGACCAGATCCAATTTTAAAAATGAAACGACGATAGACTACAATAGAGAAGAATAAAGTAAAAAACCTAGACGAAGATAAAGAGTGGATACACTTGTGCCACTGTGACCGATTCTGAGTCATGTCACCCAGTGTCTCTAACCACTGATTGCGATTATCATGCGGACCCCAACTAGATCAATAAATAATAATTTAGTCACTTCTCATTGGAGAGTATTGGAGTTACTAGTTGGTTGTAAACACATCACCGTGAGTCGGTGACGTAAGTTAGTATAACAACTCGTAATACACAATTAGTATGGTGTTATAAAAGTAATTATTTTACTTACATTAAAACCAGAGAGGATCTAAATGAATGGTCTCGTTCAGCACGCCAAGGTAAAGTTGGACTGAATAAATTACCGCCACTTCCAATAACACCAAAACCAGAAGATTTTTCAAGATCATTCGACTGACTTAGTTTCCCACTGTCCATTCCACTTGGAATATATTCAGAACCATGTCGTTTTAATAAATTCCCTGTCTTATTAATTTGATTAGAAGTGTTTGTTATAAGTGTACGAAAGCATTTCGAATCTAATGTAGAGCATTTTGCATGACACAGCAGATCACATTTACCACATTTAACAACATTATCTGATGACTGACAAATTTTCTGGCATAATTCACATAGTACGTTTGTATTGTTCGTTATTCGAGATGGAGTGAATTTATGCAGATGGAGCTAGAGAAAATGTTCAACGAAAGTGGAGATAATCAAAGATATTCTTTGATGATAGGAATAGTAAATTACAAGAAACAGCCATAATGATGAATTAGGAGAACGCATATTTGGTGAAACTCGGTTGCAATCTTAAATTATATCATACTTTCATACGCACCCTTTCACTCTCTCATATTGAGCTAGTTATGTTCTAATATTAATCTTATTAACTACATCTCGTCGTGTTAAAGTGGTACGAGCAAAGTGAACTAATGCACACATATGACAAGATTACACTTGTTTATGACTGACTGAATCTTCGAATAAAACGGCTGAACATTTCATAAATATTTAGTACAACTACTAAGAATATAATTATTGAAACATTAAAGCTATAATAGATCTAATGTCTAGTGGCTGAAATCTAGTTTTTAATAAACGGATTCTGAACAGAGCAAACATAATAATATAAATGATCTGAGTTATTAGACTTTGAAATAGGCTGCAGATGAATAACGTGACGAATCGGAATCTGGTTAGTTAATATGTAAGTAGATCAATGGAAATGGAATCTAAATGTTGATTATATTGTTCAGTGATAGATCTCATCGAAATATCTAATATGACATTTTAATTTGTTGACTCCCAACTAAGCAATAATAATATCACAGTTGGATTGTTGAGAAACTACTAAGGTAAAAAAAATAACACTGTTAATCAAATTTTGTGACAAGATTTGCACAATGTTAATTCATCGGTTTCGCTGATGTCTAGGGTTGAATACATATGTTGGCCGTCACCTTGGGAACTACTAAATATATGTTTTAATCTTGGAGTAGACAAATATACGGCTAAGGTAATCTGTAACATTTTCGATACTTACTTAAGGCGGAAAATTCAACACTTTAAAGCCGTTTCTCTGTTCATTTAGTGAATGGTAACCGTATATCAGTGTAATTTTGATCAAAGATTTCATTTCAAGCGTCAACAATTATCGACGTAAACTTCTATGAATATGTCAGTGTAGCGCCAAATGAGAACCACAAATATAATGAAAATTGGAACTGGAAATTATGCTGTAATTTGTAACTATCATCCAGCAAATAAATGGGAAAATTACAGGAAGTGTTAGGCACAAAACACCTGTTGAGTAATAAAGACTATTATCTTAGCTAATGTAACTTCAGCCAGTCAGAAGAAATGTGGCAAAATTGTTAAAACGATAAACCACCTTTGATGTTAGAGCTTAACAATGGACGTTTAGATCTTTAAAAGAGAAAAAGTTCCCTAATAGGGGTAGATAAACCTTTCCGATAAACACAAGTGTTAGGAAACTTCTAATACTCAAATATCTAATAGTTCATTCAACCTTAACAGAAACACAGATCCACCTACTAACAAGTAATATAATATAACGTTCAAAATTTGTCATTTTTAAAGGTGAAAGTAACCTAGGTAATTACTGTGGATATACTTGAAACTGAGCCCTAAGCTTCTACTTTATAATGAAGAATAGAAACAATCGAACTTACGTCATCATCTTGTACAGGGGCGTTTATATCGATACCACCCACTCTAATTGCATCATGTATCATACTACTTCCTTCACCACAAAAGCTATTTACACTATCTGACTCATATCCTATTGTCATATGATCCCGATAGCCAGGAGTTAACTCAATATCTAATGTGTAATCAAACATCATATGATTCTGACCATTCGACAGTCCCTGATTATTACTACCACTAACACCAACCACACCTGTACGACGAGTTAAACGCTTTAATGTAGCTGTTCGATGATATTCTAGTATAGCATGACGAGCAAACTGATAGTCGTCTACGGATGATTCACCAACTGAGTCATATCGATCACCATATGCATAATCAATATCTTCATGAAATGCTTCATCTTCTGAAATTTGATCAGATACTGGCAACTCATTACAATTATAAGCTGTTTCAACAACAGAGTTGCCAGGATTGCTATAAGTAGTCTTATTAGTACTATGAGGATGCTTTATTTCAATTCCACTAGCTTTATCAGAATTGGCTTTCGTTATTTCTTCAGTCTTTGAACTGTTAAAATCTCTTACTGTTCGTAATGTAATAGTTGTAGAAGTTTCATTTTTGTCACCATTCGGCTGACTTTGTGAATTCCCCTTCATTAAAGGATCTTTTACAATGATAACACGTGTTTGGTTTGCATCGGTTAATGAATTTCGTTCGGATATTTGTACTGAGCTTGTAGTAATGTTACCGGAGCCGCTTAAATAAGTATCATCTAAATCAACAGCATCACTACTTTCTCCTTGTGGTGTTAAAGTTTGAGTTAATTCATTAGTTGGTGGATACTTCGTTGAAGATATAATCGTTGATGGTAGTAATCCACTTTTTGTTTGACTAATATCTAATAACAAACTACTAGATACTGAACGTCGTCTAGACACTGAAGAATCAGATGTAATTAATTCACGATGTGATATACTCTCGGCTGGTTCACTACTTTCTCTAAATTGTGTAAAGCGTGATGGCAAGTGGTTGAACTTATTAAGTGATTTAACATGAGTGTTTGTAGTGATATCACTGGTACTGGAAGTAATGGAAGTAACAGCAGTAGTAGAAGTAGAGATAGTGGTCTTTGTAAATTTCGAAGCTGACTGCATATTTATACTTGCTTTGTTATGTCGTGTAGTAATCGGATGTTTATGTGGAGGTGATGATATTGATGAATAAAGATTAAGTAGTTCAGATTGTGCTTGTTCCCATGCTTCTTGCCAACCAATAGCTTCTTCGCCTTCACGTAATCCTAAAACTGCGTAGGTTTGTTCCTTAATGTATTGGAAAAGGAAAGGGAAAAAAAGTAGGTCAACAGTTATTTTGAACAGCGGTGAAGACTTTAACTCTTATGATGTGTCTCAGGAAGAATTCCGGCAAACAGATAATAACACTATGGGTAACTTACATACGCTCATTATGGATGAAATGTACTGGTCATGTCTTCTTTCTGATAGTCTGAAGCTATATCTACAAGTCAGTTACTAGTAAACTAATACTCACTTGAAGTAAGAAGTGGAAACCAGTTCAGTAGTCTACGAGTTATCTGTTTGCCCGAAGACTGATGACTCAATGCCTGTGTTAACTTGAGTGTGCATTGACGAACAGTCTCACACTATGATGGAACCATGAAGCAGCAGTTCCTAGTCTTCAATGAATGTATAACACAGATCAATTTCTTATATAAAAACCATTATTTACATTATTAACTCATTTGTCAGAACAAATTCGTGTACTTAACTTCAAAGCATACTTTGAGTTGGAGAGCTAATGACATTGATTATATTGACCAAAGCCAAGTAAATATATCAAGATTGGAATTCTCATCTTAGTGTCTGAAAGTGGAATACCTTAACCAAAGGTATATCGCTTCATAAAAGTTCATACAACATAGATTCACTTCGTTTAGTTCCATTAACAAATTTCACACCTTACAGTTAATTTTTATTCTTACAAATATAACACAAAATACATAAATGATAACAATTAACAAAAATAATAAGTAGTTGAATAAAATGCAACTAACTATATGACTGTTATTAAATCCTTGTCGTAAAACAGGTTCATATGGACGATTAGTATTTTTACGATAACTAGGTGAGAAATGATCTAAATCATATATTGAACCGCATGCCAAATCTTCAGTTAAATAAAACTGCCATAGGTCAAATGAAGCTAAATTTGTTGCTGGTCTTAAAACCTGTTACGCATAAAAGAAGAAATATCATAGCATAAAAAAAGGAAAAGTAACAATATATATATATATAGATGAATATATACAGCTTTGGATCGTTGTCTTTCTAAATAATTTCTCAACAGACTGTCGTGACGGAGAGATATGTTGATTCGCAATTCGACAATACTACTAATGTATCCGTCTATATGATAATGTTCGATTAATAATAGGAGTACACAAATAAGACGAAGTATATGATTTAGTTACTAGATTATACGACGTTAATAAGACACCGAGTAAACCACTTTTAAACGAGGTAGCGAATAAGATAGCGAACAGCTTAAAGACTACGCTGGAGACAGTGACATAGAGCTGTCAAATGAATATTAATGTGGAGCATGAATTTTCTTGAGAATATAAGTACACACTAGATTGAAAACCAAACGTATATCCAGAGATTTTTCTTAGTTCTAGCCTGGAAGAATCTGACAATAAAAAATAAAATATCCCGATTGTAAGCTGATAAATAGAAATTCCAAGTACTAGTTACAGAGAGATGCATATTCTTGCAACCAAGAACTGAAAGTTAAAAACTGAATCATCTGTGTTACACTTTTAACGACAAAACTAACAACGATTGACAACATGAAAATTAAAATTAAGATATGTTATGTTGGGAGCGGAGACGTGGCTTTTTACAGGTAGTTAAGTATGTTTACAAGCACGAAACATCCAAGTCAGACTTCTCTTCAACGAGAATAAGATTTCGTAAGGAGCATTATTTCATGAAGCGTAAATCCAACCATATTTGTGAAGTATTACAGTTAGCGCTAATGACAAAAGAACTTGGAAACGAAAAATAAGTGGTTCAAAAGTTAATCACATTGCATAGAGAGCTGTGGATGAATGTGTAGTAGTAACGATAATGCGAAGAATTAAACATTGGAAATATAATTCAAGAATATAAAATGAAAATGAGTTTGTGACACAATATTGAAAGTGAAGGTTTAGAGATACAGAATCAATGCATCTTTGCTGTGTCCCGAATCATGATTCATGAAGTTATTTTCAAATTCATTAGAACCTTCGTTGTAGGAAAGTTACATCGATGGATGTCCTCGAGAAACACTTCACTAACGTCACACACCTGTATAGTTACGCATTAAAAAGCTCTTGAAAATAGTGGAATGTATAGTAAAACGTGACCAATACAGTTCAACTGCGTTGGATTTGAGGTATTAGATGAAGTCGTGAAACATTACGAATTGACTAAAGTGAAATAAGCAAACAACTGAGTGATGACTAAACGGCTAGGTGCAGGAGACCATAAATTTCTAATTTAAATCGTGAATGCGAACAGATGTGTTCCATGTTAAGATAAAACAGCTTCCCAGTGATTGTTGATTTTCAATAGTTATTCAATAATTTTCACAGTATTCAAAATTAAATTGTGTTATACGGAATTAGAGGATGACAGCTAGGTGCCCATTACAAATAAATGAAACATATTAAACCATCAACATCTTTTAGTATTGTGATTTCATACAATTAGTTCTATTTGTTAATTTAAAAAAAGAAAGAATAAAACAGTGGAGCGGAATAAGATGAATACGTTTGATTTCGATAGCTTCTCATTAGTATGTTACAATTTACAATGTGCAAAATAGGGAAATGCTACCCCCTATATTTCAGAAAATCATACCTATATATTTGAATGTACTGGCAAAGCAGATACATCCCCAAAACAGAAAGCAAGATACCCTAGGTTCTATGAACGTGTTCCTAAATGCTTTCGATTAGGATGAATAAACAAGTCTAGACACCTAATTTCGAGAGACCACTTGGACACAGAACATCAAGTGGATACATTTAAGTCCTTCAAAGTAGTTAAAAAGTAGCTAAGCTACAGCCTTATGAAGCTTGCTGAAGCTTTAGGCATCAAACACCAGAAAAACATCGTTTTTTAAGATAGACAATTGTCAATCTATGACTTTATAGTATACATCCTAATTCCACTACACCATTATCCTTTTACTCATTTTAAACTTTTATCGCTACCTTCTTCGTCACAATAAATTTTTTGACTCTTCTTCTCATTTAATTACCTTCGAATAACATATCTTAAATACTCCTACAGTTCAGTAAATTAAAATCTCAACTAATTATGCTTTACTCATTTTACGCCAACTTGTTATTAGCATATTTTCTAATTACGTAACCACTGATTTCCATTTAATTTTACTTTTTATATCTTCATGAATGCTCTACTGTACATAGTATAGTATAGTATATATATATATATCTGTCAGAAGTTTTACTAAACCTTAGCTACATTATCCCGATATGTCTTCCTAACCACACTTTTTCAGTAAGTAATTTTCATTCAAATCTGAGTATGGTACAAGATAAGTTGAGATAAAACGAATTCATTTTATATTTCGCTTAATTATATGTTCTTAATCTTCAATATTATTGTGAGCTTGAATTCATGTAAAACAAGCATAGTGTTAAGTAAATATGTAAAGTATCTTAACTGCTAAACAATTCTTACCTTTTCTCCAAGTGTACGTGAGTAGCGGAAATTGAAAAATACAGGCCATTCATAATGTTGTTGTTGGATAAAAGGCAAAATAGATCGTGAATGATATAATTCTAAAGCATGTTCATCTATATTTGATACAATGCTTGTACCAAATTTACAATTATTAGCGAGACTTTCTACTAAATTAGGAAACCATACTGTGAAACGTTCTAATTCTGAATCATACTTAAAATTATGAAAACGATTTGATACATGATGATAAGCTATAAAACGTAAATAATAATCATTGAATTCAAAGGCAAGCGGAAATTGTCTTAAAAGTTGATGAACAGCATCTAGAAATTGTAAAAATATCGGTGAAATATTATTGGATTTTGTCGACAGAGTTTGACCTAAATTCTGATTGAATGTATGTCCGAATATTAACCATTCTTTGTCAATTAAACTCCAGAAACCAGCTATTGTGCGATAGTATGGATCGAGCATAATTTGAACAAGTGATACAGTCTAAATGAAAAGAAGAAACGATACAAGACTAGTATAGTGAAAGGTTAAATACACAAACTATTGATTAGTGCTGAATATGCTCTATCTGTCTGTCTACTTATGAGTCCTTTTAAATATTGAATGGATTTCCATCTGTTCATCTTTACTTGATATGTTATATCAACACCTTTTGGTCTTTCCTCCAGTGATATATATATATATATATATATATATATATATATATATATATATATATATATATATATATATTAGTCTACATTACGGTTGGTTATCTACTCATTGTCGAATGGCTTAAATACTGTGGGACCTAGTCAACCCTATTTGGCTTCTATATTTAGTCTGTAGCGAACCTGTATTTTAATTGCTTCTTAAGCTTGGATTGTTAATTTTAGCTGTTTGCTAGTTTTTGCTGTATTCGTTGGACCAATACGAATCTCCTGTGTTCGTAATATTTTTCTAAGTAGATGGGCTGTAATCAAAGGCACTACATTTTTTTCCCAAACCGTATTAACTTACTATGTTAATGTGCTGGGATAAGAAACGCATTTTCTATATTTGCAGTGATTGTTGTAATTCTGTGAAGTTTGTCATTAAATCCACATGAATTAACCGACTTTCTTCATCTACATTTTTAGTCATGCATAACTTTTAACTGTTCTTGTTGCAGCCGAACGCATTTAACTATAGTCACAGGATGATTACGCAATTCACTTGCTTAGTATATATTTGTGCACTAAGCTCTCAGTGACACTATGAGTGCCGGTGTTACTAACAATAGGTTGTTGGACTCAGAGGTGCTATCTGTTATTTTAAAATTAAAAGCTTTACCTACTAGGCCACTAAACTAAATGTAAAGTGCTGGAGGTAATCGGCAAAAAACCGTGCTTGACCTAAGCGTTGTGCTAGTTAACACACATTAGAAAAGTGTGCCAACAAACTTCAGGTAACTAATTCTCTTTGCGTGATTCTAACTCGCGTAATTAGGTTTCACAGTTAGCAGTTTCCAGGCTACATATATTGTCCAGTGTAATCAAGATTTACACAGAAGAAAGTGTTACAGTGTGTGTTTACAAATATGAAACCCAAATCTACGAATTTCTGATGACTATTTTCAACCATGTAACACTTGATACAATCCACATGAGTCACCTTGCAATTATATAACATCATTTGACAAGATGATGAAATGAAACAAACTACAAGCCTATTGTTTACTGAATATTAATTCCTTCCGCAACTAACAAACTGGTTAACTAATTTTATGTCTTATATACATATTTACTGAATCAACGATACTACGTAAAGTCAATTACACTGGATAAGTCAGATGACCAGAGAATTTCTGAGTATCAATCATGGTACAAAACAAACATAAACGGCATTTTAGGGCCTGATAAAATATATTTAATTAGGAAAGTCAGCCTTCCACCCCCCCCCCCACCCAAACTATGTCAAAGCCTTAATGATGGTCAAACTAGAATATACCACGAATGCTAGGGTTTTCAAAACATGATTACCTCTACTAACAGAAAAAGAGGCCTAATTCACCAGTTTGAAAAACGGTGCGCAATCTACATTTGTCAGACTAGCACAACAATGCATCGAATACCATCATCCGAGAGCTCAACTATGAATTTAAATAAGTCTATATGCGTTAACTGTAGAATGTATGAATAAAGCTGCAACATCCAATAATCAATCCAACCACTGTACCATATTACAATAGGTTTTTTAAAGAATTTACCAGGAAATTATAAGCTTTTAAGAAGCTAGTCAGTTTTTGAAACCGTAGTGGAGCAGGATAAGAGTTAGTAACTTAGTGGCTGAAAGTCATCTACTTTTAGCACTGAACGAACGTTTCAACAAATAATAGAAAAATAAGTGATTCAACCATATATGGAATCCTTGACAGGAAGTATAACTAATTTTTTTTTCTAAATAAAAGGTTATTTTACATCAAAATATAGTTTCGGTAAAAAAATTTCAACTAACCTGTGCAACAACATCACAACCGTTTTCTAAGCATAGTGCTACACTAGCACCTTGTAAATCTAACAAATCTACTACTGTTCCAGCCAGCTCCAAAAGCGATTTCAGTTGAATAAACCAACCATTCTCATGAGCCTCCGTGAATACATTCATAAATTTAGAATGACTTGAAGTTGTTACAGTAGACGCCGTAACGTTTTCCGTCTCTATATGTTCACCGTTAACATTATTTACAGAATGGTGTTCATTGTGATGAGTGAAGTGAGAGCCTAATGTTGAAAAATTATTTAAATAATTATTTGACGTACTAATTGTATTGTGATCGAAAGGAACTCCGGCTGTGTTAGCAGCTGCAGACAAGATTTTCGTACCTGCTTTCGAACGGTGTGAGTCGTTCGGTAAGCATGCTTTGAAAAAACTTTTAAAACACTTAGTTACGGTTGATGCAGTTGGATATTCAATTGGTAATAACAGAATAGATGAAGAATTAAATATTTTGGATATCTATTAAGTGAAAAATTTAACAAATTCAAAAATCAAAATGTCAGATTAATGTGCTGATAAATAACAGTAATGAACCTTACATTTAAACAATTCAAGGATGAAAAGAAAGTAATAACTTGCATCTCAATGTTAATGTACACGCTAGGACTCGAATTCAGCGAATACTGCTTTGTAGTTGGGTGAAACACAGTAATAGAGTGGAGCCATAGTGTGAAACTCAACAATGATGCAGGTACATTCATTTGTTTTATGCAGTTTGAGTGTTTTCTAAAAGTTCATCTTTAAGGTTCTCCATTTGAAAGACAAACCGACCTATAGCAAAGATAGTTTACACCCTATTATTTCATGTGTTTTAGCACGTTATTTCCTCAAATTTATTTCAACGACATTGTTACGGTATTTATTCATAAGAGTTGTGTGTGTAACTATTGAGCTGTAAAAGTGACATGTGAAGGAGTTGAATATCAATCTCTAGATAGTTGAGGAGAGTCACTGAATAATAGGAGTAGTCTCAATCAGTATCAATGAAGTCTGTGTCGTAATTATTAGTTCAATCGTGAACGTTGCATTATTCAATAAAATATGGAATTAATGATCCATTTACTAATTGTTGCTTTATACCCCTGTCTAGTACTCTACAATACGATAATTGCACTGACTTGATGTAAACAGAACAAGAATTGAGCAAGTAGCAAATCATATTCTAAAACAAGAACGAAAGAATGCAATGTAAATAAGCGCACAAGAGTTTGTGAGGACATCCTAGTATTTTCTCGGTTTTTCGCTAACGCTGATATCAGTGCAGCGCAGACAAAAATGATGGATGAATATCACAAAAATAGTGAAATTTACAGACTGAAATAAAATCTCAAATAAAATTCTAATAGACTTGATACACACGGTGTCAGCTCTGTACTTTAAAAGCCTTTACCAGAGAAAAAATTCAAGGGGAAAAGGTGGAGCACAAAATTTGAGGCTTGGCTTTTATATTCTATCTTTCCGTTGTGAGAAGACAGAATCGCTCCATATGTTAGTTGTCTAAGAAAAAACAATCTACTGCTGTTATAACACTAATGAATTAGGCAACTAATTACACAATTAGGCTACTGTTTGTCAAACTGCTCTCTAAACAGCCTGTGACCTAACAGAAAAGATGTTTAAGTCAATGTAGCACGATCATGTTATCAGGAAAGACAAGATTATAAAGCGCTGCTAAAGTAGGCAGCCAAAAACAAGTTAAAACTATAAACAAACCCAGACACTTAGTTTTTTTTCTTGAAGAACTAACCTTTGTCATTTGCTTTTCACATAAAACATATAAACCAATTAGTTTCTGTGAATTCGCAATAATACCACTATTACTACTGCCAGTACCAACGGCAGTACTAGTAGTAGTGCAATTCGCATCGCAAGTTGATTGACGTGTATTATTATTGTTACTGTGCGGTTGAATATTAGTAATATGTGATGCACTATCCATACTAATTAAATCTTCATCTAGACCAGATGCTACACTACCCGTCATCGGAGACAAACCCGAACGTGTCAAACGGCGACGTGCAGCAAGCATTCCGATTCGCCCTAAAGCTGAGAACGAAAGTAAAAATAGAGTACAATAGAGTCCTATACACTCATTAAATATATATATATATATATATATATATATATATATATATATATATACAAGGTTCCTCAGTAGGGACCGCATAAACAGCTCATTGTAAACGAGAGCAAAAAACAACACATGTGCATTTTAAACTTACATAGGAAAAATACACTCAGGAAACTCAGGAAACCCAATTCATACAAGTGTCCTATTACATTAAAATCATTAACAATCTTAAATGTGATCAGTTAGGTTTATAACCAGTTTAAAAACATCGGAAACTTAAGCTGGTATCATTAAATACTACTATAACACATCTGAAACCTAACTCTGCCAACTTCACGTTACGTTTATCAGAATGTAATTGTTTCAGGCTTGTATCAATCCATATTATGATCGACTGCTTGTATTATTGGGAGTAAATGAATCTGAAATGCTTACTCGGTAGTTAGTTCACTACTATACTTGTTCTCCACTCACATATGATGCTCTATACACTTCTTCAAGATACAAAGTACTTACAAAATAGATGCGAAAATATTGAAGGCTAAACGCTAAAATTCGATAAAACCTACAACGTTAATGGGTGAACTATGAATGTGACAGAAACTATAAACCAGGAGTGATATTATATATATTATATATATTTGCTTCATAGCAACACGCGAGGCTAAACATAGAACCTGTTAGAAAGCATTTATGATGAAGTTTTGAGTTCGATTAAGTTGCGAAAGACAAATATTAAAAAAGCTATCGACTTGCAATTGGAACCAGCTTAGATAAATCAAGTATTATCACTTAACAACAAAACCTATGAGTTCATTGTAGAGCACATCATAATATACTATTATTAATCAGGTGATAAACGATTAAAAAAAATACCATGGCTAGACATTCTAAAACAGGGCATCAGTTCATGAAAATACTGACTGTTGGTCTGAAGTCATGTAAGTAGTAGGTGACTACTATCTAGTTAGGATTCGCTCGCAATAATAGTGATTAGTGGTTATAAGCTGTTACATGGCTCAGAAATGATCACAATAATGTATTTCATCCTCTAGATTTTTAACTTTAAAATTTGTTCATATATACACTTTTTTCGGCGTTTAATCTCATTTATTCTTATTGATACTGTTGTTACGCTGATTCCATTGGTATTAATCTTATCACTTTAATGTCGATGTGCTAATGTGGTATAACAGCTTGGTGAAAGGTCAATTTTTGCTAGGATTTACGTTCATTATAATGAATTGAATCTCATAATCCGAAGGAAAGTTACAAAAACAATTTCCCTCTAAGCATAATGTATTGACAAATACTGAATCTTAACAGGCATATACATACATCAACAGATTTTCAAGATAGTGACTGAAAAAAAACAGTAGTTTCACTTTAATAACCATGTGTAAAACTATCCAGAAACGTAAAGTAAAAAGAAAACTTTAATAAATACATAATTCATATAACATTTCTTTAACTTTCTTAATAGTATTCCTTTTTGCTGATAAAGTGTGCACATATAATCACTGCCTTCTGATTAGCTAAGGCAGGCTATAAATACGCCTCCTCATAAACATCTTAATAATCATCTAGGTTTATCCTCATAATAACAGTGTATAATTCAATATGGAAATCCATCAGTAGTATTTTTCAATAAATAGAAGTTTTGACGACAAACGAGATACACATTACACTGTGTAAAATAACAATCACACCAAAATGAATTTTGTGGCAATTTTCATAATCCACTGAAATAACACAGTCTGTTTTATAACTTCATAGTCTAAAATTATCTGCAATAAGTTTTACCCTTACCCCACAAACACACATTTAAAGTGCTACGATAGACCGGATATATCATAACTGTCTTTAGGACCAATAATTCACTGTTATCTAGAGGTCAAATGGTGTAGAAAATAGTCAAGCTAACCGTTGGATGTGTATACACTAACTGAATTAAACTTAAGATAATAGCACATAGTAACATAATGTTAGAGCATATTTTATCCTTATCATTTATATATTAATTGAATTGTATCTGTGACTTGCATGCAACAAGAAAATTCTCTCTTAAATACTAAATACGTTTATGTAAGATAGCCAAAAGTTCGTATCGAATTAGCTACAATACTTTAGTAAAGACTAATTTTATATATTTCACTTGAATATAATCAAGCATGCATTATATGAATGACCATATATATATATATATATATATATATATATATATATATATATATATATATATATATATATATATAATATGAAAATACAATCATTATTTAAATAAATAAATAGAAGGTTATCACAAACGTGTTCAATGTACAATGGGTGTTACAACCAAAACTTTCGATAAATTTCCCGTTCATTTGATAAGTGAATACTGAATATTAGGGGAGAGAAGGGTGATTTTCACTAAACATAACATTTTACGCTTCAGGAAGTGACCAGAACCTCCACTTGTTAGCGTAGTGCAATACGATAAGCTCAATATAAAACATAAATGGAGCTTAGGGTTGTATATAAGATCATAAAATGGAGTACTCACTAAATGAACGGAAAATGGCTTAAAATACTAGATACTACATGGATAGTGAACATTGAGAACATTGTCAATAACCTTAGTCAAACAAACAGAGCAGTTCAGACAACGAATATTCAACTAGCATTGTATACAATAATCTACTCTAACCACAAAAAAATCAGGGTAAAAGGTAATATCATCAAAGCAATCTGTATTATATTTTATTCAATGATTTGTATTGATATATGGGAATATGGAAAGGGAAGTGCAAACCAACAGTGATTTCAGTATCATTGATGAAAAAAAATTGTGAAACAAAATTAACAAAGTAGTTCTTCAATATGTATATTTGCTTGAGAGAAGGTAAAATGGAAAAAGAGGTGTATGTGGAGGAGAGCTATGATAAAAAGTTAATTGACATAATATTTCTTTTATAAGAAGTGAAAAAGTATGTATAGAAAAATAACGGAGCTTGAGAACTAAAAAGGAGTAAAGTCTTCTGTGCCACTGTTCTCAATGATTAATTTCTATTAGCTTCTAGACTACAAATAGTTAATATGTACCAACCTACATAGCTTAAGTTAACAGTCAACGGTTGTATGAACCGATAAAGTATTATAATTTGGTCATTCTTGATTGTCTTCAACTTCAATGTTACACTCTCCAACACCATACGTCCAGGTAGGTGACAGTTGGGTATAAGCAACAACATGTCGTAACCATCTTAGTCGATGAGGATTCACAACTTCATCAAGTGACTTGCTTTATTAAAATGGGAATAAACTTCCAAAAAAATACTAAACTCCCTAAAAGCCTACTATATTCTATAACAAGTTCAATCAATTTTACCAGAAATAGCTAGAAAATCACAAAATAGTAATGTGAATCGACCAAGTTGGTCCCTATATACATGTATACTATATGTTCTAGTAATGTTAACTGCATTAGAAAATCTAGAAGTTGTTTATTACTCTAAACGAGACCCATTACTCTACTTAAAGTTGGAATATGGGTGGCGAATGGAATCCAGAGAGCGTGTTCCGTCATATTTATGATCACGTCAGCACGATATACTTATAAGGTCCGAGAGTTGGTGTTCACACTGGGACTAGGACTCAGTCCATCGCATTACCCACTGAAGTACTAGATACAGAGAGTCATACGTGTACATGTATATAATTCGCTAAAGTTTGTGTTTTCTTGTTTTCCAATGATCATGACTTCAAGCGATCGATCCGTCGCCATATATTCATCTAAGTGAATTACCTCGATCAAAGTTAAGTCCAAGTATTAGTATAAATATAAACAATAGGATGTCACAGACACGTCCAGCTGAAAAATCTTTATATAGAATGAAACTCATGACTGCACACATGTGCCAGGTTCTATTCTGATTGTACATACAGACATACACAAACTCATGACTTAAATTCTTTTTACTAGTTGCAATTCCACTTCAGGTGAACTTGTAAATTTACGCCGTATCGAACCAATGCACCAAAAATGCACATACTACAATTAAGATTGACAAGTTGATGTTCCGAATATCAAAAACGAGAAGATGCAGACCATAGGAAACCACTTTACTACTTTCTAGTAATTTCATATGATCTTAATCTAACTAAACTCCTTGAGGTAACCGTTTAAAAATAACCGTATATTAGTCATGAAGTGAATATGAACATATGCACATTCGTTCAATATAACACTAACTGTACTGAAAATGCTAAAAAGTTCAAAAACAACAAATTAATTTAGAGCAACCTATAATCATGATGATAAACGTTACTTCCTGATATTTTGTTTTCTTAATTAACGCATAATATACTATCACATGAACTAACTGAATTTTGTGATGACACATTTCACTTAGCAAGTACAAATCCATGTCATAGACTTTGAACTACACTTTAGTTGTACAGTTAACAATAGATCGGTGTTAAATCGATTAACTCTCAATTACGGGGTTGTAGATTTGGGGACCGAACTATATTATTGCTTAAGCAATCAGATAGAATTCCTTACATAAACACGATAAATATGTTGTCTAGTTTCCATTAATATGACTACAGAAGTTTACAAATACAAAGCTAAAAGTTATGAATAATTTACTATTCCAAAAGAAATGTATCGACAAAGAGATACTGTCATCGGTTGGAGATAATTGGTTAATCTTAATGCTGATATTCATATTAAGAATAGAATCTAGTACCGTTATCTTATTTATTGCTGAAGATATGCATGCAAAGACTGATCAAATACAGTCCATAATTTCAGCAATGATAATAACTCAAGCTCACACAAATGAACACAACATAAACATATGAACACAGAGAAGCAGTAAAAAAATTAATAAACAAAAAAGAGCACAAAGTAGCCAGCTACAAAACAAAACACGCAAACGACAACATACAAATAAGAGAAACGATCGATTGATGCGAAAAAATCTTAAGAAAATAGGAACGGGAGAAAATCGAATACTTTAAATGTCACGAAAAAATGTAAATGTAAGCAGCGCGAAAACGGCAATTAAAACACAAACACAATTATGTATTAGTGAACATATTGGAAACTAATGCATTTTCACTTTACATTGTTCTTGTTATCTTCAATTTAGAATAAGCAAATAGAGTTGGGGGGGGGACGATCAAAAGAAATACCACTAAGAAATGAAAACACGAATTTGCTAGAACAAACAAATATTCTACGATTACAATTTTGTCAGCATATGATCAATGTACGCGATGTATAATGCCTAGACGAGTACGCTATTTTGTAAGTAAAGTGTTCAAAATTAAAAAAGATCTTACCCAAACGAACTGAAATAGACAGAGGAGGAAAGAAATATACTATCAGGTTAAAAATATTATGACTGCAATGTATGAATATGAATACAAACAAATGTAATGCAATTTTCCAAAAGCGAATTAACGTTAATTAAGAATTCATGAGATAATCTATGAAGTTGGATGATATGGTTTTAAACTAAAAAAAATGGAGAAGACGAATCCATCCATTGTTTCGCAAAACCTTAAGTATAGTGTCACTTCGTACTTCAGGTGTTTCTACTTCACTAATTTATTCTTAATTTGTTTCTCACGGTTAGCTCTATACGATATATAATATCAATATTTTGCCAGTTCCAATTTAGGTATCATTGCTTGAAGTTGCAGCACATATTCAGGCCAGGTTAGTTAATCATTCATAAATATGAATAATAGATACAGAGTGAAACGGTTGTATTGTCGACCCTGATGAATTGGTGCCTGATGAGATTTTGATACGGATTAAAAACGCTCGTTAGGGTTACACTATAATACATCACTTATAAAGTAGGCGGGAAATTGCTAGATTTTCATATACAGTGCTTTCTGTGGATTCACTCTTTCTTCCCCAATCGAATTTTTTAGGTCAAAACTCTTTTAACTAGCATTTATGATAACTACATTGATATTCAACTTGTTGTCCTAAATGGAGTATGACAACTTGCATCGATGCACGTATAAGGCAGGTTGTATGTTGTACATGACTGACTGACTTCAGGCGGAAGTGATATTCAACTGTAATAAAAGTTATGAAATGGGTTACAAGCAGTGTTAGACTTGCAAAATCAGTAAACAAGCTAAAGTAAACACAACACACAAATGTAACAATGAATACATCCGTCAGTCTAAATCAGCAAGAGCTTGGTGTCAGACAGTATTACCCCAAGATTCTAGACCACATCAGCGCAATTGGATGAAATTAATAAATGAATATCAAAGGGACAGAAAGGGCGAAATAACAACCATAATGGAGAAGACTAAGCGTTGAGAATATGGTTACAGAAGAAGCAAAGACATGCATGAAAGATGCAAAAACCGAACTAAATGAATTTGCACATTGAGACCGATACTGAACTATACCACTCATAGCAGTTGTAATGAAGGCATTTAACATATGATAGTGATACGGGTATTACTTACTAAAGAAAGCTACTTGAAGACATTTCGACTAAGAGATTACTCGTAAGAAAACCAATGTAGTGAAATTTAAAACACTAAAGACATCGATGTTCAACAGTAGATTCAACTGAATGATGGCTTATAGTTCATTAAACTGGATAAGTTCAACGTTTGGGAACACAGTGCAAACATATCACATTTTGTGATTATAAAATTAAGCTTAAAAATAAATCTTCAAGTAAACCAAGTCTACAGGCAAAAATCCAAATAATTTAAATTATGTGTCGATAACCTTATCAGTTGCATTAATATTAGACAATTAAGCATTCACTTGCAATATGTCACATCTTAATTCTATTTCAAAGTCTAAATCGTTATTTTATCTAACATACTGTCTTTAAATCATAGTGATAAAAGAATAAGGGATTTGTAAAGATTGCTGTATTATGTCATTTGTACAACGCACCGGTTGTAGTTAAACAACTAATGAAAATTGGGAAGCATTGAATAATTATTTCGTTCTAATAAGAGACGAGTGAGCAGTGTGTTGGAATAAAGTATACTATAAATAAAAGACAAGTGAGGGTAAGTATAAAAACAAATTGGGTACATAGGGTGTTTCAACTGCTGAATGTTGAAGAAATAGGTATCGGTATCTAAGACTTGCAGATACCTTAAACACAGAGACGGGTAGGGAAAATAGTAATAGATATGACAGGGTAATAATGCTAAAATGTAAAGATTATTACATGAGAGAAAACGCGGTGAATAATAATAAAGTCGATTGTAGAACAGTTAAAGCTATTATTAGGAGGAGCTGATATCACAGGAAATATACTGTGACAAGACACGTGGAACAATCAATATAGGATTGGTGAAAAAAGCAGTAGATAACCTTAGGAAAAAAAAACTAAAAAAAGCCAGACAAAAACGAGTGAGGAAGACACATAAATAACGAATAGATCATTATTATTTTATTCCGACCAGCCTTAATATGTGAGTAGTTGCTGCACAGGGTTGAGATGCATTACTGTTTGGAAGGCAAAGAGAGTAGATAATTCCCCCCCCCCTGAAAACCAACTTGAAAGAAACAACCCGCTTATAGAGCACATTTGTAACCGAATGTAATTCCAACTGTTTTTTGTTACACTGATGTGATTGTCGGCTCTGTCTATTGTGATGATCTGATAGAGTTATACTGATTGGAACATATATTCTACCAGGCCAGTTGGAAAGTGGTAAAAATGATCTAAAGCCCAAAGGCCAATTCATACTGACGATTGTGATGGTAGTAAGGTGATGCTCTTAGACAACAAACTCGATAGAAATGTTTCCTTCTAACAACGAAAGGGTGGGATTAGGAAAGGTCAGCCCTAAAAATGGACATCTCACTTTGTTCTATGGTCAAATGATTGAAACCTGAGTTCTATTTCAGCCTAAATGATTATCCCAGTAATCCATGTATACTGTTTGAAATGTACTTCAAAATTAGTTGACTACAAGAGCAGGCAAAATGCATGACCAGATGTACTAATTAGATTTATTCGATTTCAGTGTATTACTTGAGAGACTTTCCCATTGACAAAAAACATCTATCAATATGAATCAAATTTAGTCATAATACGTTTCATTAGGCTTTTATTATCATATGTATTTCTCGGTGGAGTGATAGATTAGTAAATAGAACACATTGTTTCACTATTTAATAAGTTTTAAATTCGAATCTTATTCAATGTTCCTCAGTTTGAATGGCCAAATAGTAGGATAGGCCTTTACAAAAATAACTTAGCGTAAAGTCTAGAACATGAGACAGCTAAAGAATTACTGAATACGTTTATGCTACTATACATTCATTTTAACTATATGAGTCTTCACTCAGCGTTCTCAAGGACTACGAATTAAAGTTAATGAGTGATTCGTACATTAAGCATTACATCTATACTCAATGTATGGCGTGAAGAAATAAATTTAATGGAGAGACAGATGGTAGAATGTTTTTATGCTATCAAGGAATACAAGGATTTGTACTTTATTTTAACTTAACCGTTCATTTTAATTAATTAATATTTAGAATGACTAGTAGTTTATTCAATCTACGAAGTATATTATTTTAAAACGAAGAAAATAGGAACATTAGTTTACACAAACAATTAATTTAGAACCTACATTACATTCTTTTGTCAAATAATAAGACTGTTTAATTCAATTTTGATATCACCAATTGATCTGAATCAGACAACCATTGATCACCTGGAAGCACTGGACAGCTGTTTCGTCCTAGTATGGGACTCCTCAGCAGTGCGCATCCACGACCCCGTCGGGGATCGAACCCAGGACGCGCACTGCTGAGGAGTCCCATACTAGGACGAAACAGCTGTCCAGTGCTTCCAGGTGATCAATGGTTGTCTGATTCAGATCAATTCGTGATATCAAAATTGAATTAAACAGTTAACTATCTCTACAAACTCCCCTAATTGTAAATAATAAGACGCCCAAAATTCCGTCTCAATGGATTGTTATCATTACTATTAACTCATATACCAGAAATAGATTAAGGTACTTGGGAATGAATTAAACCCTATGTATGAGGACTGGTGATAATACCCAATTACGTAGGACCGTTAATTTCGTACAAAGTAGTACCTGGAACATATTTGCATGGGTCAAAGTTGAAAAACTCGATTAGCACATCAAAACAAATAACGAGGAATTAGAAGCAGTAAGTGACTAAGAGTTAAACTGCATGTATTGATAATACTAGGAAGGATGAAATTAGTAAACGCGTCAAAGAAGTCACTACAATACTATAAACTAAGCAGCTTGAAGCATTTTATAGAACTACAATTTAATGTTTCCCTCAATTAAAACAAAATACAAAGTTAAGGGTCAAGTTAGTGATTCCACAGAAATCAAGATTTTTTATTCGAACCACCTGAACTGATTCTCTCAACCTAATTATACTTTCCTAAAGTATTTCATACATTACTATGTCTATTAAAAACCCATTAAGGTTATTATAGGAATCACATTTGGGATCAAGACATATCTTTACCAATATGTTTTAACAAAAATCTCGGACAAAACAATCAGTAGAAATGAAACGACAAACGAAAATAACAAGACTCATCTAAATAACCAAACAGTCAAAAATATCGTCATCAAAACACACTAACCTAATTCCTATCTAATAACTGCCCCATCCCACCTCACTCCCCTTAGCTCCTTTACTAGTTACAATTAAAATAAGCGATGATCACACTATCCCCAAGTACAATAAAAGCTTCAGAAATAAACTCAGTCACTTCAAGGAAATCAATATTCATTATTAAAATATCAAATTATTTTCCAAAACAATCATCATGAGAAAAGTGTGCACCAGGAACAAAACAAATGATCAAACTTCAAAGTAGAGATAAAGTTAGTTGTTTTGATTATGTACTGTTTTGTGGTATATACCATATAAACTTACCTCTGTATTTTCTTACTGTGAAAAATTCAAGTTAACATTCATAAATGATATGTATGCTCAAACAACAAGAATAAAAAATAACTATTCGCATATAAATATATTAAAACAATATTGATTTTTGGGTTACTACTGAGTTATCTGAGCTATTGGGTGGTTTAATCGTAAAGAATTTTCGATCTTTTAAACAACTATATCAGTATATACATCTACCTAGTGTAAACTCTAATGATGCTATTAATCAAAACAACAGTGAAAGCTGCAGAGTGAAATCACCCGGCAGATCAGATAACTTAGCACTATAAAACAGCATGCTCAACTTTTCAATATTAATAACAGATGTATGACGTCATTCATAATAATGTATACAATCAATTGACACTAAACAGTTAGAACTAATTAACTTACATTTTGTTTTATTATCAGCGGTCACATTAGTTGATGAAATAATAGGATTGGTTTTATTACCAATAGGTGGTTTTTGATCTTTTGAAATATGGTGATTTGGTGTTGGTTGAACTTTTGGAGAATTGCTATAAGTAGTAACAATTGGATTGGAACCAATAGGTAATTGAGAGGAATTAGATAAATCATCCACGGCCGAATAACCAGTCTCTGAAGTAATGACACTACTTGGTCGACTACTATTAATGGCTGATAGTGACATATCAATGAGTGCACGAATATAACGTATATGTTCCTTGGAGACAGTTGTATGTGTAGAATCTATATTATCGTCTATGGAAACAATTTTTATTTAAAAAAAAATTTCCATGTTAATACTGGTTAATTATCAACTGTAGGATTTTCAGCAACCTAGACTTAGAGTGTTGGACGGATTGTTCCAATCAAATTGTGATACCACTGTCATATTTGTAAATGACTCGATAAAGAGTATGCTATGTTTCTTTCAATGTTAAAACATTGAAGACAGTGAGCAGGGAAGTACTGACTGAAGTTTTGCGTGACTTGACACTCGTCAACAAAGTTTCACTGAAGTCTTAAGGGACAAGATACTGCTTTTAGGGTTCGAACGTAAGTTACACAGTTGCACACAATGAATTGCTACCAGCTCCCCAAATTTAGTAGATATACCTTGATAGTGACTACTAACTAACACGAAATCCAAAATTTCATGACTACTTACAACCACACAATTGTACACCTAATGATACTAAATTATTTGTATAATCAGACTAAATAATTAACTGATTAATTAATTTTAGCATCTGATATTATTATTATTATTACTATTATTATTATGATTATTATTATTATTAGCTAACTAACATTACTTATTAATAGATTATACCATTAAATGGACATGTCATCAAATAATTGGTATTGATTCAATGTTGAATTGTAGAAACAGTTAATGTTATTTAAATATACTTCCAAAAAGTGTCTGATAGAGATTACATTGAAACTAACCGGAACATTATTGAAAGTAGGTATCATTTTTAATTTTGAAAATGTTAATATAGTTTAAATACAAAATGATATAACTAATAACGACGGCAGTACATTATAATACAGAAAATATCCGAGTTATTAAAATTGATATTTCAAGATGACAAAAATCGAATTAACGACAATGCACCCGATTAAGCATTGATGAAAATAAGTATTATTGGTTCAATGTTATCAGTGTATAACAGGAGTTTCTCGAAGATATCAATAATCAAATATATTAAGTCGGATAGGCTAGGCTTGATAAAATAAAGTAAATTGTTCCCACTGGTTTGTCGTATAAGCAACTGTTTTCAGCTAGACTTTCTTCAGAAAAGGCGCTAAATACGGTCTAAATTAGAGAAAGCCTCCCTGGTCTTCATCAACTGAAAACTGATTTCATTTGTCGCGTCGTGACTAGCGCTTCCATAACTATCGATATGCGTAAAGTGGACTGCCTCTAACGGATCACCACAAAGGGTGCGGAATCCGCACGATCATGCAAAAGTACTTTGCATTTAAAGTAAATATTTATATTAACTACTAATATTATGTACACTGAACGTAAATTAAACCAAGAACTATAGTACAATTAACGTTAAAAATGAATTTTATATACATAGTTTATGAAACGATGAAAAATGGAATGGGCATATCTAAGTTTAAAAAACACGTTATACATACCATAGTCCCCAGTATAATTTCTAGACGAAGTTTTAAAATTTTTAAAAGTGTTCAAAATTACGTTCGACTGAATTTCGCTGCCACGTAATAAATAGGCTTTAGTTTCAGGATGTTGCCATGTAACTACAGGAAAACGACCACGTTTATATGAATGAGAGACTTTACTTAGACAATTCTGAGTGATACCCTTTTAAAACAGAAATAAAATGAGAATTAGTAAAGTAAATACTGCGGAAAGAGAATAAAAAAGTCATTAAATTCATTCAAAAAAGACTCAACCGTTTGCTAAAATGAAGAAGAAGAAATAAATTAAGTTATCACAAATAGAAAAAAAGATGAGATGAATGCGAAACGAATAGCAAGTTTAATCAATTTTTCACTTAAATGAAGATGAATTTAACCGGAGATTTGAATGAACACTTTATGAGTGCCAGGATGGAGTAAGTATTTCTAAAAATTGATATCATTGATAAGATGTAAGTACATAAAGGATCTTAAAGATTTTTCGCTGACTAATTACTGACTGACTAAGAACACTAAGAGGTAATCGTGTAGGTTGCATAACAGACTTATGTCAATTCAAAACATAAAGGATTTCATTATATTATGTAATGTAGACAATGTTGAGTTATATGATACAAATTGATTTCAGCTAGACAATAACAGAAAACCAAAAGCGCTGGTAAGATGTATCGTCCCAGTATGCAACCTCAAAGCAGTGAGTATCCACGACCTCGTCAGATATGGAGCAAAGGAGACACCAAACTACACAACAAATGTCTAACGTTCAAACTACTAAAGTACACTTTAAGTTTCAGTTAACTCGTACTATTGAATAACCATCAATTAATGCTATTGGTACACTACTAGTAAGAGTGATTTGAGTCTGTTATTGAATGGTTCGAACACTTTAGTCACTGGACTACTTGGAATGATATACTTAAACGCTGTTTCCTTGAAAAAGAACTGTACATCGACAAAACAAATACATCAATTTTTGGAGTAAATGAGTTTAAACTTTCAATTTTCAGTTGAATTAAATGTGTGTAGGACATGTATAGTGAACACAGTACTTTTAAACACATGGATATATCTTTCTACGTGTGTTTAGAATTACTAAGCAAAATAACAGTAAATAAGGCGTAGACCTGAAGGAAATATAATCACCATGGAATTATTTGTTTATTTAACTTACTATGGCTCAGTCTCTTTTTCATGTTCATTTAACTTACTACTGTTTCTGAGTTATAACTGAATCTATAAACTCGTTCAGTGACCGAACTTTAAGTAATCCTGACTAATGATGAACCACTATTCTTAAACAAAAAATGTATTAACAAAAAAACAAATACTACTTAAAAAAAAAAAAGAAAATACCTGTGGTATGATGAAAAAACTGGGATAAGATTTCACTAAACTGTGATGAACATTAAATGCAACGAGATGAGCAGCACAAAACACACGACTACCACCGCTACTTCCAGCACCAACAGAAGAACGATTTAATGAACCAGTGCCTTCATTTGATCCAACAGTAACATTATTGGCCAAAGTTTGTGTTGTTGTAGCCAACATAGAAGTTTCATTGTTAAAATTTAAATTACAACCAAATCGTGCCATATCTAAATAACCTGAAGATTGAGTTAATAATTTAATAAGGCTTGGATCAACAACTGTAGCAGCAGTTGATGAGGCTGATATGGATGGGGGTACAAGGAAAGACTTCAGAGATAGCACCAAATTATTAGCTGCTTCTTCAGTAAACACGGCTGCAAAATTCAGAAACAAAAGTAAAAACGTCTGATAAAAATATAAGAAACTATTATGGCTATGAGTAACAGCTTTCAATTCACTATTGTTGTTAATAAAGACAGTTTCTGTTTTTATGTGTGCATCATGTGAGCGAATTATTTCAATACGTAAGTACATTTGAAATCCACTGAATTCGACAATCAATCATATCCAAACTACATTAAAGTTATTAATAACAATAATCAAAGTAACGAAACTCAAGTATAACCACTAAAGAAGATAGACAGATGATTTAGTTTTACTTGAATAGAAACTGAAGGAATATTAATAATCGAAAATTATGACAAGCTGGTTTACTCTACAGTAAGGTAAAACATGCAAGCAACGGTTTCACAAATGCAATACCTCTATAGCACTGCAAGATTAAAACCACATTAGTAGAAGTAGAAGTTACTTCAGTGATGATGATAAATAACAATAATAACAACTGTGAACATATATAATATAGTACAGGAAGTGTGGAAATGAAAGTTATGAAATAATTTAAAACTCATGAGTTAAGAAAGGACAATGAGTGGATACGTCTACACAATTGTGACCAATTCTGAGCCATGCTATTCAATGAATCTAGCCACTGGTTACGGTTTATGCGAGGACTCCAACCAACCAACTAGTCTGCAGCTACCGATACGACACAAACTAGTAGTCAGTGACTTCATAGACTCATGTCATGGTTTAGTTTGACCGTCTCTAACTCTCTTCCATCCTGCTCCCATATCAGCTAACATCGCACGTAGAGGCAGATGGTGGTTCGGCATAAGCAACACATGACCCAAACACTTCAGTCGATGAAGATTCACAACCTCATCGACTGATTTACCACATTTGCCTAACACCTGTCGACCAACCTTGTTATTACTTACTCGGTGATCCCAACTAATGTGAGAAATGTTTCGAAGACATTGATGGTCTAAAACTAATAACCTTCGAGTGTCATCCACCCTTAATGGCCACGTCTCACACCCATACAGTAAGACAGAGAGAACTGTTGCGCAGTATACTGTACTCCTGATTGAGATACAAATATCGTCTACACCATAGGTGACGAAAGTTGGCAAAAGCCAAACGAGCTTTGAATCCGTACTGAGATTTCTTCGGAGACCAGCTTATCAGGGCTAGTCACACTTCCAAGATAAGTGAAGTGGTCGATGTGCTCAACTACCTCATTCCCCATCTTTAGCTCAGGTGTTGATGAAGAGCAGTCTTAAACCAATAGTTTGCATTTCGAGGGGGGGGGGAGAAACGCATTCCGAATATGATTGCATTGAAGCCTATTGCACAAACATTGGTTCTAAGTATTGTAATGACTGCGATCTCTGCAAATTTCATCCACGAGTTGAACTTTTAAATAAAGTGTAATACACTTATTGATTAGTGAACAGGTTGAGGGTAAATCCAAGATAATAATTTTAGCAGACACTGAAAAGTATTCAGGCTATTATAAATCGCTTTATATATATATATATATATATAATATATATATATATATATATATATGTATATATATTTGCATAAAAACTTACAGTTTAGGAAAGGTACGCTTGTCGTACAATTCCATTGAGCATGATGGATGCTTTTAGCAGGATGGGAAGATGATTGAAACACTCCAGCTTTGTTGTCTGTGCTATTAACAAACTGTTGGTTCTGAGTACGTCTAAACAGAATAAATAACATATTTATAAATACACGAATAAAAGGCATTATCACTACTAAGAGAAGTGAAGAGTAACTAGAATTTTGTGATGCCCTCTTCTGCAAAATTCGAATCATTTCATCGATTATCTATCAAACACGCTTTCAATGAGCTACTTGGGCTACGATTGACCATCTGTAGGATTATTATATCTAATACTATATATATATATATATATATGTATATATATTTGCATAAAACTTACAGTTTAGGAAAGGTACGCTTGTCGTACAATTCTTGAGCATGATGGATGCTTTTAGCAGGATGGGAAGATGATTGAAACACTCCAGCTTTGTTGTCTGTGCTATTAACAAACTGTTGGTTCTGAGTACGTCTAAACAGAATAAATAACATATTTATAAATACACGAATAAAAGGCATTATCACTACTAAGAGAAGTGAAGAGTAACTAGAATTTTGTGATGCCCTCTTCTGCAAAATTCGAATCATTTCATCGATTATCTATCAAACACGCTTTCAATGAGCTACTTGGGCTACGATTGACCATCTGTAGGATTAAGCCATTTACAGTGACTGATCGTTGAACATGGTATAATGTTAGTCAACCTAATTCATAATATGTGGTCGCTTCAATCTAATATTTGCAGTGTATAATAGTAAGGATGAATGGTTAATTGTAGAATGTTGCTCTTTTTCTCGAATCAAAGATAACACCTTGATACCTGCTAGCGAACTTAAGACCAGTGGACACAACAACAGGTAAGCTAAACAATTTCGCAGCGCCCCAGCCCAGCTAACTAGAGGAAGAAGTCCAATGTCAGAAAGAAGCGTTAATGCCACAGGCAGCCTGGCAGATGGATAACAACCACACATCTCATGTGTATATATACAAAAAAGAGAGCGTTCTTGGAATGTCACAAATAACGTACTGAAATAAATAACGAACCAATAAGATCCAGCATCTTGCTGTGGGAAACACAAACTGAAGGTGAAGAAAAAAACTTCTTGGAGTGAAAACGAGAAATTTAAATTTACACAAATAAGTCACAAAAACCATAAGTTTGCCAAGAAAATTCTGGGGACCTGACATCTCCAACAAATGAAATATTATAACTGCTACGTCAAAAGGTAATGTGAAACTAACAAGTAAAATACGATAGATAGTAGTTATTATTTGGCTATCTGTTTAGCCTACAATAGCTACATCTTGGAGTTCAACTGTGTTGGGTAACAGCCTGCTATCCACCAATGATATTGGATAAAATCACTCAGTATCACTAAATGACTTAAGTTTAAAATGCAAATTACTAAGTACTGACTCGATAATCCAAAAACTATGCACACGCCACATAATAATATCAGTCTATTTATCTACCAAGCAATCAAATAAAATAATCTCCAGAGCGTTCATAATGGTTCAGAATCCGTAAACGAGTGATAAAATCAATGAAAATGGAACAACCCAACAAAAAAAACACCCGGAATATTCTAATGACCTGAATCTTAAATACCTGCGATCCCCATTCATGATCAGTGATGAGTAATTTGTATCCGTTTGTACATTGCTTCGATGAGCTTTACCTTTCACATGTCTCATACGATTTACTGGCATATATTCCTTGTTACCACTGTGTAGATCTGAAAGCATAGTACGATTATTCGTTACATTAAGCGACCGTGAAAGAAGTAAACCCAATGGGGCTGAATTAAATCCCATACATATCATAGATGGATAACGTAGTTCTTCCAGGAGACTACGTAATTCATCTCTTGTCTCTGGTTGAATTTCACCAACATCGAAACCGATTTTAAGCATTTGAAAAGTCAGTGAACGTAGTAAAAGGACATCCAAGTTTTCTGTACGGTAAATGACACCACGACGATTTGTAGTTGTTGTTGAAGTTGAATATGTTGAACGTAATGATGGAGAAAGATATCTAGGTGAAGTAGATTTACCATACATTGTATTCTCTTTAGACTTTTTGCCGAAAAATAGTGTAGCTGAACGAAAATTAGAAACAGAGGTGACTGTTGTTAGTGAACTAGGATTTGTTGATGATTGAAATGCTGTAACCATTTGGATACATCCAAGCTTTTTGATAGTACTCAATGCAGATATAGGAAAACTTCGATTGATCACCTTATTAGATTCTAAAACATAAGGAAAGTGGTCATTGTCATATATATATATATATATATATATATATATATATATATATATATTTATCAATTACTGTAGCATCTCAGTTTGAAACACACGAACAGGGACACTTGAAGCTACACAACTTGTATGAGAATCTAGAAGAACAATCTGACTTACCAAAATGAAGTGCAGTTCGAACTTAAAGAAATAACCACTACAAAAAAATTAACAGAAGACAATGTTTTGTAGATTTGTCTCAGTCAGGGACAAATGACGCAGCGTCGGACAAAATTACCCACTAACTTGAGGTACTATATTAGCACGACAAAATTAAATTAGCATGATTAATAACAAATTTTTCAGTCCAACGATAAGAAATGAAGAGATAGGCGTTAAGGAAATATAGAATTAAGCTTGTAGAGGAAGATTAAGAGTAAATTAACATGTACACTCTCACCGGTTTTCTAGCCATATAATCGTGGTCACCAAACTGACCGTAACCAGGTAATGTGAATGTACCTACATGATTCAGATTGGCAATCAATGACTTTATAAACTGATTCCACGTTTTAGAATGGACGTGTATAGCCTTCCTCTAATTTAAACTAGGATCAGAGAGTCACTAGTGAGTATATGATAGTTGTTGATAATGGGTGATTTGAAAAACTTGTATCACATGTAAGTATAGACAATATATTATTTACCTCTATTAGAGAAAATGAACAGTATATCGCAAATAATAAAGTGTACCTCAATATGTGGTACTAAAATCTAAACCTTATACATGATGAGTACAGTTAATTGTTAGAACTTCTTAATATATCTAATAGTCATATAATTCATGGGACATATGAATTTTATCTATATATGGTTACTAATGATATACCTTAGGGCATAGTTCCGAAACCATAGTAAGAAGACGTGATTAGTGGAATTTAATTATTTCATGAGTGTAGTAGTTAAGCAACAAGCGATATGAATAAGGTCAAAAATATATATCTTGATTTGATTGAAGTTAGAAATATCAACCACTTGCACACCAACTAATTGGTTAAAGATTTCAGCGTTCGCCTCGAAGCCCGAAGATTCCAAATTCGATCACCCAATACGGACAAAAATTAGGCTAAGTGGAGTCCCAGAGCACCTACGTAATCACAAAATGGACGCATGATCACCAGATTCCGCGACCAGGTTTAAAATAACTAGACGACTGAGTCGTCGTTTCATGGTAGGATTCTCACAATTTGTAATCAATTCGTAATGTAGTATGACGATCGTAAAATGCCATTTGCGATACCTGTTTCACTGTTGACTTGTTTGAGCCCTATCAGTCACGACTTCTCCGTAGAATTCCGAGTTTTGAAATAGGCTGCCAGTTATATGGCTTATGCAGATAGGTTGAGGTGGTCTCGTACTATACCGGAGTAGCTGCTTAAAATTACCCGGTTTTCAACAGTGGTTAACCTGAATCAATCGATAATGAATACACAAAAAAGAAACTAGTCTACACAAAACCAGTTCAACTTCTACTGTCCACAATAACTTATATATATATATATATATATATATATATATATATATATATATAGTTTACTCAAGTAACTGAAAAAAATGTGTTGTTAACCTCGCACAGTGTAACCACAACAAGCAAAGTAACTCAAATAAATTTTTAAATTGCAAATCGGTTTGCTCATGAAAACATAGATGTGACCCTCCTAAATAAACATCTGAGAAAGAAAATATTATAAACAAATAGGAGTCAAAAATAAACATTAAGGTATGTGACTGAGGTTATCTACAATGTTTTTAATATACAACAAGTATATCGTTTCTAGTAGCTTCAGTTATTTTTTTTGTTCATAGAATCTATGGACGAATATTAGTGTAGATTTCATTTACATAAGGCAACCGCAACAGTCCATTATGAACATGTTAAATGATAAATATTGTACTTGAACCGAGATCACCCAATAGTTTCCTGCCAGCTTCCAAACTGCATATGACTGGCTTTATGTACTCGAACCCCAGAAACCAATCATGATCCAAATCAAAGACAGAAGGGAGTAAATACTTTACTTCAAGTAAGTATCAAAACGGTCGGAGCTCTCAATCCAAACATCCTTTTAATCGTTTGTTGCTCTTGCTGTCTTCATTCATACTGTTTATTTGGGTGGTCTAAAAGTACGTCGAGCTTTAATCTAAATTCTTGTGGATCTGACTGACGCATAAGTATGTACAGCACGTTTCAGAAGCTATGTTTAGTAGGTTTTGATTCTCATTAGCTATGACCATGAAAAGATTTGAAAAACATCTTCCTCTTATCTGAAAGCTGAATTGTGATTTATCATTCATCTGAGCTGCCTATCTATTTGTACAACAACATGCTGTACAGATGGTCTAAGAAAAACTAGATAAAACCACAAATTTGTTGGATCAGTATTATATCTGCAAATGTACACCATATCAGAAACTAAATACGAACACCTACATTACAACTACTAATTAATGGAACATTTCTAGCGCAATTAGCTTAACTGTGCCTATGTTATACACGTAATTCTTCATCGTGCCTATTCAAAGTGTCCTAGTATCCTCAAAAATTGTCTCCTCTTTAGAGCAACCTCTTCTGATTATTGTAAAAGGTTAGATATAAGTTTAATTAAATTCAAACTTACGGAAAGGGTCTTTTGGTACACCTGTAAATATGAGCCGATAATTAGTAACAAACAGTGCTCCTTGAGCAGGTAACAATGGTCTAAGCATAAGATCCACTTCTATATCACCTGCTTCAATATTTGCAAGTGAATCTTGTTTACTATTGTTATCATTCAGAACGTTCACATCATTACCATGGGACATATTGTTGTTGTAACTGGTCCCTCCACCATTACTACTAATATTAGTAGTGAATGGATCTAATAGTTGGTAATCGTTGCGTTCATAACGTCCATCTGGTAGTAGCTGACATGATAAACAATCATAACCGCCAATAGGAATGGCGATCTCACCAGGTAAGAGGACTGGATTAGCAATTTCCGGCTATAAATATGGAAAGAATGAAATGCAATTACTACTTTAGATGAGAATGTTGCTGTATTATTATGAAATAATGAAGATTTGTATCACAAGTGCATGCTTTTATTAATGTTATTGCAGACATAATTTGACAATGGTTGTCGCTCTCAAAAACGTAATCAACGGCAACTTCAAGTAGGAGAGCTGATGCTTTCCATAATGACAATAAAATTTTTCTAATTAAGCCATCGAACTCAAAGAATTCAGTTTTACTTACAGCAGTATTGAAATGTACGGAAGAAATAGCGTAGATGTCATCATTTAAGTGTTGTTGCTCATTCTATAGTTTGTTTAAGTAACCTCCTTATACTGTAATATAGCATCTAAGATACTTATGGTTGTCTTCGACACTTCAGAGCAACGTAGTATAGCAGCAAGGATAAGGTTGTCTAATAGACTAAAAACTAAGCAAGTAAGACTAACTATGAGACAGTCATTTACTAAATGTTGATTCGTAATTCATTGGAGGCTTAGACTACTTCAGTGACATACAAAACAACATTGTCGACATTCTGGTAACTATAACACCCAGAGATCCTTGAATTTGAGAATAGATATCGTCTGGCAACCAGACCTATCTAGCTTTCTAAGAATTAGTGCTTAATATGTACAAAGTAAAATCAATATATATATGTATCGGTTCAAACAGCTACACTCCATCCAGAACAACAAAATGAATATCAAAGTAGTAGTGACATCAGAACTAATAAAAACGAGTATATACAGAGAGCTGAACTAAAATCTCAGACCGACAATCAATAATTTTATGGAATGATGGCACATTTAGATATGGCTTCCCTCAGCTTTCATCCATCCTGCTCCTACATCCAAACTATAATGTAAAGTTAACTTTGCATTTGACAGGAGATTGTAGTAGTTCAACTAATAACAATATAAATAATTAATATATAACGAACAATAAGTAGTCAAACACGGATAGGGATACCTTTTTCATATGTGGAATATTTTGCACTCGGGGGTAAATAGCCTGTAAATTGACTAAGTGACTTTCTATGATAGCTATAAAAATATCAATAATAATGGAAATTGTGAGAAGTGAGAAAAAACGTGCAATAAATACGACAAAATACAAGCAAACATATGCATGACAGAGGTTGTCCAAGATGTTGTCGATGTAGACTAAGTGGTTTGTGCCCAATACATGTGATATTTCCGTTCTAGTGTTTCTTATTGGGAAGTAATTGTCATTAAATGTTAAGTTTCAAACCACAAACTTCTCATCCAGTATATCAGCTTATGTTCTACTAACATTTGAGTAAAGAGTGTTGTGGAAAACTTCAATCGTCTGAAATAAAATATGAACTATAATATTCGATATTCATCCACTGAGTGCTGTATACAACACAGTTATTGAACGCTGAGAATGTTGTGAATAACCTCGGTCTGCACATATATGTACAACGATTGAATTAGTACCATATAATCCTACATTGTACATAAGTGTAAACATGGTAAATAAACATTTTGATATAATACCCACTGTCGTATTCGCATATATTCAATTGTACGTAATGGGAAAAACATAAATCTAAAAAATCAAACGCACACGTATACAACTACATCCGCATTGAACACTTTAGCAAGTGTAGCTCAACAGAAAACCTATTTATGATTAAAGCGAAAGGTAAAACTGACATGTCTCAAATAACGACAAAAGTGCGTTATAATTCTTGCTGATGGCCATATTCAAGGTTTACTACTAAACAACAAACGTTTATACAAAGCACTTATATACAATCGCTACTTTATGAACATGGTTTACAAAGTCATTAAATAATTTCATTGGTGGAATATGTTCGTTACACATTCAGGAGTTGGTTGGAGAAAGTTAGGTTATGGTCGAACATAAACTTCACATCAGAAACTATGAAGCAAATTTAGCTGTTAGTCTAAGCAAAGTTGGTAGGTGAAGACTACTTGGTTGAAGTTGTAAAATTAACTAAGACTAGTTAATCCTTAGAATCCGTTCCAATCTCACAGATGTATACGCTCAATGTTAATACAGAGATACTTAGATTTGGAATTAGTTTACAATTTCTTATTTCAAATCAAAATTCTCGAGTACATAAGCTTTTGTTACCGCCATTGATACTAATACACATTTTACAACTATTGTATCCATCTAGCTGTACTGAACAAATGAAGAATGTTAAAAGTTCAAATCAAAATCAATCTTTGTAGTTTTAAACTATTTGAAGTTGATAAAACGTTTGAAAAAATAATAAATTCATTCAATTCTTCGAATCTTGTTTATCTTGTATTGTTCAGATATACGAGACGATCAGACTCTTGAAATGACTTTATTTTACAAGAAGATTGACTGTTAGTGTAATAAATTAATAGTGTCCAACGAATGAACGAGAAATTTGAGAATAAAAGAAGTCAGTTTCATATTCACATATGTAGTGGTCATATGTCGAAGTTATGAATAGAAGAAATCTCATCTTATCAACAGATTTACAAGGTAAACCAGAAGAATAATGATAATACTACTTGACTGTCCAAAGTGAAATAGGTAGAGTAAAATTCGAACCTGTCCCCTCTGAGTCATTGAACTGAGATAGACTTTAAAGTATCTCAAAAAATCTATGCTTCGAATCCCAGCCTATGTCGTATAAATTCGGATGTTGCGTCTTACACACAGTGGAAGCATGAGAATTCACTTAAAGAAGCTAATCTTTGCATCTACAAAAGAATTTGTACAGTCAATTGTTATACTATCTTAGACATCAAAACAATTTGACTTCTCAATTTGAATCTTATGTAACTAAACCTAGTAACTAATACATTATAAATTCAAACTTTTGATTACATTTAGTTTTTCATCTTTAATCTTATGTCATTATCACTATAAAGAAACTAACTCAAAACTTCAATAGTATGTATGAAGAAACCTGTACGAAGTGAATAACTGTTGATCTGATCAATTCTATTACATGTAGACAACCTGTTTATGATTTATACGAAAACAATAATCCGTAGTTGAAGTCGTCATATTACATAGATAAGAGATTATCGCATTACATTAACTTAAACTAGTTCATATATACACAGGGTTAAACATTTCTTATTAACATCTGTCTGAACTGATGGAATGATATTTCAAAGGGATCAAATAACATGAGGCAGAACTTATATATATATATATATATATATATATATATATATATATATATATAAAGCGATTAGAGCAATGAAGTAACAAATAGAATAGTGACAATGATGACAATCAAAACTCTTAAGTGTGAACACTGCATATAACTAACACACAACACATTCATAAACACGGAGAATATATATGTATAAAGAAACAATCAACTCTTTCTCGTTACGTTATATTACAAAATATTAATCGGACTGACAATGAAAAAATTAATCAATCACGGATCGCTGTATAACTACTAGATGATATAACATATGAGAAAGTAACTACAATGCATTCATGTGTGCATTATATATTACGTCTGTATGTGTTAAATTGACTAGTGTAAAGAGAAATATTTTAGGCATGTATTGATTGATATGGTGTTAGTAACTTTAACTTATGAAACTTTATTCAAATATCCTTTTACAAGTGATATTAAGAGAACATCAAACAATAGAAAATATGAGGTAAACGTAAGTATGTATGATCAACATAGAACTTGGCATATGTGTACATCGGTCCAAGTTGCTATACCTCTATGGCACCGCAAGATTAAAACCACATTAGTAGAAGTAGAAGTTACTTCAGTGATGATGATAAATAACAATAATAACAACTGTGAACATCTATAATATGGTACAGGAAGTGTGGAAATGAAAGTTATGAAATAATTTAAAACTCATGAGTTAAGAAAGGACAATGAGTGGATACGTCTACACAATTGTGACCAATTCTGAGCCATGCTATTCAATGAATCTAGCCACTGGTTACGGTTTATGCGAGGACTCCAACCAACCAACTAGTCTGCAGCTACCGATACGACACAAACTAGTAGTCAGTGACTTCATAGACTCATGTCATGGTTTAGTTTGACCGTCTCTAACTCTCTTCCATCCTGCTCTTATATCAGCCAACATTGCACGTAGAGGCAGATGGTGGTCCGGCATAAGCAACACATGACCCAAACACTTCAGTCGATGAAGATTCACAACCTCATCGACTGATTTACCACATTTGCCTAACACCTGTCGATCAACCTTGTTATTACTTACTCGGTGATCCCAACTAATGTGAGAAATGTTTCGAAGACATTGATGGTCTAAAACTAATAACCTTCGAGTGTCGTCTACCCTTAATGGCCACGTCTCACACCCATACAATAAGATAGAAGGAGGGGCTAGTAATCATAGGGCAGGTGTGTGGGCGCTTGTTGATTGTTCATACTCTCTACAATCATAATAGTTTTTTTCTGATATCATAAGAATATATCATACAATAACCATAATAATGATTACCTTTAATTTTATTTTCAATTTCAGTGATACGTTTAAGTAGTAAATTGTTTTCTTGACCAACATTTTTAACAAATTTCGATAACCAATTTTCTAAAGCAGTGATATGATTCAGAAATGTGACTGTATTTGATTTGTCAATATTTTGAGTACTATAGTGACCATTGAATGAGAAACATAACAAAAGGTGAAGAGATAAATCAATAAAACAAAATTAATATAATGCAAGGATACATGGATTAATTAGTAAGTCATGTTTACTTAATCATTTAGTGTTAATCAAATACTGTCAATAAAGTTGCTATGTATCACTGGCGAGTTAAAACAACTCAGCGTTGTGTGCATTGTGTTAGGTTAATTGAAAGTAGTCAGTAAAAAGTCGTAAATTTAAGTTTGGTGCAGGTTGGTACATGCTAACAACACAGTGTAACTGAAATTTTGAAGCTGATACTCATTGGAGGATTTGTACATAGACGATCCATCTTAATCTAGAGCCAGAATAGAACAGTAGTAAGTGTCACAGTGTTTGAAAAGAGGAAACAACGGAAGTGAATTCACTAGGGAACATTAGTTCTCTTAAAATTACAAGTACATTTAGGTGATTACTTCTAAATAGCACAAAGCCTAGGTTTATGGTTTTCAGTCGGCTACTCGAAACTGGTGTCACTTAAGAAATATTGAGCAGGTTAATGTTTCGTTTTAAAAAGATTTCACTAAAATGAAATTTTTAGTGAGAATTACATTCTAATGTACAGCAATTACCAGCTTAATGAATGCAAAAAATGATTAAAACTCTTAGATAAGCACATATAATGAATACTAAAAGGATAGTGGATATCTTGAATCCATAGAATCTTTATTGCAATTTGAAGTATTGTAAGATTATGAAGTACAAACCAGACTAGAATATCTTGTCACATAAGATTTTAAAGGTGATAAAATAAACTTGAAAAACCTGTTACAACAATTTCAATAGACGAAAGTCCAATAGTCTATTGTATAATGAGAATTGATAACATGTTATTAAATCGCACAATACTAATAACACAACCGAGGTACACAATGAAATTACAAACGTTAAATGTTAATAACCTCTCACATTGTCTACAGTAAAACATGATTATCTATCAGGTTATCCAAAACGTTTTCAACATTCACGAAATATGTCGTATTCAGGATTTTCAGTTGCTTTTCTGTCACTCTAGTGAGTAAGTGCGTATATTAAAGTGTATTTTTCAATCAATATTTCAAATTCCCAAAAACTCATTAAAATTGTTCTATTCATCGGACGCACTGTCAGGCGATGAAATATATCACTTATACGTATTCACTATATATATTAGTAGTTTGTCGCATAAAGTACAAAGAATGCTGTGGGGATTGTTGTACTCATTAAAAAGCATTACTGACTGACTAGATGTAGACAGCTAAAAATAAAGAAGCATTAGATATATGTTACGTTTTAGTAAATGATTTCGCGGTAGCCTCAACTTAAATTAAGTCAAGTGCATAACAAATTACCTTTAAGACCAAGTGAAAAGCGTCTAACTAAAGTTAAAAATATTAACAATTCGATGTCGATTCAATGGAGGTTAAGTGCCCGCAGAAAAATAAAGTAGTCTAGAGTTTAATGCCTATTACTGTCGTGCATGCGAAATGCTAAGGAGACGCATAATTGATATAGCCATACTGGACATACTGTGTTTTCAAAACACAGTGGAAAAAAACAATTGAATATAACTACAGCATACTCTGTAAATTTAAATTCCCTATACGCCAAATGAGAATGAAGTCAAATAATGCACTATAGTCCAAAGTCACAAAAAGAAGAGAATAGACTATTATTGTTGACAAACCACAAACATGTCATGACGTAAGATAGTCCTAAGTAGTCTAAAGGAAATCCTGATTAACTTAGCCTTCGTGATAGTTAGCACACGTCAACAAAATGAAGCTACAATCATGATGGAATTGATGCTTCCTGGAGTATCTGAAATTTGCATATCATGTTTTAATGATCTGATGTAATAGTAGTGAATCCACCAAGCTAGTGATAATATTTTAGACTGTTACGTTGAGAGATACTGGTCTGAAACTAACAGACAGCAATATCAGTTTCCTCAAAGTGGAATTTATGCCTTGTTGACGAGTGCCAAATAACTTATATCCTTGGTTCAGGATTTATTGTCAGTTAGTTCAAACCATATATATTTATATAATATTGGTAGTATCAAAAACAATATGAAATAATATTCTCTCATTGCTGATTTATAAAAATATCTAAGGAAGATCAACATTTTTTTGAGTTTTTCAACTGCCAATTAACTTTTATATCATTAATGTAAACAAGTATTGAAAATAAGTGACGCATATATTTGTAAAATTCCAATGAGTAGACATTGAAATTTCTGACGTTTTGCGGCTTAGTGTAAGTTGCTTCTTTAGAGAAATGAATAATCGAATTGAATTAATACAAGATGAAATAATCCACAATGGAACAAATCAAAAACAAAATAAGTTCGTACAATCAAAAATGAGAATTTGATCGTGTATTGAAAATATTTATTTCGAAATTCTTTCTAATTCTAGCTCAATGAAGTCAATCAATAAAATACGTTTTTTTTCATTGATAGGTAACACCGATATGAACAATCAAAAAAAAAAACCAGTTTGTAAATATCTAAGTAATTGTGTTCTATTAAAATAAATAATAAGTATATTTGACCTTGTAAACATACTTTATACAAATGAAAATACAGATAGAAAGTTATGCATTGCACACTACAGATTTTTTGATCTGACAGATAGAGCCGATAATTATCATCAAAATAAAATAAAAGTACAATAATAACGAATTGTTGAATGGTGGTGTTATCATACGGTCTACAGCAATACTAAAAATAAAGCAAAACTGATACAGAAGGTTAATCTAAATATGTGATATGTCGATTATTAAACTGAAAAGAATAATCATTACAACCGGTGTGATGAATTTAAATGAACCAGTGAGATAATCAGAGTTATAAATGAACTATTAACCAACTCGATTGTAGTAATAGATGGATATTTTGTCGGTGGAAAACGATATCGTTACAAAGGGAATGATCAGTTTTTATACTTAAAAAATCTACAGTTAAATGAAAGTTTTATTGTATGCAGATGAGAAGAACAGAGACGTATTTAATTCCACATTAACAACTGCTTTCTCGAAGCCTTATAAGAACGTAAATAGTCTTAGGCGTCCTCAGATTGTATCTATGTTGAATGTAATGTTAGGAGTAGGTGCAAAGAAACAGAACTAACTAGGAAGTGGTTGCGAATGCCAAAATTTTAAAGTCCTTTTTTATACGAGACGAATCCTATCAATCAAATTGGAATGTAAGTCTCTAATCTATATGACTCTGATGTTACATACACTATCTGTGGCGGAAGGTGGTATCAGTGTAGTCGACATGAAATAACGGACTCGTTGACAATAAAGTGTACTTCAAATCCTGAAGCCCTCCAGCAGACTTCATCTGGAGTAAACCAACTCTGGATAAGTGCCACTAACAGCACGAGACATAGATACAAGACTCTCTGATGACTACTCCATTACGCTATCGTCTACGTAAACTTATCACTTGAACTGGTAAAAGACTTTCACCAATGAAAATGAGTTGTAAATATCAATTTTTAGAAACATTTGTATAATTTGAATGAATGTTATACAGAAATTCGCTGGGACATTCTACGACTGACGTTAAGAATTTTTTACTGTAAGATCAATATTACTTAAGAATATATATATATATATATATATATATATATATATATATGTTTACTTTTTAAAAAAATATTCTACTTTATAATAAGTGAAGTCGAAGTGGAAGGTCAGCTCACGAATAAGGTTTTCATTCATGTACCTTAAGATAGAACATCCTAAGGAATGATCTAATACAAAGAAATTACATAACATCAATACATATCTTAAAATAGCTTGCATAGCTTATACGACAGGTAGTATGTAAACATACGATTGGCACTTTGAGAAGCAAGGAGCATTGGATAACTGTTTAATCTAAAAAAGGGAATCCTTTACAATATAACGGACATAGTATACCAGAAAAACTGTTGCGTATATATAAGTCACGTTTAAAATTACGGCTAGCTGAAGACTATACAATGTAATGTCGTAGGTTTAGGCAAGCACCGTTTAGTATCTTTGACTGGATTTTAAACTTGCTGTTAAAGGATGAATCTGAAGTTGGCGTAGATTTTGTAGTAAATGCTTCCAAGCACGATGAAAAATATGCATACTCAGCTCCATAGGAATAAGCGAGCTAGTATACTCTGTTCATGATAATGATAATATGCTTCTCAAGTGTCATAAATCCACTCCCTCCTTCACGAGATTTACGTTTGCTTAGAATCATGTAGTCAAATATCTTACCACAACGGATCAAATTCTAGAATGTATATATACATTCATTAACCTGTAAAGCTTTGAAAATAAACTAGTATGAAAAGAATAACTCATGAGTGATTAAAGCATAGTAACGCCATACATATCACAACCTGGTCCATGTTTAAAAAATGCAGGCCAAACTCCTACTAGTTAATTTTTTTACCACTTATTGGTTAGGAAACAAATTCAAGGGTTGAATTGTTGTTATGTGACACAAACCATGTTATTTCACTTCATGTATTACCTCGAAGTTCAACAGTGTGAACACATAGGCATCGTGAAACACGATGAATGTGTTCACTATCGGCATCTTTATTACAACTCTATCGACTCTGAAATTTCAACGGCACCTAACCATACGGACGGAAATCAACAAACAAATACCACACTAACTACTCAGTGACCAGTCAATATAAAGGTCGTAATCGTGCACCTCGTTAGTCGTAGCACGAAAAGTTAGGTTGTAACTATCACAGACTGTGAAAATAAGTGACTTTGGATTGAATGTGACAGGGAGCATCAAGAGGTATGTTTTTATAATAAGTAGCGAATAGCATAAAACTTAAGTTTAGAATTTAATGCCGACTTAACATAAACAAGGGGGTAAAAACAATATACATTTTCAGTTGCCACTCACCTATATGGTCCTTCGGTACTTAATAAATTGTTAGAATGATTTTCAGTATAATATCGACCAGAATTTTTAACAAATCCCTCATTTTGTGATATAAGTTTTAAAGCACTATTGATCTGACTTGTCACTGTTGGTATATCACTTGAAGCAGTAGTACGTGCACACTGCTGTTTATGACTAGTATTATTAGGCATTGTCTGCTTAAAACCTTTTGACATCATACCATCTTGTTCGATATATGACAATTTATCCGTAAATCCATTATTATTTTGACTTTCATCACTGTATATATCAGCTACAGCTGCACCTATATGAACAGGTATACGAAAATTGATGATTAAATTAATAAAATGTATAATCTGTGCATAGACAGTACATTCTTCGCGTGTTTCAAGAGATTGTTGTACTTCTCTAGGACGCATATAACCAACTCGCATTTCTTCTGCAGCAATTTCTAGTGCAGACATATTCGGTGTATAACTTCGTTGTTGAACTGAAGCCTTAAATACATAGAAAAAGAAATAATATCTCTAAGAAATCAAATATAAAATCATAGAAATATACAACTGCATAGTTCAAATTCAAACAAAAATTACAAAATTTTCGATAACAGATCTTTCTTATTTGGGATACTTAAGAGAAAATAAATCCTACCAAAAGCTAACTAGTCTAAGATGCTGTAACTGTAATCAGTGATTTTAATACACAAGTGAGTAGGTTTTTTAGTGCATTTCGTTCAGACAATTGTTTCCCTATAACAAAAACTTTAAGCATAAATAAGGAAGTAGGTTGACTGATTCCTCAAAAAGGAATATATTAAAAGTCAATTGATTATCGTGTTAAAGAGAATCTGATCCACTCTCTGATTAGTTACTTTAAACGCTAAGTAGAGTAGTTCAACTAACCTTCTACTACTTTTCATTTGCTAAAAATATCAGAACAAGATAAATTCGAGAAGGACATAACTCATGAGGATTATCAAGGTCAATAACTATATTGCAACAAGAATACATCAGAATTCAACTGGTTAACCGCTCCTTAATAGACAGTAGAAGATTATCCATTTCCGACAGTTAAATTTACTGAAATAGTGAACGCAGCCCAAGGGCTGAAAGTAATTCAATCTAAAAATGACATTGATCACCAATCGCACTGATTATAAGAAGGAAAAAGCCTTCTTGTTACAACTACAGAAGAGTTGACTTTATAAATAGTGTCTAAAACATTATCTATTAAAGTCACTCAAATATTGAAGCTCAGGAACAGTGTACCTGAAAAACCTAGGATGGTTTCAAAACTGGATGTAGATTTTTAGATCGGATATCCAACCTTAGACGAGTTTGAAACAGAAAGAAAAATACGATAATGCACGAATATAGCCTTAAAACTTGGCAGGACGGCAGTTTTGATTTCGTCGATAAAGAAGTCTCGTGGTATCAAATATCAATAAACGAATATCAACAATAACAATATTAATTTAGCCAAAGATTATGAACTGTTGGTCTAATTAGTTACGACAAATGGCATTCGTCATAGCCGTTTATTTTCATCACAGAAATAAAAAGATTATCTAACGCTATGAAACAATAAACCTACTACATAAGAGCTTAATCAGTTTGTAGGACAAAGATAGAAATGAAAGAATGTTCGAAATCTTAGATCGCTAATTTAAATGTAAAACGTTGCCTAAGGACTATCTTTTCCAATAACACCCAATTCGACCATCGGCAGCAAAGTAGTCAGGCGCGTTTACCATTTCATCTACATACCGAAAACTATGACAGTCTAGGAACCTATGTAGCTGATGACATCTCAGGACAGATTTAAAGAATATTGCTTGAAGTTAGAGAGACTTCAGTCTGTAAATCAAATTCAATTGAGTAATTACATGATATTCTATGGAAAAACAGGTAATAAAAACAAAAAGTACCAAGATATAACAAATCGCAGACTTACCTTCGATTTATGATTATCACCATTTCGTTCAACAATAATAATAGATTTATAATCTTCTTCAGAAGAATTTTTAAACTGATTTCTACCATCCAATGATAATGATGGCGATGATGTATGATTACTTACTGTGTGTTGATGCTTTTGTTGTTGCTTATGTGATTCTTGTTCTTCACAAAAGTCAATATACAGTAAACGAATTTGATTATTAACTTGTTCATTGAAAATACTTTCCCAAAATGGCATATGTCGCCAAATTTCATGACGCTGAATCTGATGACTCATATTAGCATAATAACGAACATTTTCTAATACCTAGGTATTTGTCAACAAAACGAATTGTTACTAATTATATGTATATCAAAATGAACACTAAGAAAAAAGCACAGGTTATAACGCATGTTTCCATCCCTCTGTTTATAACAGCTAGAAGCTTTGGATCGACGGCGGGAAATAGATATTTGCTAAACAAGATACGGATTTCAGGAAGATTCAAATCAAAATTACTACATTTTCGTTTAAAATGGTTTTGTGTTAATGCCGTCAGATGTGAAAGAAAAAGGTGTTAGCAAGAGCATATTATGTAAAAAATTTGATCTACAGTGGAAATGTGCAAGCTAACTTTAATTATTTTTCATAGGATATAAGCTTGTTAATATTTTCTCTCATTGCAACTGACTAAGCTAAATCCACTGGGTCAGTAGGAGCGGAATTTCAGTTGGAGGTATACTTTTAATATCTGTCGAAGAAACTACATTGAAATGCAAAATACAATACATTTTGTACTTTAAAAACCTAAAACGCATCTTTGAATCAATAAAACAAGAGGGCAAACAAGTCATCATTATTTTTGGTGAATGCTACTAGTAAAGGGAATACAACAAATGATAGTATCATTCAGAATGCCACTGAAATTAATAAAGTGTAAAATCAGCGGCTTTGCTAATCGAAAAGTAATTTGATATGCATTAGACTTAGAGCAATATATATATTGTTTTCCATTAAAGAGAAAGGTAGTTTTCTCTTCAAATGCTCTTGTACGGTCAAGTACGGGAGGAGTTTGTTTTTACGTATAGCCAAGTGTTTATAGCCTCTGCTAGGTAGATAATACTCATTACTCATATAGACCGGTTGTTATTTACAAAAAGTAAGAAGTCGAAAGTAAACAATTAGCCATTAATAACGCGGTGCAAACAGAGAAATTGAATTATCTGACGTTACCCCCACTACCTCGTGGGTTAGACTTATATATCAAAGGCTACGGAAGTGGTCCTCAGAAAACCACATGAAACAATATATGCACAAAAGTATATTAACATTCCTTCAGCCTTTTTCATTCATTTTGTCTTCATTATGTGATCATATTTACATTCCATCCACCCAAAGGTTTGCCATTGTTGAAAGTTTTATTCTGTATACGATCTGTGATCACTAATACTCAATCATATGAATGATATCATCGAGAACAAAACCTAATACAGATTTATTAGTGTTGACCTATTGCTTGGAGTATGCGGATAATTGTCTTAATGTATAATGATATGCAAGGCATCAAAATTAAATTTGATAAGTTGGAAATTAATTTACGTAAGTATGGGTTGTATTGTGCACACTGTAAATGTAAAGTAGTTTTCTAGGAATGAAATAAAATTGCACCTGATCTTACCCTCTGTAGCTAATCTTTAGAAGTAATAGAAATCTTCATGTAAATAGGTGGTTAAGTAAGCGCATTCGACGGCGTGGTAAATGAGTTCAATCTGTATATGATGAAGGTCAGAGCGACTGACTCTAAACTGGGTCATCTTAGGATCCTTCGCAGTGAGTCGGGTTGTTAAAGATCACGTTTAAAACGCATCAATAAGGATGGTTCTGTCCTGTGCTTTTGAAAACTAGCCACTGAGTAAAAGATGTTTGATTACCGCTCTCTCTGGAGAATTGGCTACACCCAGCGGCAATAACGCGTTAGTAAGATTGAGTGAACTTAGAAGCAACGTTTCCGAGTCTTGTAAGGACCGAAGGAGTAAGGAAGTTAGGCACAAAGAATTAGACAAATATACCTAATCCCTTGAAGAGGTTGTGAGTTTTTATTAAATGGAGAGGAGTTAGGACATGTATTGCAAATAGTCAACCAACCGCAACTTATCTCTATATTATCTGGTGTGAGCATAAGATGGAAGAGAATGGCAGCCAAACCAGAACGTGGCATCGGTCAATCAAGTCGTTGACTGTTGGCCCAAACCATGTTCATAGGTTCATACCTAATTGGGTCCAACAAAAGAAAATCAGCACCAATAACTGGAGACATTGGGTTACATGATTTAGAACCGATCATAATGACGCATGTGTATTCACTCTTTTTCTACTTAAAGTTCCGTTTCAGTATCATTTTTAGATACATTTTCATTTCACCATGTTTAACTATACTATGGTATTAATCTCGTCAATTTGATCGCGTCACGCTAATAAATTATGGTAACTAAAGCTAACGCTCGTATATACCTGGCTATATGTTTCTTATGATTGATCGCAGACTGTTCAAGGAAAAGAAGACTTCCTAAATTAAAACCGAATATATGTACATATGTTTGTTCTGCAAAAAAATAGCATAATGACTCTGAAGTGTTTTATATTGTTATATAGGTAGTACATGAATACACTGTTAGCTTACTGAATTCACTAGAACGTTCTGGGTGAATTAGCTATACAGTCTACAATATAAACAAAATAAACAAAACTTACTATTAAGTGGCGTACTTACGAAACAATGAAATATTCCTTTAATTCTAGAAGAACGACAGTGTGAATAATCAAAATTATACTGCATAAGCATAGATTGCCAAATCAAAATGAACATAAACAAATAAACACTCACCGTGCATAACCTAGTACTTAGATCCATAATAATCGGTGTGATCCCACTATCTTTTGATTGTGTTTCTTGCCTCAATGCTTCATCTAATAAGTCAACAATCAATTCGAATTGTTCCCAAGTCAATACAGCCCGTTTATCATAAACACTATCGATTGTCATATTATCATCAATAAAATTATTAATAGCTTCAGTTGGTGATTGTGATGTTTCCGGTATAAGATAACTCCGTAATTCATCAACGAATAAACGTCTCATTGGACGGGATTTTAAATCTTGACGAATTGTATTCCGTCTCTACAGAATGTTAAGAAGAGGGATAAATAATAAACACACTAAACGTAAAGGAACGCTAATCTCGGACCTGGGAAATGCAGTATTGATTAAATAGTCGCTGTTTGGAAAGTTCTAGTGGACGTTCAAAAATAATAGTATTTCTCAGCTTAAATGAGGGATTCGAATTCGTAAATCGAAAGGTATCGGAATATAGTATCAAAGAAGTCTACAAACCTCTTAAAATCTACTTACTCAAACGCTATCACTCAAACGCGAGTTTATGATGAATTGTCACTTCAAGTGGTATTAATCAGGTCTAACTATTTATCCACCTTTATCATAGGCATACTTTAAGTGATAACATGTATTCCTGATCTTTAGAGAATTCTGTTTTGTAAAGATGCAAACAAAATATCGATGGTTTTGATTACTTTCAACAGCAATACAAATATATTTAGGATGTGCTTCTTTCGCTCTACCTCCCCCCCACACACACAAACCTAATTTAAGTGTGAAATGATGCTTCAGGGCTGATCTACGTCAACGCGCAAACGAATACTGAGTGGATTAGTTTAATATGTTGGCCATTTATCTTGGAAGTGTCGTCTATGCATAACAGTTGGTATCCAAAGAGACGTCAAGAGAGATTCAGAAATCTAGTTTCACTTATGCTAACTTGATTCAATTATGATATGAGGTCTTCGTTCGTTGACCGGAAGGATAAATGTACTATGAAACAGTTTGCGCTATTTTATATTATATGAAATATAGCTTCTAAAATTTCAATTAAGGTGATTAAGATATCCATAAGGTACGACAAATTACCACTTAGTTCAGTTGGAGTAAAAGTAAATTTAAAGAAAGTTAAAGGTAACTAAGATAATACGATGAATACATTTATACAAAACTAATATTAAAGGGTATTATCGCGATAAAACCCGGAAACTGCTGCTGTTCAACCAATATTTGCATCTATATACGATGATGACTGGCGTAGAAGTACCAACAAATGATATCAGCCTATGTTACGTCTATATCTACCTTAGTATTCATATTGATACTGTAATAGAATGTAGCAACATGAACCAATGTCCAAATATGCTAGTGTCAATGTTGTTAATGACTGATTATTGTTCTTTATTTATTGTTATTCTTAATAATCAAACACACTAATGACCTGTAATGTCATCCAAACAGTTAAATAACATTATCAAATGTCACATCAATTTTTATTCTTATCAAAAAGTTATTTTACTATTGTTCTTGTTAATACGTAATACTACTTTCATACTTATAACAACAACAAAAACAAAATTCTTCATACAATCATACATTTCAACATATGAATACTCATAGACAATAATATGTAAGTGTATGCATAACATGAAATTTACATTTTTTCTTTTCTAATTACAATCATGAATCATAAACAAATAAAAGCTTACCTTGAGATAGAAGTATCAGTTTTATTTAGTAGATTAAAGTCACATTTTAAAATATACAATTTCTTGCTCATTAAGAAAAACAAATAGAATAAGGTTCTTAAATCGATTAAACAGTTCATACTTATTGGACTTGCATAGTTACAAAATAATAAAAACGTAGACTATCTATCTATCTATCTATCTATCTATCCCTGATTATTTATATATATATCACCATAAAGAAAGAGACTCGATTGAAATCAGGATTAATTTTTGACAATGAGTGTTAATTGTAATTAATCCAGACTGTTATTTTATAGTTGACATGTTAGTGGTTTCCTAGGCGTGTTACATGACCCAAACGAACAATATTTAGATCCAGCCCACTCAAGGCAGACCGACTGAAGACAGATAAAACCAAAAGCCCAAGTTCGAGGATGAAATCGAACTGCCAACTGGATTATAAAGTGTTATACTGCCTCCTTACAACTGGAGGAGATTAAAGAAAGCTGATCCAATAAAATGGCACAATTCATTTTATCTCCAAAGGTGTGGGACCAGTGTACACATAAATAATGTTTTAAATTGTACATGACTGACCGCGAACAATCAAATATCTTATACTAAAATACTTGAAAATGTCAGAATGAAAATTTATATATAAAAATAAATTACATGACCATCCTTACTTTTAAAGCTTCTGTAATATGTTGATTGAAGATGTCCTCAACAAATTCATGAATTACGCGATATTTATCTGGAAACATTTCTGCCTTGAATATTTGCCGATCTAACTGTTGTCCTTGTGGAACAAAACGTGGTTCCGGTTTATGATAAATAACATTCCTTTTATTGAATTATATGTAAGCAAATTAAAAAGACAACGAAGTTATTATCAGTAACAGGTGAACGAATCTGATCAAATGTATGCAAAAATATATGATCGTGATTGGATTTTACGGAGAATGCTGAATTATAATTTGATATCAAAAACTAATTGAGCTAGATAATAACTGAAAACCAAGAAGTTGCACTGGTTAGCTATTTTGTCCTAGAATGGGACCCGTCAGAAGCATATATCCACGACTGCATCAGGAAATCAAGACCAGGACTATCAGGCTTCTCGGAGAATACGAAACTGTCAGACTACTGAGAAAGCCAGAACCCAACACTTGATATTTCTAACTTCAGTAAAATCACAGTATAACTGTGTGACCTCATTCAATATCATCGGTGGGTAACTGCCTCATACTCGATATGGTTGAATTCCACTAGTTACATCTCTATAGAACTCCAAAAAATTACTTCTCAAAGCTAGTTGCCAGTGAGCTGACACTGGAACTAGATGTTATAGAATTGAGTACAACATAACTTGTTGGAGACAAATCACATACTTTTAGCTGAAGAGGATGAATAGTATACTAACAGAATAGCTACGACCCAATAAAATAACGGTTTTTTGCAAGGAATGTAATAATGAATGGTATTTATCTGTTATCACATGATATATAAAATAGGAATACTAACGTATAGTGTTCATAGCAATTACCAAGAAATGTTCCACATCATAGAGTCAAAATGACAATATTAAACGTATCACATGTTCTATTATTTCTAAAGAGAATGTATATAGAACAGGAATCAACCCTATATCAAAACTCAAACCTCGGAAACCAAACCGGGAACAAATTTGGGATAATTCAGAAACATATAAAGATTTAGAAAGACGGATGTACTATGGACGCCTAGAGGACGAATTTATATAACATTGTTTTTTTCAATTGCAAGACAGTGAAATATACAGAAAACTTCAAAAAATTCATCAAATTGATAAAATATGAGTACTCCATGTAGTCATTTACTAAAATTGCGCTCTGAGTAACTAACTAAAATTCATTGTAGTTAATTTAAAAATTGCCAAACCTCGTCAGTACGTGTTAAGGAAAATGGTTTAGGTGCCTTCGTGTCTCCCATTAAGCCATCATATTCATCCCTAATTTTAAAAACAAATATTAAGTGATATATGAGTATTTCCAAATAACTAATAAGTTGCATCCTAATATTAATGTTCGCACTGGGACATGAAGCTAGATATACTCATGTAACCAGTCTGAAAAAGGACTAAACGTACGTTCTATATCCACTTACCAGCTACTATACAGCTACGATCATACTTATGAATTAACGCTGTAACAATGCAATCCGCTCGTCATGCAAAAGACACCCTGACAACATCAAAAGGAATATACAAATACTTCTGAATTAAGTATATATACCTGTAGTATAAATGTAACTATCTAGACTCAGTAGTTCAGTGAACAATGTAGTGGTGCATAAAACGAATAAACTGAATACCAGTATAAGCGTGAGCAACAACACTGGGATACAGATATGCTTAACTGACGAGTTTCAACTAAGATGAAATGTACGTTCTAAACTCCACTTGACAACCACAATATAAATATTACCATTAATAGTGTTTATAACAATTTTAGACACCATACATTTTAAAAAAAAACAGTTATCTTGTATATAGCATCTGTCAGATGTTCCGTAAATTGTGGAAGACAAGAGGAATGATACAAATACACATAAATCATGTAATATTTGTTATTTTATAGGTAAATTAGAAATCAATGAAGCAGACACACACAAACAATCAACCCTATGCTATAATTCCTTATCTAATTCATATTTCTTAAAGAGATTGATGAAGTCACAATGGAAAATGTTGAATAATATCAAGAATATCGACTACACTAACTACAAACAATTGTATTTTAACTACGACATTAGACTAACTAACACAATTCTGATAGACATTCTTGTTACTTCTATGATAAATTCTATATTTATTTAATCATCTATTTAGGTTAACTTTTGTATCTATGGAAAGCAAAAAATAAAAAAATAATAACCAACATGTTGTGAATGTTACATTTTTCTACAGAAGCTATTATGAAATAAAGTATAGACAATATAATTCTATTTATATGTGTATGAAAAATAGTCGGGTTAACATGAACATTAGAATTGATGACATACAAAAAAGTATTGATTAAAATGAAAAATATTAAAATATATCTTTTGTATTTGTTATACATTTATATCGGTTGGTAAGGATTGAAAACTATGAAGTACTGGACAGTTGCTTCGTCCTTAATGGCATGTAATTCACAATATTATAAACAGTCTTCCATAAAACTTAAGTATTATAATGTGTAACCAAAATTTTATAATAGAATATTTATTTTTAACGAATGTTGAAGATTATAAACCTTAATCCAAAAGATTAACGACATATGTTGTGAAATACCGAAACGAAGAAATGCATACTTATAGAAAGATATATAAGAAAACCAGTGGACGGATGTGTCTAATAGATAATTTACCTTACAGAAATACAACTTTATATTCTCGATGTCAAGCAATTTAATCTTAAACAATATAGAACACAGTATAGATAAATACGTATATATAATATACACATTTACATGCAACACTGCAAATTAGCATATCACCTGGAAACACAAAAGTAGTGAAAGTAGTAGAAGTTGGATCGGTGAATGTACCTGGACCATAACATCATACTCTTAACCAGATAGTCATTAAATCTCTCCTATCACTGATCATAGCTACTGAATTAACTCGAATCAGGCAATCTGCATCCATAAATATAGTTCAAAGCAATAGTTAATGATTTCATAAACTCATTGAAAATGTTCAGAAAGATGTTTATAGCTTTCCAATCATTTCGTACACCAATCAACACCATGCGTCAGGGAAGGTAGTTGCATATAAAACGTATCCCAACCACCTAAGTTGATGAAAATTCACAACCTTATAAAACTAACTGCTATATTAGCTGTGTACATTGCATTAAACTTAAGTACTGCTAATTCAATGCTTCAAGGATACTAGTAAGCTACCAATCTCCTCTACTTTAAAGGTATGTGTTTCACAGACAAAATGCTACGGAAGAAGTGCAATCCGCATTCAATTGAGATTTAAATAATCAAACAAATAATTTGGTGCTACACCTGGTCTACAAGCTGTACTAATACAGAGGTAAAGTTAATTAAGATGTTCAGATAAAGAGTTTGTATCAATAAGCAATAACTCCATGAATCGGTACAATCTTCTTATATGGCTGATATTAGTTATGGAATTGATGAGGTGATATAGTATGTTACTACTGATATCCATACACGTGGATTTAACTGCGGAAACGTCGAAATTTATGGCAAAAAAAACTGTAAGAATGTTAGATAATTGGCAGAAGCGTGGTTGCATTCAGACGATTTAGCAATCAATATGCACATCGACAGTTATCAAATGCATCAACTCATACAGAAGTCACTCAGTAATATGATCAGGGTGGTCAAACGAAAAACACAACCAACTAAAATTCTAGAACACATAAATGCATCTAATTATTACGAAGTCATCAGAATAAACTGATTTAACATTTCTAAAGTGAACAAGAAAGCTCTATTCCATACGAAATAATTATTAACGATGTTGTTTAGGATGATAACGACAGATTCACAATTATATTATATACATCAAGGAACAGAACATTATAATTCGAATGAATATTTCTTTTAAGTTATAACCAGCAGTTATAACAGATACCAAAAGGCAGTATATATAAAACGTTACTGTACAAAATACCGTCTGTATTTATAGTTTATGTAAATACTAATAATCCAATAAGAATGTCATATCTAAAAGTTTATAAGTATCTAATAACCTTTTAATGTGTCAACCTTGCAGATGTTTTCAATAGTTCCTGATAAGAAGGAAACGGCTTCATTGTTCCTGAGGTTCAAAAAAATTACTACGGGAATTTTCAAGGAACACTGACATGCTAGCACAACCTTGATTGAACGTTAATGATATAATCAGACAATGCATGTTACTACATATAATCATATGAGGAATTTATATGAAACAAATAAATATAACACACGTCTAGACTGTTTAAAATTAAGTCTAGGACAGCACATATTGAATTAAGATCATATTATTAATACCATAAACAAACACATAAAGGTGAACACACACAAAATATCCAACATATACGTTATACCTAAACAATCAAATGTTTTATGAATATTTTATTAAGTTTGATGCTACTACAGACGTGTTCGATAGATTAAAGAATCCCAGATGTGTATTCAAATGAGCCATAGTAACAGGTTGTGACAGAAAACTACCCTTAAATATCTGTCATTCAAACGAGGATCGAGGGAATCCTTAGCTGACAAATGCTAAAATAGCTGTAAACAACATAAATCTCTTATCACTAAATCGTATATATATATATATATATATATATATATATATATATATATATATATATAGTTTAATTGCAAGGTTTTAATTGTTTCTAACTATCAATAGAATATGTCGATTAGAAGACACAAAAAGAATACTATTTACGAAGAAAATAAACACCTACTGCAAGAAACACTGCACGACAACAGTAAAAACGTGCCCATCACGCAAGGAGGAGATGACGTGTTAACATTGATAACAATGATAACAGATGAAAATGAATATGAATTTGATTGGACAAACGTAGAAATTCTGCATTCAAAGGGTTTTAAAAGTGCCACAGATATTCTACTAGCCTGGTAGGATTACGATCAATCAACAATTAACAGACAAATCAACAGAGATCCAATCTATCAATTAATAAAATGGTCGAAGACTAGCTGAAAAAGATACTCGATAGGAATACAACCAGGTCGTTAGGATAAATTGACTGATTCCGCGTGGAACAGCTATAAAGCACAACTTAGCGTTGATAATATTACCTAAATCAGCAATCAAAGCCCAGTGGATAAAACATCCAGTTTAAAGTATTGAACAGTACCTGTATGTATGTATGCACAGCATAGAACGTGGAACATATGTGCATCGGATCAAGTTGTCACATCTCAGCAAAACAGCAGGAGTAACATTAAATTAGCAAAAATTAGTAGTTACTACAATGACGACAACAATAAAATCAAACAAAAGAGTGGTACAGGGAGAAAAACTTAGTTTTCTAAAAGGTATGAAATAATTTTAAGTTCACAAGGTAGGGTAAAGAGTGGATACATCTACACAATTGTGACAGATTATTGACCATGTCACTCCGAGTCTCCAATCACTAGTTACGGCGTTTGCGTAGACCCCAATCAACCAACATCGCACATCGAGGTAGCAAATGGTTAGGAATGCGCAATACATGTCCCACAACCACCACAGTCGATAAAGATTCATAACTTCCTTTACTGATTTGCCATCTATCTTCGGGGTCTAATTTCATTGTTACTAACCAGGTGATCCCAGCAAACACGAGCGATGTTACGAAGACATTGATGATTTAATACGAATAACCTACGAATGAACAACTATAAATATACATAAGAGGGAGTAAAACATTCAGATATAGATAAAAGGAAACAACACATATGAAAACAAAGAGACTGGAGTATTCCGAAGACTTACTTAGTTTTCTTTTGCGAATATTGAACAGTCAATTCATCAATTAATTTAGCATCTAAGACAGGAAATGGTGTTTGATGAATACGTTTGTGAGCTTCAACAGCTTCGTCTGGAAGAATGTGTGTAACTGGTTGATCACCACATTCCTACAATTCAAGACATTTCAAAGTAAGACTAAAGAAGTTTGGTGAAAAAATGTGTTTTTTCTGTACTCTAAAGATTGATCCTGATAGGAAACTAAAGAACACTAGCTAGCTGCTTCGTGCTAGTATAAACTCCTAACAGGTGCATACACATAACCCAACCATTGATCGAATTTAGGACGATCCGCTCTAGTGGCGAGTATTTAACCACCAACACCAATAGGCTAGTGTCCAGTGGAAGGATTTCTACTACAATTAGTTTGGAACACTGAGCGACAGTCATGCAGTGCTACTGGTGATAACCGCGCTCACCTTAGAAGTGACTGTACTACACTAGTCACGACTTCGCACTAAAGTTTGTGTTGTAATCCGACGATCATCCATTTGTTCAAAATTTTTCAGATGGCAAAAATCGGAGAAACTTAGTGTCAACTCTGATATACGAAAACACGTAATAAACCATAACAAACGAGCCTAAAAAAACTGGAATCTCATAATACATTAAACATATTTTTTTAAAAAAAAGTATGTGATTCCAGAAATTAACCTTTTTAGACAAAGGGGATAATCTTATTTTAGTCAAAGATTAAAATTACGTATTTTGTCGAGTTTACTTTGTCCAGAGTACTGCTTCGAATAAATGACTCATTGTATTTTGTATATGATGCTACATTTCTTTTCTCTTAATGTCTCGTCCTTCAGTATGCATAAAGTGATTGTATTAGTTCTTGAGTAGCAATGATACTAAGAAATTTCAAAATCTTACTGGTGACTTTTCCAAATGTGGTCGGATAACGTACAAAAGGAATAAGCATACGTTTCGAAAATGAAACCGATATTAATCTCAGAGTTTAAAGGTTCGAATTTCGAATTCTCAAAGCAAGATTAATCAACTCGTAATAGTTCCTGGTTTTTTATCGGTTCAACAATCGATAACAGTCATCAGTAATTTTGCGATTAACAATATAAGGTCTGATAAAAATGTGTATCGGTTCAAGTTAATACACTTTACATCGCCAGCAAAACAGACGAAATTAAAACGATGAGTAGCAAAACAGAAAAACAATTTTAACTACAATGGAAATCTAAACATAGAAAGCATAGTTTACAAAAAGTAGATTAATTAAAGAAGAAACAGGATGCGCGAAACTATACCATTATAATCGACTTTACACTATTTCTAATAATATCAACCACTAATTCGGAGTACAGCACGGAACTCAACCCCAGCCAGTAGTTCCCAGTCACAACCTAACTTTAACTGAAATTGTATAGTATTCATATTTGAAAATTTTAGTTATTGTCATAGATGGGTTGAGATCACTCTCCCATGAGAAACACTAAAATTATTATTAATTTCATTCGCTGGGATTATTTACATATACAATTTTTTAAGTATCACATTACTTATCACTTTTACCTATGCCAGTTAATTTTTGCAATCGCTTTTCATAGTTGTACTTATTACTAGGAAATTAGCATTCTTCAATAAAGACACGAGCGTAACAATAAGAATCAAAAAGGTGATTTCATAGCTCTAATATGGCCAGTAGTATTATAATTCAAAAAATGTAATGATTTCTGAAGACGTGAGTATTATTTGTTATACTTTAAAATTCAAAATTGTGGTCTATTCAGTGGTAATAGTCTGCTGCCTTAAAGCTTCGATAGTTATTTTAGTGCCTGGTACTATCCAAAAGTACTTCTGCTTCCCTACATTCTTGTTGGAACCTTGTTTACAGAGCTATTTAATGTTTAAATCAATTAGACCGCGTTCCGCTCTTCATATGCTTGAATATGCGGTATTAATGAGTTGACGAGAGGTCTTAATCTTACCTCAGAAACACTGTGTCTTATAGAAAGTATAACACAACAGAAATTCTGAAGTTCGACAGTATGGTGTAGGCAGTTTTATCGCTGCAGTTTCAAGTCATGTGAATCTCCTAATCCAGTAATCATCAAATTAACTTTCCCGAAAATAATTAATTGCAATTCTGACTATAATCTATACATTTTCTGTCACATGTAACTATGTTTAATATCGTTTGCACCCATATCAAAGTATGTCGCTTAATTCACTACAATGTAAAGCAGAAGAATACATAGAGGTGTTTTATGGAGACTGATTTTGATATGTTTGCATTTGCCAGACTGATCTTGATTAAGTACTAATGAAAACAAGAGACTCTTAGACAGATGTCCTGCGATAGTATGGGACTCCTTGGTGTCGTTGCGCGCCTATGAACCCATTAAGGATTCAACTTAGAACTTACAAGTTTGGTGGCAAACACTTTACCATGATTACGACAAGGCCGGCGTCCAATGACAAGATTCTCAATAGTGCTGATGACTAGGAACCTACCGCGAGATTTGAAGGTTCGGCACTAGGCCTGTTGCGGGATCGCAGGTGCATACTTCCATTTAGGAGTTCCATACTAGTACAAAATAGTTGTCAAAGGCTCCTAGTACCCAGTAAAAATCAATTCGCGATAAATACAAATTTTGTATAATTGTCATTTTTTTAGTTTGCAAATACTTGTAAATTCGAAAATATTGTCGATTTCTTGACTGATATAATATACTAGATTTACTGAATTTTTATCAAAAATACTCAATTTCTAAAAAAGAAAACTAATAGGCATAATGTTGTCGATAGAATAGTTCCAATACAACCTGACAAGAAAAATTGAATTAAAAACTAATTTCTAACATTAAATCAAACTAAGATTACTACAATCATAATTCATATGAAAACTAACAACTGCATAACATATGTTCCCACTCACTGTAAAATAAAACAGTAAATAAAATAAAAAAGAAAACATGATCAAACCTCTAGTCAAATTAATCCTATGCAAGTTAACATTAAAATACAGTATAGTAACACTGATTTTGCTCATAAAAGACAGTCAGCAATAAAAAGAAAAACTAAGATGAAAAATGGTGAACAACCTACATACAGGTATCATAAACAGGTGATTTAGTCGTATAAAAAATGATTAAAAAATAATATAAATATTCTAGCTTAAAACCATTAGACCAAAAAATTTGAGTCTAACTCCATCTATTACGGTTTAGATAGTTAATATGCAGTATCACTTGTCCCTACACATATGAATGAAAACCAAAAATACGATTTAGTAACCTGGTAAATGAAATTTACAAATGTATAGTCTTGTATTGTTTTTAGTAGTATTATGATGCTTGAGTATATACATCATAAGGGTGATAATCTTTGGCTTTCTAAAACACCGTTAGATGCACTCCTATTAAAGGATGGCATTTTATTTCTTGCTATAATACAACAATCTTCAAAGCAGTTTCAGTTCGGAATATAAGATCTATAATAAACAAACATAACGGTATACAATAATATGTTTTGTTGATACCTATGACTGACAAATGAACATAACAAGAGATAAGTAAAACAAACAAAATTGATAATGCTAATAATATTAAGCTATTGAAAGTATAGTTGTCAAGATATCAAATATTTATCAAGAATGTCATAAAACATAGATGAATACTATTTACTGTGAAAATGAGTGGCTTAGTAAGTTCAGGGATTGGGGAAAAGTGTATTCAAAAAGATATTCTAAAAAAAAAGCGAGTAGGATCAGTTGAGGGGAAAAGGAAAAGTTACAGGAATAAAGGAGAGGTGAGGGTGAAAATAATCTATCAAAAAGGAGATTTACTGGACAAACCACATTTTTAATTTTGTAGTCTTCTATTTAATCAAATACAATTATATCATATATAATCAGGTTTAACATAAGAAACAAGTATGACCGCGGGGACATATTATAACTGCTCTTAAAACAGTTATGGAAGGTTACAGTGTAACGCTCTGAATAACAACATAATCAATAATTGTATATAATAAGAAAAACCAATCTTACTCTTCCAGAAAGTCTGATGCTTCAAGAAAAGGCATAAATACTTATGTCATAGGCATTGTGAGTTATGATATATAAGGGAGTATTCATTTCCCTAGGAATAAGGATAAACACTGTTAGTAAATCTTAAATTAGAACAAAATCTAGGTTCGAAACTGTATATTACTGTATTACCAGCTAACTATGAAATAGTATACGTAATCGTTTGCAGGTATACATAACAAGGATATCTAAACACCCAAATATTTCCGCACATATATCAAACTCGACAATCAGGATGATGTTTAATCTATGAAAGACAAAGATTTAGGCTCCGGATGAATGTAACGTATCACTCAAGCTATTCAAATTTAATCAAGCTAATAGTTGAACAATAATAATGGAAATTCCTTAAATATAATCGTAGAATTCACTCGAATATGATGGGATCGGAGCACAGTAAAATAATAATTTCTTCATGCGTATTCATCAGTAAACCATAAAGAATTGTTTGACGCAACAGAACAACGGTTCAATGGTTCAGGAGTCCAACTTAAAAACAACTAGGTCACAAGTTTGGACCCTGGTTTCATCTACTGTTTTTTTAACAATGTAACTAGTCTTTACATGAAAAGTGTGGCTCAAAGTTAGGTAAGTGGAATTAAAAGTAACTCAATGGATTTAAGAAAAATAAAGAAATGAGTAATAACTATTTATTATAAGTAAATTACAGCTGCGTAATTTATGAAAAATATGAAGTGTTCAATAATTATGACATTATTGTGATCATAAACAACAAACTGACTAAACTCTTAATGTATTCAATGACTCAAGTTTTAAACTATTTATAACATTTTCAAAGTTCATTATGTGTTCAATCCAGTACTAACAGTAATTCTCCTATTCATTTAGTGGATAACTGCTAGATATTAGTATTATTTTCACTAAACTTTTCATTTCAAGAAAATTTATTAACTGTCGTCAATGAACATGACAGTATAGCGCAGTCAACAAACTGGATGAACAATGTAAATAAGGTAAACGTTACTTAAAACTACATTCTAATATACAGCAGTTATTCACTACATAAAATACTGGATTCAAACAGTGAAAATTCAGAATATAATGAGTAAATTCAGTCCTAAATGAATGAACCATTACTAAAAATCAATTAACAGTATTAACGTCATACATGAATGTAAAATATGCACAGGTTAATTGCAAACTAATTAAAATAAAATCAATAAAGAAAAACTAAGCAAACATCAACCTACATTGTCGAATAGTTTTGTACTTAATCGTTCAATTAAACCTGAATTAGATCTATTTCCAGTAATCAATGATTGATTAAATATATCATACTCATAATCTCTACTATTGATTGAAAGTGTATTGATAAGTGGAGAATAATTACTTCCGCTTAATTCATACTCTTCATCAAATAAATCACATACACGAAATGGTGGACCACGTTCTAATATGAATTGATGAAAACGCATACTCGATAGTAGACGATCATAGAATTCATCTTGTGAACTATTTCCACGCAGAAGTAAATATAATGTCTAAAAAATAAAAAGAATATATACGTATGTATAAATTCATGCAATAGTATTCACCTTATTAACTAAGCCTACATTCATACATTTAGCTTCCAGCCATACATTACACATGAGAGAGAGTGATGATACCCATCTGCCTAAATCAATAATTAAGTGGATAAACTGATAAATTTCGCATTTGACATGTACTTATCGCCTGCTATTCTGCGTGCTAGTTTCTTTTTTTGAACTATAACATCCGAAACTTCCCGAGACCCAAATCAAAAGAAGAAGGAGAAGCAGATATGAGGAAATAACATGGAATGAAAAGGAATTGTTTGGCGGAAAATATTTATAAGAAAAGTCTATTTTACGTATGAAGTATGAATTCTGACCAGATCGGATAACTTCAAGCAATGCCTGGTTGACGCATAAGATAAATAGCATACAGTTGAGTAGTCATTGTTTGTATTGCATGTATACGAGTGTAAACAACAACAGAAAAAATGCAACCGGGACAAAAATTACTTATCGCTATTTTAAGGTGTATAATAGTTATACAAACAAATATGAGAGATGTAACAATAGTGAAAACTGCAGACTTGAATCTATAATTCGCTAAATAGCACCAATATTAAGATTATAAATAAATATGGCGCAGAAAGGTCAGACTTTAGATGTTGTTCATTGCACAACATACCTTGAGCACTATACTTCGCTTGATTCGTCCCAAATCTGAACAAGAATTGAAGTGTAACAATACCTATATTCCAACTAAGACGAATAGCGAGGATTAGATAAACAACGTATAAGTTCCCATTTGATGCAGTTCTCTATCTTCCTTCACGTTTACCAATCACGAGTGCACAAGTCAAAATACGAATACAATACAGGTAGATTATCCCATTGTTACTAAGATTACCTCAGTGTTTTAAACCAAACAAAAGACAGGCGCTCTAGTAGTATATTACGTCAGGAAGTAAAAACCGCTTTCGAAATTTGTCTCATTTAAGATGGAATGAGATATATGCTGCATAGTCAACAGAAAAACTAACAGAACATATTACACATCAGTTTGATATGACTTACTCGATTGAAATGTATTACTGGTTGAGGGTGGATGCGTGTGATCGTTAAACATGATCGATAACCAGAAAATAAAGATGCAAACAAACGAAGGAACACAGCCCGTAATTTTTTATCCAATGAAATTAAATCGCTTGATTGGTTTGATTGGTTAGTATGCTGATAAACATGATCAGCTGTCATTAATTCTGGACTTAAAATCTGAAAAACATCAAATTCTAATAACATGGAAGTAGTGAAGAAATTTATGGCATTCATAATAGGATTTATAATTCGTGCGCCATGGAGACTGGTTGCAAGATGCGGATTACCTAGTTGGAATGACATATGGCTCAAGATCAATCACAATAATATAGACGAATTCGCTCTTTACCTTCCTCTTACTGTTAGCCACCAGTATTCTTCATAAATACCATTAAGTTACGTTTAATTAAACTACGCTTCCAATGCTTAGTTTATCGTAGTATCACAACTAAATTACTTGGACTCCTTTATTGTTCATCTTACTAATTCGATCTCATCCTACTAGTTTGCTATGTAAACTTTGGATAAGTTACAATTGTGTCATGTTCTAAACTATTTGTAAATAACACGTCACTGAGGAATAATGATATAGCGTTTTTTCTTAAGAAGAGAATTAAATCTGCATTTCAACATCAGCATCAAGATGCAGATAAATCCGACCAACGAGACTAAAACACGACAAAAAGCATGTAAGGAATATCATACGAAATACGTTATAGCTGAAGTGAATTGCTATAGAAATTCATGGTGACATCAATAAGATACACCGATAAGTGTAATAGCCGACAAATACACTTTAAAACTTACAAAAATCTAACTAGTAGAAAGTGAAAAGAGTAAACAAGGTGCAGTTTAAGCTTACAAATTATAACAGCTGCTAAATCTTCACACTCAACACTACTATGGTAATACAATGAAAATAAGTTACTATAGAACAACAATTAAAATGAATAAAGTCAATCAACGATTCTTGGATGCACGTGAGCATACGTCAAAATTATTTAAGTTTCCGTCAAGAAAACCAGAATCCCGAGAAATGTTGTCATCACCTAAGATAAGAAACTATAAGTGTAGATCTTAAAAACAGCACTCTTCAACTTGCTCCCCCCCCTTTCAGTTTCCCTGGTACAGCCGAGGATCAGGAGAGTTCATTGGTTTTTTTAAAATGTCTTTATATGGCCATGCTTCTAGACTCTGCCAGGGAAGTCCTAGCCACTGTCTTCTCGTAGCTGGAGTATTGTTTACTAAAGTGGAAGGATGAAAGCAAATGTAAGGCGCTTAAAACGAGGTCGGTGAACACAGAGGGTTTTTCTAGGAGATTTGGAATACCCGGATTCCAAACCAATGGTGCATATAGATTCCATGAACATAAATTAACGAGAAATGTATAAACCAGTTTTGGTTGCCAGCTATCATCAGACTACATCTACTGACGATGTTCCACTGCCATGTGGATTGGTCTTAAGGTTAAAAGGTTTAGGGAGTGGTCTCCCAAGAAAACCATCTGCTTCGGCTTGGGCGATCAGGAAGTCTGTTGGAGAGGGACGTACCTCAGGAGTTTAATATCATCTTAAAGGTTCCGCACACGAACACCTCAGGCAGAGTGAGAGCATATAACCACCTTTATCTATTGTTCCAATCCACCAGTGAAGTTAGACAAGGCTGCCCAGTTTCATCTTTCCTCTACATGACAATAAATGCATTACGGATTTCTACCCCACTCCTTTACTCCACCCCCCCCCCCGACAATAAAGTTTGAAAAGTATGGGGCTAGTGCAGTTATAACTACTCACGAAAAGACAAGGTTCAACTGGTCTCCGAAAATTGTTCATATTTACTCTATAGTTGACATGATCATTACTAATAAAAACAGAAAATAATTAACAAGTAAATTCCTTATTTTTAAGGTACTTACCTGAAAAAGATTCTCTACGACTTCAGTAAAATACGGATCAGGTAGTTGAGGAATGGTAATATTATCAGGACACACTACGCTCCCTCCATCAAGATCCGCAATAATTACATCAGCCTAATTAGAATGGAAATAGAAAATACTCGTATTACCACTTAACTACAATATCATATACAGTTCTATCTATTTTACATTCAATTAGAGTTAGGACAACAATCTTATCAGAATACAAATTTGTTTATTCATTATAATCGGTTTCTTACAACGAGAAAATATTAATAATAAGTATTAAAAACAAAGCAAGTAGACAAATATTTCGAATATCAAATAAATTTTGAATACCAGTGGAATCCGCGACGAGGGATTCATCTTACTTGACTCACGTTAGCTGAATGTACTTCGTTAGTGAGTAAAGAACTAGATTATAATAACTAGTCTATAATATTAGTCTTAAACATTTGTCATTAACCACTTAGAAATATCAATCCAAAACTTAATAAACATAAATACTCTTCAATAAAATTTGTAATAAGCTCCAACTCATTAAATCATATAAACAAGCTTCTAACTACTGAGAAGTCAAATATCTAACACCCTATTCCCAATCGATGATAGTACGTTTGTATGCACACGATTATTGAAGGTATACTTGCAAATAAACTTTCTGAAGCTTGATTTGACTGCATAATCGAAAGATTTAAACGATGATTGTGGCTGATATCCTCACAACAATTTCATAGTTCACTGTAAGCTTTATCAAGTTTATTTAATTATTTCTAAGAAAATATTATAAATGATAGGAGAGATGAGTCACATTTCAAAAGATTATGTGATCCAAAAGAGATAGGAAGTACTTTATGTATATTATAATAAGCTTGAAGTGGTGTTAACTTATGCATCTGAGAGAGAGAGAGACAGTTATGTACACGGTTCTAAATTACATTTAGTGTATAAAATTAGAGATATACTAGCCAGTTGTCGGAGTAGAACTACAGCTTGTAACCTAATAGTTACAAGTTGAACACCCAGACGACTATTCCATCATTTCGTGTTATATATATATATATATACATGCGGATATGGATAGATTGATATCGATTTTCACATTTACCACCATATGATGCTAACAACACATAATGTAGATTAATTAGACAGAAACAAACTAGAAAGCCCTAAAGGTGAAGTGTATCAAGATTTCAAATTAGTCATAGACAAATCATTATATGCATATATATATATATATATATATATATATATATATATTAGTTTGTGTGTACAGCACATCTTTCTTCTTCAGATGTATTTGTAATCATGATATCCTAAACTATACTAAAATCTAAAGGTATCCTAAAACATAATGAAATAGGTTTAGTGATAGTGGGGTTTTCTTTTTTCTGTCTAAACAACAGAAAAGCACATTAATGTAAATAAATCAATAAATTATGTAGCAAGTTAGTTACACATTAAAGTAGCGGTCAAATAGTTATTAACATTTAACCCTAACTAGTAATAGTGAACAACGGTGTGTATTGTAAACATTTAATTATAGCAGTTATGTAAAATGTTCACTAATGAATATAATCATTAGGGGTATAGAGATTCTAGTGTGTTTGATATTAAATAAGATAGAATTTCACAATACAAATATCTTCGAAACATTGATCATTTATATGCTCAATGAGTAAACAAAAAGATAGTGTATTGATAATATTGTGAAATTTTATTGAATAGAACAGTTGATATAAACACCGCCTCTCTCAATTTAAAAATGTTGAATAGCGTTGAATTAAACTGTATGAAAGGTAAAGGCTATTAAATTAAAATGTATTGGGTGTATGATTATATGATTATGGTAACCAATAATTGTAGAAGTTAGTTGAATGGGTGACATTGACACAAGTGTATTTATTAATTGTTTATGCATATATTCAGAGTTTTAAAATTACTTAATACTTTTAATTGTGTTAATTAATGCTTCCTTATAAAATCCTATTTTGTACGTTTAATCTGATTCTTCATTACTACTGATAGATATTAGCATTCTACACCACTGGTATTTATCATGATACTTTCATTTTGTTGTGTTGAAATCATGTGATAATTTGAACTGATGTTAGAAGTTGAAATGTACTAAAGTGTATTTGGATGAACAACACAATGAACCTATTACACAAAGATGTTTTAATTCTATATTTGACTGCAAGGCTCACATGAATCAATCATTTTCTCTTTTTTTAAATTTTACACAATTCCAAATATGTGGATCATAAAATTAAAGTGGACTAATATATATAACAATATAAAAATATAGACAAAGCTAGGATAAGTAAGAGCTTCATATGTTTAAAAGTTGGAATACAATTAAGTAAATCAAGCATTTTATCATATACTCAATTAACTCGAAATTGCGTGTTATTTACCGTCTTGTACACTTAAGAATGCACTTGACTAACACTTTCATAGTTGACCGTTGTAAACAGCATAGGGTGCGTGAAATGAAACCTTTATTGAAAATTAAATGTTAATATGAAACAGTACTCACAAACAAAATAAGCAGAAAAAGTGACGAAAACTACTGGACACAACATACTGAAATGTTTATTGCTGTATTCGTCTAAGATTGATCTCAATTAGGTACCATTGGAAACTAAGGAGCACTATAAAACCATTTCATCTCAGTATGGAACTTTCAGAAGTGAGTGAACACGACCCCACCATAGATTATACACTGGACCTTTATGTCGCGCAGCGAACGCTTAATAATCGGTACAAATGAACCGGAGGTTCGACGGCTAGATCCTCACTCGAATCAATATGTGACATAGAGTGAAGATTAGTCAATACCACTGGTAATAACTGTTTTACTTCCAGCTTCTTGAAATTCACCACTCACCATAAAACCACTTAGTGAGTATTAAAAATGATGTGCATAACCTCAACTTACCTTCAGTATTCTTATTTATAACAAAAAACATAATAATTCAATCAAATCGTCTTAAAAACACTTACCATATCAGGCAGTAAATGTTGATAGGCTGAATGAATGCCATAAAGAAATGGAGTTGGTGCATTTACAAATTCAATCAATGATTTCGGAAGTATAGGAACGTAAGTATGCCTAGAAATTAAGAATAAATAAGTAAGGAAAGTGAATCAAACAACCGAAAGTTTATTATACGTTAAATAATAGGTAGTTTTGTCAATAAAAATACATGTCAAATACGCGTCAGTACGCTTACTTTGGGGGGAGGTAATGGGTTTGTTGATCATATGGGTAATTTCGGATGAGAACTTGTTCTGATCGAATGATCCGTGTCCACAAGATGTTCAATAATGCACCTACTCAAAGATCCATTCCCGGCATGAATGAGAGGAGACGGTAGTGGATCTATAAAAAGCCCCAACATTGAGCACTTTGTGGTCATGGATTAATCGATAGAAAAAGGCTCTTCAAAGTCAACTACAAGGTCAACAGAGACCTTCAAAGTTAGTGAACTCCCTGCTCTTTAACAGTGTTGAGGCCTCCGTTATACACTTAAAACGCCAGAATCGCGTATTTAAAGAAAAAAAATACAAGACAAAACTGTATTTGTCAATAGGATGAAACAGGTAAATCAGTTGAAGAATTGATGAGTAACGCGTTGATCCATATAATTTCGAATATCATATAACGTGTATGATTTCTCTGAAATTCGTAAAGTACTTTGTTGATTAATTAGTTTAACTATTAACCAAAGAATTTAAGTGTAGTTAAACATAACGGACTAATATGTATCAAGACAACCATTGAAAAGCAAAAATCATAAAAAAAACCTCCAGATCCAATATCAATGCACAGCAATAGCATTGAAGATTTATTCGTTTCAAACCTAATCTGTGTTTTCAAGAACGGTATACTTATCCTCTCTCTTTCATTTTGCTATAGACTTGAAAAAAAAGAGAAAATAATAATCATACATCCTTTGTAGTGTTAAAATGTCTGACCTCGAATTATGTATTCATTGTTTTAATATTTTTCATGTAGACAATTTGCTATTGTCTGTTTTAATATATCCTATAATCTATTACGTAATTCATTTTAAAATACATGCAAACACTTTCAATCACTTGTCCAAATGATATAGTATTTATCTATTTGAGTACAAAGTTTTATACATGCTAATTAACTACAAACATGATTGCACAGGTGAAGGTGGTTGAAAGAGTCGTAAAGAAAGATTTCGTCGCTGAACTGCATACATTTCATTCGCAATTAAACTAACTCCATCTTTTATAGAATGAAATGAGTATGTATTCAAAACGAGAAGTACGCATCAAGAATGGAATTTTACCATATGCAAAACAAACATAGTCTATAAAGCGTGATTTATGCATACAGATCACTGAATGACTTTGTTTAATAACACAATTTGTGATGATGGAGAATATTTGTTACTAAGAAAGACGATTGCATTCTCTGTGACCAATGATATGACCATGTAGCATTCACTGTCATTTCAAACGACTTAGTTTACCAAAAACTTCAAAAAATTCGGATTTGAAGCTTTTTGTCATAGGAGAAGAGAAGGGATACAGTATAATTTGCCAGCTCCGATTTGACTGAGGTGAATAGGTATGTAATGTAGAAAGAGATCATCAGATATTCGTTGTTGAATTAAACGTTCTTAATCTTGACAAAAAATAATATGGAGGATTCCATAAAACAGTTGCATAAATCGGTTTCAATATCCGTGAAATTTCTCACAACGAATTACTGCAGGACGTGAACAATAACAACAACTCAACAATAAATAAAATTCAATTGAGTATAAACTCTATTCCGAAAAGCAAAAACACACTTCGGCACGCCAACCACACAGAGAAATGATAATACCTAGTGATTGCCTTCTGATAAAACTGCTACTGATGCAACTTCACCAAAGAACATATTTCAAAATCATCAGTAAGCACAAATTCAAATGCAGAAAGCAATATAAATTATCCTACCATATGTGGCAAATGTATTAGAAATTTGAAGTTGGATTCCGCTTGCTAGTCACAATCCAACTTCAAATATTACTTATGTACTATCATTATATCGAGGCAATGCGCTCAGGATGCATATATGGTAACAGAGGCTGACCAGTTTCAGTCCATTACAAACCGACGGAAAGATACAAACTCATTCTAAGTATAAGAAATTGAAATCAGATTATTGAGGCCGATTTAATTCAACCAACTATATGCGAACCGGAGGATAAAATAAGGAAAAAAGACAAGTTAAACACCAATTACAAAATAAATTGACTAAATTGTGAAACATCAGTACACTGGACAACGTGATTGCCTTCCTCATCTACGTCCGCGTAAACACCAATCAGTTGTTGAACGTCGAGACAATTATAAATACAGGCCTAACTGGAAGAACGGTGAGATTTCGGACAATGGAACACAATCAAGTTTAAGGTCGACAAAACAAGCTGTTAATCAGTTATGAAGAAATTCTCATGGCTCACATCTAACTTTGTTATTCAGGATGAGGGTGAAAGCTCTAAAATTAAACCATAATGCTTAAAGACCGTAATTTAACCAAGATTATTTTTCTAAGCAACGAATCTTCACTATCTCAAACTCATATTAAATTACAGAAATTGAGAAAGTTCATCACTAAATAATTCTAAGTGAATAACATATAATGAGAGAGAGAATATGCAAAAATCAAAGTAACGAAGCCTTCAGATAATGATAAGTACTCTCAGTTGAATGAGTTTTTATCTTCCTGTCGCTGTTGTCAAGTAATGAATCTAACCAGTCTCTGTTGTCATATATGCATTCTGAGCACGTTGCGTTAATCCACAAGTATGATTACAGTTAGATTCTGGTTACCGGTACATTCGGCTGACGAGCACCTGGATTCAGCTTGCCATCTACATTCGAACTATAATCATGGCATTATTATTAATAATAATTTAGTACTGATCGATAATAAGTTAGCGAATTGGCTTTTCCAGAAAATGTTAACTACACTTAGTATCCATAAGCACAAATGTCAAACATTTTCATGCCGGTGTACACAAAAATATGCGTAGAGAAAAATGTGTAACCGAGAAATCCTAAATGTATTTAACTTCTTACTTGGCTTATATCACATTTTCCAGTGTGTAAATCAGCTCCTGCCTTTCAAAAATAAAAGGAAAAACAAATGACCCACAGACCTACATACACACGCACACACACATTGACGAAAATTCTATTAAAATGTCATAGAGAAGGTAGTAAAACAATGTTTTTCAGACAAGAATGTTTTGCAATAATTTTAAAAGTTAAACTAAATTACGTCTACAATTTCTGATGAAAACATGTCTACTGAATTTTGAAGATATTCGTTTTTCGCATGCGTGTGTTCATATATTGTTGATTGGTATCATTGAAAAGCTTCAGTGAGCATGCTTTATTCAGCACTTTTCAGTTCTTGCAGTATGTAAATAGTACATGAAAGATTAGTCTACAGCTATATGTGTACTGGTTTTACGTAAATTAACCATCAAAGTGTCCCAAGACAAGAATTAAAATACAGAAGAAAAGAAAGATTTTACTGCAGTAAGTGTAAAAAGTGCACAAAAACTCATGGGTATTTATAGTTTTGAGAAGAGTAGGAATCAACAATATAATTTATCCGATCCGAGAAAAAGAAGTCGAATGACCGAAAAATAGGATGCCACGTAGGAGCATCTAAAAATCATTCTGAATAGGATGTCCTCAGTTCCTTCGAAGATTCCCTACACCTGCTCTTTACTACTGAGTTTCATTAATACAGCTGTCTCTTTGGATCTACTTGCGAATTCGCCACCGAATTTCTTCGACGCTTCCTCGATGGTAGGGTAGACTTTGCATTCATCAGTTGCTCGGATTTGAAAGTAGGCTTTCAATAAATCTGGGCTATGAGAAATATTTGTCGCTATTCAGTATGAGAAATAGGTCTTCTGGTGATAGTAACGATTTCTAGGATTGCATTTAGTCTTGTTGAGTAATCAGCACGTAATCGAATATTTCGATTAGAAGTCCTTACAGCCACTATTAGTGCGGAGAATTCAGGAAAATATGCCGGCTCCATAACTCGGCTCTGCTGAAAACGTTCCAATTCGCTTTTAAAATGGGATAGTGTAAGTTTAAGGATTAGGATCGCTTTAAACTCAGTGCATTTCTCCACCCCCTCAACCCTTCAGTAAATACAGTCTAATGTTTAATAGGTTTTAGATTGGAAGATTAGTGGTTTTCATTCAGTTATAAATAAGGTTGATAAGATGATCTGCTGATTATAGTTTTCATATACGACTGAGCCCCGATAAACTGAGTCCAGAAATATATGTGAGGCATAAGTTTCCGTTAATTGATACATTCGTCTTAGATACTGTACAGAATATTTATCTATGTTAGATTTCCCACATAAAGACGATTGGACTTGTTCTGTTGGACGCACTTCAAGTGCTCTGATAATTTTCAAGGTTTTTTGTTGATAGGAAAGGTGTCAGAAGTTATATCGAGCAGCAGACGAATATGATATCCATTGACTTTTAGGGAAAAATATATTACTCGATAGTGATGATGTGTAAAGTTTCGGGCGCTTATTAATTTGTTTATAAATGTACTCAGTTAACATCTCCAAGAATATACTCTCTATTTGTCGTAATGATGTTTTCTGACTTTTCAGTGGCTTTTTTTATGCCTCTTGCTATGATATTAATCTAACAGCAACCACTGTAGGAGTAATACACATAGCCAGCATAAAGATATGATTTGATTGTCTTTAATTTATTGACTATATATACAGGAGTCTTCCTGTTATTTTACGACATGAACATATGGTAGCCGGCTACCATATTCTGGTCATATCACAAAACGTTAGGGTCGGACATTGTTGCGCTCTACTTAGAGTTCTCACCATGATGTCAGTATCTTCAGGTGTATGTATGTACAATGTAGGACATGCAACATATCGCTACGATGTACATGCGTCCCTCATTCAATATGTCAGCTGTGCAACATGGGTTTGTTTATTGGTAGGCAATTGGAGACAACTATAGATATTTGAAACGAGATCGTTAGTAAAGATTTTATTTGAATTTGAAACACTCACATACTACATTAAGGGTAAAATGACCAGAAACGTATACAACTGATATGATCAGCCTATGTGAGTTGTAATTGGTTAATGAGGTCGTATATAGACAGATAACTTACCACAATTAAGTGAATACATATTTCCCCTGTTTTATTTTATCTGTTATGTGGGTTTATTGTCTGTTTGGCATCAATCAATAAACTACCGTACATTCATTATCAGGTTCACAATCAATGTTCGGGATATTATGCCTGACATCATGAGTAATCAACGTAATTACGCTTTGGATATGCAACACGTGGCTAAACAATTTAAACGATCAAAATTCAGACGAACTAGAATTTGGATATTATCAACTAAGACCAATCGAATACTTTAACAACATGTAGGGTAATCAAGGCCCACACTTAGTTATACGTAACAGCCTCTCTCGTTTGCATATAGACTTCTCTGAGAAAAAAAACAACGGTCCATACGCACATCAACAACAGTAAATGAATACTGAAGACGTAACACATCATTTTAGTCTATTATCTTGACAATGTAGGAAGAATTAAAATTATTTCAATTAATTAATCTCAAATTAACTTACCCATATTTTAACGGATAAAGTATAGAGGTTAACGCATGACATGCTTCTGTCAACCGATTAAAACTACGTGAACAGACTAAAACCTTCTGATCACTTAAAATTGCAGTGAATAATAGAATCACATTATGTATTCCTAAATGAATAGAGTATAAAAAGAAGGCAAAAAATAGACAACAGCGTTACTTCATGATGAGATTAATATACTACACATCAATTAGTTCGAAATCCTACATAGATCGAATCAGTGCATTTTTCCATGTTAATCAGTGCTATTGTATACACCTTCATGAAAAAGGTATATCGAAAACGAACTGAAAAATTACTGATTACCGGAGAGTATTAACTGTGAACAACGTAGAAACTGTTATATATGTACATTCACAAACCATAACTAAGTAGTCTACATCTATCTACCAAAACGATTCACACTAATGGTCAATGACTTCACAGACTGGAACAACGTTTCGGTTCGTCCCCCTCTATTATTCTTCCATCCTACTCCTACGTTCCACTCTACGTTTCACACTCATGTAGTAAATCAAAGAGGAATGTTGTGTATTATACCCGGAAGTCAAACAATCAATTTCGGTTTTAGACATGAAAAAGACTTAAATGCTCTTGTGAATTCGCACGATGTTAGTAATATTGGAGATTCTATAATTAAGACTACGTCGAATGTTACTTGTTTTGGTGCAACTTTTACTTCTGATTTATCTTGGTCTTTGCATGTTTTCCTAACATCAAAGAAAATTTTTTTCGTTTAATATAATATGTGAAGCGATTACGTAGTTTTGGTATTACCAAACACTTATTTTTGTTGACTATATATATATATATATATATATATATATATATATATATATATATATATATATATATATATATATATATATATATATATATATATATATATCATTTTTCAGATGTGTGCATGGAAGAGTAACTTGTTGAGACACTATGTTGAGAATTCACATTGTACTAAACATACTATTGAATTAAGGTATTATTATCATCATCATCACCATCATCATCAAAAAAGTCTGTAGATGTTACTCAAAAATGAACTTGTCATATTTTTATGCTGAATTCCCAAGTATAACATATTAATTCATGATTTCAAAGTGCTAGACCATACTCTTCGAAAAGCTACGCACTTTCAGAGGTGAGATCTAAATCTAAAAATTTTGTGTCTAACATAAAAACATTCGACGTATAATATGATTTACTTATTTAAAAGTTTTGCTATGAATCGTTAATATTAAACAGCAAGTCACCTTTCAGTTCACTTAATGAGTGCTACATATTAGTGTAATTTTTAGTATCTATTTAATCATAAGCTCTGAATTTTATGGTATATTTGTCGTCATAGATGTCGAGCTACGAGACTTCCTCATAATATTCAGTTGTGAATAGCCCCAGAAATGTGAAATATGAGCTCTAATCTAAATTACACTCTAATAGGAAAAGGAAAATAGCCGAAAATGTTGGATAAAACATGATTATGGAACACCAAAGACGCTGCCGATAAACTCAACCGATCTTACAATTAATAATCTAGAAATTTACCCAGTTTTTTTTCAGTCAAAAATTCTACGATAACTGAAGGTTACCATAACGTTATGGAGAATTCGAGTTTTCAAATGAATTTTTCCTTTTCGAATTCTAAGTTACAGTATTGAAAACTGACATTGATTAGCATAACTTAAGGAAATAACAAGATGGAATATTTTATGAGACATTTGTAGAATAACAAAAGTGTAATGCTTACTGATATCATTTCATCAAGAAGTCAAACATTCTTCATGACAATAAACATAACTTTCTGATTCTTTACTTATCCAACTTCATTTAAGTTTATGTCCTCAATAATTACATAACTGACGGATATGTCAAGGTAATAAGTAGTACGTATTACGTAAACGAAACGAAAGATAAATTCCTATATAAATAAGTGTAAATTAAATAGCAATTTTTTACTATACATTTGAAACACTTGCTTACCTAAATGTCTGAATAGTAAAGCTACACAATTACGTGTCACAGGTATAGTACTGCAATGAGCAGGTTGAATTGTTTGACGATCACCAATACCCAAACTGAATGTAATTCGTGGACCACCTGTTTGAAATATAATGAATAAAACATACTTCATGAAAGTTGCCAAAAGAAAGTTACAATAAATAGGCAAGGGCATCAGACAATAAGGCATATATAATGAAATTTCAGTCATTTTGCTCATTTGTCTCAATCAATTAAACTGTAATATCAAGTTTGAAAAGCTAACTGAACTCATAATCACCAAACCATGTGCATAAATGTAATCTAATTTAATCAATCATTCATGAATAATGTAGAATCCGACGCGCAGAGGTATAAGTTCAAGTTGCCATACTACATAACTACGACGAGATCAGATTTACGAGATTTACACAACAGTATAACTCAACAGGAAGGAATGAAACAAACGTAAGTATGAACTTAGGATCTAGAAGAACATGAAGAGTGAATACACCTGCACGACTGTGACCGATTCTGAGCCATGTCACACAGTATCTCAAGCCACTGGTCACGATTATCAAGCGTACCCCTAACTAGTTAGTCAGCATCTACTAATATGGTAGTCAAAGACTTCATGGACTGATTCAATCTAATTAGTTCAACCTGAGCAAACAAAAGTTATTCTATTAAATAATGTTGGAACGATAGAGAACGTATTTGTAGATCAGGTTGATATTTCGTAAGTTCTTATAGCTACATGAGTTAATTGTGAAGTTTTTGTTAACGTTCAGAAAACTGTCAGCACTTGATTCAGGTAAATGTCAGCACTTTTTTATTGCTGCATAATTATTGAGTCAGTCTGCTTTGATGGTATTGTCTGACTAGTTGTCCTCAAATAAGAGGAAGACAAATGAAATATTATCTGCAAAACAAATTGCAACAATAAGAAGAAACATTGCACTGGACAAGATAGACAAACCTTACACCTTCGTAAACAAAAACACAAACTACGAAAATATTGGAATTCTGAATGGAGGGAATGCCAAAAATACTACAGAATTTCTAAAAACATGCCATTTAGATTAATATCTAGCCACTAGAAACATAGATGGAATCTACGAACCCACACGGAAGAGATTAACTGGAAAATCCAACAATAACAAAAATTATAAACAGATAGTAAAACCCGTGAAGACAACCAATAAGAATCAGTGTCATTAGAGTGGTATAACTTAATACTTTTGGAATTATCGAAAATGACCTATGTGAGATAGCAATAGATGTTGACCAGAAAGATGATAAAATCGTATATCGCGATGGAAAAAAAATAAGTTGATTCATTATTTTCTGACAATAATATTACTGTCTATACGATAATACAAAATTAATAATAATAGTAGGCAACACAAGGTTATATTAACATTGTCATATGTAGTCACGAGTGGGAAACTACACACATATACAGTACGGGGAAATGTATGTAGATCGAAATGCTCGGTTCACCCAAATGTGATACATCACCTATTGGTAATGACTGTTTCATTAATAACTGACTATTACTGTACAGGTAGCTATATTAACCATAGAGCTAGATAACGCAATCCCACCAAAAAGTATCATACATGAGAATCATTTTTACTCATTATCTTCTTGAATCAATCGTAATAATGCAAACGAAGATAGAGATATTGATCAATATAGAGTAAATTATGTGATGTTGATATGCGAAACAGTTCCATTCATGAAAATAATTTAATGATACTCCTTTTTGTAAATACGCTATTCATTAAAAAAATAATTGATTATTTATTTATTGTTTTTATTTGTAAAAAATTTAAAAAGTCATTTATTCATTCAGTCAGTCGTGTACAACGTAGAACTTGGAACATATGTGCACAGATGAAAGTTGCCAACCCCCCCCCCCACTTCTGCCAACAGAAGAGCAAGATGAACACCAGAGTAGTGGAAGTCCTAATAATGTCAGTGGGAGTAATAAGAAAATAGTCAACATAGAAATGCGACAAGAAAGAACTAATTCACGTAAAGATATATACGTTGAGGATTTAGAAGATAATAAAGACTGAATACACTTGACCCACTGCGACCGACTCTGAGCCATGACACAATCTCCAACCATTGCTTAAGACGGTAATCTCTATCCGTTAGCGTGTCACTAAAACTTAATATTCTTGAAGTCAAAGCATTTACTAGAATTTATAATAAACACTTAAAATGAATTGTTTTACGAATTGTTAGTTGATAGGCTAGAATCCATCAAAAGAGATATAAGAGTAGATTTTTGATTCTTAAAAAACAGTGAATATAATCACAATGACCTAAAACTGTTTTTAGAACTAGCATAAATTTACATTTAGTGTGCAACATGTTGATAAATGTAGGCTAACTGGTTAGTGTCTATGAATGATCATCGTGATCAATGGTTGGAGACTATGAGTAACATAACTCCTATCAGACTCTAAGTTACAAAATAATTTTGCCCTCTGACAATAAGTTCTTTGATTTAAAAACATATCATTCATGTGTAATACTTTTCTTCACTATCAATAATATTACTACCACAATCTCCACTACTCTGGGATTCACTGTGGTAATTCACTTTCATATGATGATGTGATGCGGAACCTGAATCGGCCCATGTAAGTGCTGGGTTCTTACGTTGATTACTACTGGTTGATTTTAATGACTGGATGTTGTAGAGACTATTGAGTATGATTTAGAAGTCAAGGACTGACCTCAGTTAGGAAACCACTAAATAGCAGGCAGCACCAAGAAAGCACTCCGTTCTAGTACAGAACACCTCAGCAGTCCATACTCATGATCCCCATTAGGGATCGAACAAAAGACCTTCAGGTCTAGTGAACAGAGTATTGCTCACGGACTAAACCGTAAATCTAGATGTTGACGTCTGTAACTTCAGTCAATTTGCGACATATTGAACGATCTCATCGATCGGTGAGTAACCGCTATACGTCTAACATGATTGAACCCTACTTTTCTTAAACAAATTGCCGCCATTAACAGTTCTCAATATATCATACCTTCTTTGATAGTCTCACTCAACTGTAATGAAAAATTTTAATATTCAAGTTCACATACTTATTCATTAAGCTAATATGAAATCAAAGATGAACATACATGCACACATAATTTCTTTATAATAAACCGTTATCAACAACTGGCATCGATTTGTAGAAAAAATGATCCTTTGCTTAGAAACTATTTAAACATTTAACATTATAAGCTTTAAAAAGTATGCCTTCTTGACGAAATTAATACTGCAGGCGCACTAAAATATTTAGTAAAAACAGTTATCCACACATTAAAACCTTCGGAACCATTGAACAATCTAGTGAAAGTTTGAATTTAAGTAGCTTAATGAATAGAACACTGGTATTTGAAATGATAGACACTAGGTTCAGGTTTCAATGTAAATATCAACAATGTGATGCAGGCACATCCGATATCCGCTCAGTACAGTATAGGGACAAGTTTGAGTGACTGCTATTGTTCGAGAAGAATAATCATTAAAACCAATCAGCGAAGGTCTAGGTAACCCGAAGCCAACTGGAAATCAGCTATTGTACTACCAGTGTATGTACCAATCGATGTGCACATTATTTTATACAGCTTTCGGAATCGAACTTCCTTACTAATCTTCAATCTTGAATTTTGCGAAATTCCTGGTCAACCACAGAAAGTATTCATCATAATCTTAACAAATTCCAAACCATAACACTTTAATTTAGTAGAAGTATAAGTCTGACCGATTCTACCTGTAACTAAATAAATCATAAAGACGTGTACAACTAAAATAAGTAAAGATGAACACCATGATTCTTAAGTCGTCAAATACAATTCCTGCCTAAGGAAAACAAAGTCTAGCACATAAGTACATCGGTTTAGGTTGCTACATATCACAACAGGAAGATAAAAATATCAAAATGAGTAACAGATTAGTCATAGAATAAGCGGTAGTATAAAGAAGATTCCAGAAGAATGAATTTGTGGAACAAAAGGTACGAAATAAATTCGAAACTTAAGATCCATTGGATAATAAAGAATGAATCTATATGCGTGACTGAAAATATCAACGTGATCAGATGACTATCCATTCTATCAGTCATCACCAACTAGAGATGTCATTTGCGCAATCTAAGTTGATAATTACTTAGCCTGGTAGGAGACCGATCCCTGAAAAGCCAAAGGAAGAAGGCGTTATATTTACTTCCTATTTTGTGAAAAACATTATGATGGTATTGAACATTTACTTTAGGAATGAAATAAAAAACATCCAGAGGTTAACCAACCTGTAGGTGGAACTTCTATACCGCCCAGTACAGTTGCGATCATTTGTTCAACGGAATATTGATGTAGTGAATCGGCAAATACGGTATATAATAGACTGAGACTGTTCTAAATAAAGACAATAAACAGTAGACTCACATATATTATTTATGTACTATTCTACTAATATTTAAATAAACTAAAACGGAAATTTTTAAAATCGTTAGTGACAAAATATTGCGTCATGTATTTGTAACGAGATGGCAGTTTGGGAAGAAATATTCCAGACACCGTACTAAGTGAGATAGTCACTTAAGAAGACACACTGATTGATCACTGATTAGTGACTAGTGTCATATTTGTATAGTCTCAGTCCTAGTTCAGTATTAGCGGAGGTCAGTTGCGACGCAGATAGTTCAGTGAAGTTCAAAGATGGAGGCTTAGGTCCAAAGAGAGCAACAAATGACTCTGAATAGCAGGTAGGAGTGTTGGTGAGTGAAAACTAGCTTGAAACTTAAGGTTTCCTATCTCCAACCACTTAACGTAAAATGTTTGGTAAAATGAAGATAGGAGGTAGCAGAAAGTCTCTACACAACATCTCAATCGGAAGCAATATTTTACAACTGATTTCAACCTAGTTGTTGCTGGGTTAGTTTACTATATATTTTTGTATTTCATTTAGTTTATGAAAACAGGCCCCTCCGCCTACTTTGGTTAGAGTAACCTAGCGATATCGCAAGCTGTTGGATAACTAAAGTATGACTCAAAAAGTTGATTATATAAATCTGTAATTCATACACCTCTTCAACAAGATGGATGAGTAATATGGTGTTTATACTCTGATAAGTGCTGTACTCTAAAATGCTATCACCTATGACTACGTTCTTCTTGCATCAAATGCCTCGCATACTATACTATACTAACAAATCTTCAACAAAGATGATTTGTGAATCGCATCACAAATAATGTTCTCTAAACTGATCTTTTTGATATTACATCCATTTTATATCAAAGTGATCAAGCATGCTTGCAAATTAGTAGATATTCTGTAATTATTTTCAAAATCATCCACTAAGATTGGAGTTACTTAACGTTTAAAAATAATCAACTTCCTCACTCCCCTCTATCCCCCCCCCAAAAAAAATACATTATTGAATACAAATAACTCCAAATGACATGTATTTAAACGCAACATTTTTCTGACTAAACTACCGTCAATAGCCGTTTATGCCAATAGACTGAGCAAGGCAAAGTGAATTCATAAGCTCACCAACTGAACATCAGAGGCATACATTTATTAATAAACTACGACTACACGGCCCAATAAAACTGATGAAACCCAGGAATATCGTGAAATGATTGAGATTATAAATACAAAATACTGGATGCTAACTCAGTGATTGGAACGACAAGCACATGCAGGAAGATTTGAAGAACTTAGGTTCCACCCCTAGTAGGGTCGATGATGTGCAATGCTAAGGGGTCTCATACCAGAATGAAACAGCTGTTCAGTGCTTCATTGTTTTCACTGGTTATCTAACTAAAGTCAATTTGTGATAAGGAATTTCATAAATATCCACTTAATAGTGGTATGCAATCTGGTGCAATATTTTACTCGGAAGATTTCAGGGACCTTCAGGATTCCCTTTAACATTTCAGTAAATTGAAGTTGTGGTCTGATACAAAATGTAGAAACGCAAGGTCACATGTAGATGTTTACGATACCGATCTAAGCTACTACATAACTGTTGACGCATTTCAAGATGTTACAGTGATATCTCACCAGTTCTTACCTCCTTACATGTAAAAATTTGTAGATATTATACTAAATAATGTAATAAACAAATAACTTACTTTCAACACATCAAAATGCTGATGACGAGCAAGGAACACCAAACACTTGGGAGCATAAAGTTCTGGTGGGCGCACTAAATTTGGATCACCATTACTGTATATCGATTTCAGGCCACAGTAATTCCCTAGTTGATCTTGGAAACCAGTTGTTGATGTTACGGGTGGACTAGCACTACTATCTACATTTGAAACGTTGAGTAAAGAATCCACTGGGTATTTTTCATCATGAAGAATGTAATTTGAAGTAGGGAGGAAGGTTTTGCTCCTATTTACAAATGATGAGCCGCTGATGGGTTCATTTAGAGGATACATGCTCAATGCATTCCCTGCAGGTCTTACTCCACTGTGAAGAGTGTGGTGAGGAATCTTCAAGTTTACCATTTGACTAGGAGAAACAGCTTCGTGAAAAGTAAGACATGCGGCAAAATAAGGATTTCCATTAAAATCTGTCAAGTATGCGACAAAGAACGTTGGAGGTGGTTTACTCCGACTGAGATGCCAACCGCATGGTTGACAAAACTAGATTTAAAGTTAATCATCATTTAGAAAGCGGAAAATAATTTACTGTTTCAATCTTGAAATTGTAAGGATAATCGTCCCAACATTTTGTAGGAAATCTCTGTAGGATCTGTCCTTCACCTTCACTACCAACTAGAGAAGAAGTAATTAAGAGAAACGTGTATATCAATAAAAAGTAGAGCCAGTAGTGCTTTATACAATAGGATAGAAAACTCACTAAATAATATGGGATGCCGTAAAGAGTAGGGGGGAATTTACAAAGAAGGGACAACTGAAAGAAGCCACAGTCCAGACTAGAATTCAACGAAGAACGATTTCGTTTTAAAGGAACACGATATTGTTCACAAAATATGCAATGAAAAACTACGGCACAATTGCTACCAGTTTACATTTCGAATAATATCTGGTTAATCCTTAAGCTACTAGATTGTAGGGTATTTGAAATGTAAACAGACAGATGCCAAGTCCACATAATTGCCCTTTATCCCACTGAGCTGTGTCTTAAATTAACCACCCACGGTTGACCAGGGCTCCTCTCTTAATATAGTAATTAGGTTAGCAGGACCCGATGGGTTGACCCCTGGGATATTTAAGGATGGTGGTCCGGTTTTAGCAGCGAGATTAACCGGGATCCTGTCTAGAATCTGGGAATTGGGCGTAATCCTATCTGACTGGTCTCAAACACTAATCGTTCCAATCTATAAGAAAGGACAGAAGTCCTCCTGTGACAATTACCGAGAAATCAGCTTGACGAATATAGTGTCCAAAATATTGGCTTCAATAATACTTCGACGCCTAACTAAAGCTCGTGAAGAGCAAACTCGAGAAAACCAAGGTGGTTTCAGACATGGACGTGGCTGTATAGACCAAATATTCACACTTCGGCAGGTTCTGGAACATAGACACACTTTTAGACGCCCAACAATAGTTGTATTCCTTGACCTTAAGGCGGCATTTGACTCTATCGATCGTAAGGTTGTGTGGCAATGTCTGTCAATGAAAGGCGTACCACAGAAGTACATTAACCTTATACAAGCTCTCTACTCGAACACCACATGTCGAGTCAGAGCTTATGGCAGATTGTCATCAGAACTGATTACCTCAAGTGGTGTTCGTCAAGGTTGTCCGCTTTCCCCATTTTTATTTCGTTTTATCATTGACATACTTTTAGAGCTAACACTGTCATCGTCTGACTTCTCCTGGTTGATCTTCTTCCAGGAGATAAACTTGCTGACTTAGAATACGCCTACGCCACAGATGACGCTAATTCCCAAAAGCTAATTGGGCCTTATGTATACGCGCAGAGACTTCAGCAGACACCAGACCGTCAGGACTGATGAGGCTGCCAAGATAAGTGAAGCGGTCAACACATTCAACTGCCTCACTCCCTATCACTAACTTCGGTGTCGAATCAAGCCAATCCTGGAGAAACATTTTGCATTTGGGTGGAGAGAATCGCATCCCAAACATCCTTACATTCATGTTTAAAGTGGTTAAGAGATTCCGCATTTTACTAGCATCTTCACCCAGGAGAACTATATCATCTGCGTATTCTAAGTCAGCAAGTTTATCTCCTGGAAGAAGATCAACCAGGAGAAGTTAGACGATGACAGTGTTAGCTCTAAAAGTATGTCAATGATAAAACGAAATAAAAATGGGGAAAGCGGACAACCTTGACGAACACCACTTGAGGTAATCAGTTCTGATGACAATCTGCCATAAGCTCTGACTCGACATGTGGTGTTCGAGTAGAGAGCTTGTATAAGGTTAATGTACTTCTGTGGTACGCCTTTCATTGACAGACATTGCCACACAACCTTACGATCGATAGAGTCAAATGCCGCCTTAAGGTCAAGGAATACAACTATTGTTGGGCGTCTAAATGTGTGCTACTGTGGGGACTAAACACCTACAACTGCAATAAAACCTCTTCAACTGGATGAAGACATCAAATATGCATTTAGGAAGGAATTAGCTACGAAATTATTCAACCATGAAGAAAATATTTATCATGCGCGATTAATGATACATGGGTTGATAGGTCGGCTGTTCATAATGATGGGATCATGATGCAGCTTCAGATCAGGCGATAAGTGAAACTCTGAGGAACAGTTCGACTAGCCATCTTCAGGTATTATTTAGTAGCCAATTGCTTACCAACAGCAAGAATAAGAGACCCACAACAAACCTCCAACTTTAAGCAGGGCTAAAAAGATAATAATTTGATAAGCTACCTCAAGGTTTCCTTGGGGATAGTGGTCTAGTTTTGATGGTTGGATCGAGATATTTATAAACTTTGGGAATCGAATACCATTCTGTTAAACTGGTGGCCCTACCTGATAATGGCAGTTAACAGAAAAAGTATGAATATTTCCGTGATAACCACAGAGGAATTAGTCTGACTAGTGCTATCTAAAGTATAAGGTTAGATAATCATTCAACAGTTGATCAGAGATAATAGAAAACAAACTAAATTGGCTTAAAACATGGATATGAATGTAGAGATCATATATCCGTCATATATGCATGCATGTTGACGACTGAGTCTAGTCGTACATTTCTATGTAGACCGAACTCTATAGGTTTTATGAGACTATATGTCTCCTTATCCATGTTACATCTTTTCATACTAATGTCCTACCGTTGGTTGATAAAATTGCACCAGATCCTGTACTGTTTATAAGTGACAAACTTCAACGAACATACCAACGAGGCACTGTGGCCCACTGAAGACTCTAATCGGATACTACCAATAGAATCAGGTGGAAGAGTTCATGGATGGTTGTAATCTAAAGCGGCTGTAAGATTCCCTGTACTTATCTTGTCTCTTATTAAACTTTTAGGGATATGGAATCGATTCATGTAGTCACTAAATGATGCCGTGTCAACGAACGTAGACGTTTTAGTTGATTCCAGTTTTGCGAATACAGAGTGCTTTCAGGAGTAGCAAGCTTAGTTCTTAAATTGTCTTGTTTAGTCAACAACTAAATGTATTAGATGAGTTAGTGACGGAGTACATGAATTACTTGTCGTATCCTTCTGTTGCAAATATGGTCTGTTCTCAGTGTGTCCGTTTAGTTTTTCTTAAGTTGCATTTATTCCAACCTACTCCCTAAGATGTTGAGGGACTCGAGTTCCCGATAATCCAAGTATAAAACTTTGTACTGACTTTCTGAAAATCTTATTTAATTAAACCTACATCATGTTATTATAATTCAGTGTCATATTTCGGCGTATATGTAATAACATTTAATTCCATTAATTTGGTGTAGTTTTGTACTTCGTTTGCATAATATCCACTTATGTTAACCTTGTAAAGTTAATTTAGCGGATTCTCCTTAACTAAGAATCAATGTGAAGTAACTTACATTGTTTAACACACGATGCACTAGGCTGTAGTGCACGGTTTCCAAAACTTATTTAAGCTCGTAAGCATGGTAAAATACTGAAGCCTACAAGAGATGCGTAAAACGAATGCTATTTCTTGCAGTCGCACGTGTTGCTAGGGTATGAAATAATGAGCGAGCTACTGTACGAAGTTAATTTAATAAAACTCATCAGTTATTAATGAAATCTAAAGGCATGTAAACATAGAAACTAGTAGTATTATACAAACTAAATACCCAACATTAAATATGTCCCAGTAGGTGATCGTTAAATGCTTTGTCTGTAAAGCCTATGAAAGATTAGAATAAAAACGAATGCTACGAAGGAATCAGTACAGATAGAACAGAGAACCGAGATAGCCGCCTTTACGTGGATCTAGCCTAGGTGCTATATTCTACCAACTAAGTAATCAATTAACAACCTTTTTCTTGAGGCGTGAATGTTTTGAAAAGGCAACCAAAACTAATGCTTTTGATCACTGACTAACGGCATTTGATTGTCATTTCCAGTAAAAATAGATAATGTAGGATAAAATTTTACAATGGCTTACTCATCCTAATGCAAAATTAAACAAAAACTCGATCAACATGCACAGAGGATGTAATGAAACAACATAACACTACACATTCATATTCTGTGAATCACAACAGGAAATTATCTAGGACCCGATTCGAGAAAAGTCAGTTGTTAATGTTTCTTTTATTCTAATTAAGCAATCTAAACTTGGACTTTACCTGATTTTTCAAAGTCATATCCGACAAGAACAACATAATCCACGAGTCGGAGCATAACTTCATAATTGGTGAAGTAGTGCAAGGACGTCTAGTTGTGTATTCAAACACAACACAAAATTTTAAGGTGATTTAGTATTTAGTAAAATTAACTCTAAGCAGTCGAATAACATGCTAAGATTGTTTCAGAAATTGGAGTACAATAAATAACAATCTAAGTCACCGATTAATTGTAGGGCAAATAATTAATAACTGACCGGATTTTGTGACTCCGGTTTGTAGTTACGTAAGTACTGCTTGATCAGTCACCTGCAGATTGTTGAATAGACCCCTGATGAGTTTTGTAATAATCAGTTAATTTTTTAATGATAAAAAACAGCCGAAACATTTGATGGAGTCCATTTTTGCCACATAGCTGTCCAGTGATTGTGAACTAAATAGATCATCAGTTTTGGGAGGGAAGGGATACGTCAACTAAGAACTTATGTGATCCTCTAACTATCCAGAAATAACTAGCTATACGTACAGAAGAGGTCCCAGCTCTATCTAAACTGCTCAAAATATGCTACACCTGGCAGTTATCTCGTCATACACTGGTTTTTCCTATCCTCCATCATCACTTATACAACCATGGACACTCAAAGTCTGACCTGTCAATTATTATGGAAGGATTAGTTATCTAACAAGCTTATTCACACTGTATTTATATTATAAATAACTATTTATTTTTGTATCACAGTTAATTATGCACAGTTACATTCTTTATTCAGGACATCCCATCTTTCATCATCACTTCTCTTAATATCACACATATATGATAATATCTATTGGCATTTTTATCCGAGTTTTCTTTCGTTATATTAACCCGTTTTAACTATTTTATGCGCATATTTTTTAAATGAATCCCGAAACGGTTTCCTCCCAACATTTGTTATAAATAAGTTGTTTTTAATTAAGTTAACATCAAATACTTCAATAGGTCTGCAGGCTTTGGATATTTGTGGTAAAGCTACCTCGGTAAATGATAAAATTTTCCAGTGTCTTACCCTTAGGTAACAGATACTACTAGGTTGACAAAGTTCATAGGTGAAGATTATGCTAAATATAAGTACCCTGGCTTTTGTGCATTAAGAGGAAGAGACCATGTATTACATATTCGCTTAGTTTGCTGAGACGTTTTTGTATTATGTCGTTAGACCTTTGAATTTCACTTGCGCAGTATGTATAAATAGTCTTGAGGTCGTTTGCAAACATCAAGGTTTCTCTCACTTGAAAATAGTGGTATATTTCGTTTACATACACAATAAACAATAAATGTCCTTTGACTAAACTTTGAAAGACTGATGTCTTGAGTAAATAAGAGGTATCGTCTTAGTTTAACCTCCTGGATGTAGTCTTGCGGAAGTGAAGCCAGCGAGTCATTCAATTTGCCCGCCATTCTAAAGGCTCCTAATTTACATAAGAGATAACTGGTGTATCTTGTTAAACACCGTGAAGTCGAAGTATTCTTTTTATTCATCACTATTGTTTATTATATAAATAGTATGTTGTGCAATATTTTTTAGACGTAAAGCCATGCTGAAAAATTCAAATTTCCTTGTTTACAACTTGCTTCATGACTATAGATAGAACATGAATGTGATTAATTGGACGGTAGTTTTCAACGTTAAACCTAGAGACTTCCTTAAAGTGAAGAAATATGTACGTAATTTTCCATGAGCTGAGCCTAGTTACATCTTCTGGGGCAAATTACATAATTTGGCCAGAAGTGTTGGGTAAGCTACCGTATTTGATTAAATTAACCGATATTCTATCCTCTTCACAACTAAATGAAGGTTTTAGTGACTATCGAAGAATCTATGATATTACTGGTTGTAATTTTAAAGCTAGTTAATTTATGGTGGTTGAAACTGTCTATCGTTCACATACATGGACTGCTTCCGGCAAAAAAAACTTGCACATTCATTATCGTTATGACTGGGTGAACAAAAGAGGAGGTGGTTGCTTTGATTGTTTTCTACGCTCCACCTCCCTCCATACGTCTTAGTAACCCAACCCTCAAAGTGTCAAAGAGTCTGTATGGGCCACCATCAGTCTGTCAAACGCAACACTACTGGTTTTCTGCATGCATAGACCTCTCGGATTCTTAGAAAACACCCACACTTGCATGCATTGTCAAAGTCGATTTTTCTGTTCCGTATGACCATAAGGTTATCTGTGTTGACTTCAACCTTCCGGACATCAATTGGAATGTCTAATCTGGTCCACCTTAGCACGATGGACTTTTGTGCACTCTTGGTATTCATGGTTGGCGACAATATGTCATCCATCCCATGAGAGGTGACAACACTGTTGATCTTGTTTTATATTACAATATTGGTCTCCTCAAAGTTTACGTAACTCACAAGTTAACTGGGTATAACCACAGGGTGGTGCTTTGCTGGTTGCCACTACCAACTCACTGTGCTACAAATTGCAACCACTATCCCCCAGTAGTTTTCCGACGCTATTGTGCTGCTGACTGAGGTCTTCTATCCTTCTTAACCCACCAATCAGAATGAGGCCTGTTCTTCGCAACTGATGATCATCAATTTGCTATGAGTATCTTCTACACAAATCTTGACATTTGTCTTGATGTGCTTGTTCTTCCAAAGCAACTTATGTGGAAAAAAGTAGTAAGCATTATATCGGCTTCATTATCGACATAAGCTACAGAAAGTTTGTCTTTCATGACTTTGTGCATTGGGTTCTACTATTGGCAAATACAACTTGATTTCCTACTATTAGGACGAACTTATGCCACCCCTCTGATCCTTTCAAGCAGCGTTCCGTAACACTTTTTTAGAAAAGCAACCTGCAAAAAATAAGCATACTGTTCCTCTCCTTCTTCATAATGCTAAGACATTTAAGCATCCTAAAGCTATTTATTAATTATCCACTGAAACATTCTCTGCTAACGATTATCATACTCAACCGACGAATACTCAACAACATTTTAACTCATCCACAAGTATAATTAACACTGTTGAATTTAAGTAAAATAGCATTAGCAGATCCATTAAAACACTAAAATACTCCCAGATTTCTGGTGTAGACAGTATAGATTCTTATGTACTTAAACAGGATGGGCGATAAGTTCATTGCGTATGATATAATCTAAAAAAAATGTGGAAGGACCTGTGCCTTCACTTTCTTTGGTGACATGGTTTAAGTCTTCATAGGTTTATAGGGAAGAGTTTGAGGTTGAGGCATTACCTTGGAATGTTTTGGAATGAGATCTACTTGGTTTGTGTCGCGTTGTGTAGTGCTTTGATATGGACTATAATGTGATTAAGTTTTGACAGTTGTTCGTTATTTGTTGTGTCTAAAATAGTTTCGACGAAATAAGGGTATCTTGAGCTAATGAGGTCACTATCCTTACGTTTAGTTATATCGGTAAGACTGTGAGGGCTTTTAATTGTCATACACTCTGTTGATATATCTAGATCAATGCAATCTGCTTTATTCTGTGTACTTACATTCGTGACTGTTGGGGGTTAACAGGCAAAAATCGTTTATCATCCTGGCAGGTCACACTGATCGGAGTCATCTCAAGGTAAATATGGCTTTGTACTGTAGTTGCTGCATATCTAATGAAACCACAGTGACAAGGTGTGATCGAGAGTGAATATTATGTTCTTACAAGGAATCAGTGAGCTAAGGTTTCCGCTTGACTTTAGAAATCTCTTGGAATCTTGAGAACTATTAAACCTAAATACTGGCGGGTAAAAAACCTTATTTGATCTTTTCTAAAACAGATGACTAAGAAGTTATCGTCATTTATTTCACATGCTCAGTGGCCTATATCCCTGGCCTGGTAAGGGTGTGCGCCGTCAGGATTATTGTAATAAGACATCACTCTCCTCGCCAACTCTTCAACCATACATTCTAATAAATATTCGGGCTTTCGTAATGTTATCAAAATTTTTATCGATTTTTCTATTCGATAGACACGTAAAGGGCGACAGGTGGTTGAGTTTATAATAAATATTAGTCAGCGAAATTTGAATTATCTGTATGCTATTGCAATTTCGTTCGATATCAAGACGAATATTATTGAGGATGTTGAGTACTGTAACTTAATGGGAGCTGGTTAGTCTAGTCAGATATAAATTGTAGGTATATAATATTGATGTGTCTCATAATTAGGGGTCATTCGGATTATGTCAAAAAGCTTGGCATCAGGTGTGATATTAGAGATGGAAGTTAAGAAGATGATTGGTGATATTGGTAGCGGTAAATGTGTAGAGAAAGGAGTATAGGTTTCAGCCAAACAGCACGCACACGGAGTATGTTGGGACATAAGGGATTTAGATCTTTTAGCGGATTTGAGAGAGCAGGAGATGTCTGTCTTTTAGTATTTTTTGCTATGGCTATATCAAGAGTAAGCACTAAGTTCGAAATGGGTTAAAATTAACTATATCTATATTTGAACTATGGTACACTTAAGGTGAAGCTATATCTCACAGCCATATGGAGTTGATTTAGTGCTAGGGAACGCATAAAGATGACAAAAAGACAAGTCACGACGACAGAAGCTACGACCTTCATAATTCGCGGGTCACAAGTTTTTTCGAAACTGATAAGTGTCTGTCGCGGGTTCTTTAGTTCAGACTCAATCAGATCGTCAGTGCAGACTTTTCTAGCAATCAATACTAGTGAGTGAATTAAGTTCATTCTTCCACCCAGCTATGCGAATTCGAATACTGTCTTTTACAGTTTGACTTTCGGAAAACTGATATTTACAGTCGGCCATCTTGCCTTCTTTTCAGAAAAAACATCCATGAAATGGAATTCCGAATCAGGTTTATTCCCATGTACATTTGATAGAATTGTTGCAACTGTTGAGCACACTCAGAATGTCATTCAGATTGGTAATTTTATAGCAAATTTTGAAAGTATCGTTTGAATATTACAAAGATGAAAGCTTTAAGTTTTTTGCCCAAGAATGGTATTTTCGGGATTATGATGGAGCAATGGGCTTAGAGAGAGTTAGATGACTACCCCCGAAGCTACACATTTTATTTGGCTGTAGAAGTATTTATTGAATCTAAATAACATAATAAAAGTATGCCGTAGTAGTTACATGATGTATTGTTTTGTAACACCAATGTTAAAGTTGTTGCTATTAGTGTGATCAAATAGGCGGAAAGTTATTTTAGTGAGTAGCATATTTGTAAAAAGAGAGACATTATCCAACGATATTATTCGCATTCGGCTACGTTAATACCATATGATGAATCACTAACAGTGCGGTTATTAAGCTCACTTCTAACTGCTCCTAGAATCTCATTTAACCGCTTGGAATTGTCGTAGTTTGGTGAATTATTCATATACGATATTAGGCATAGTGGGATATTAGGAAGGTCATATAACTGTGAAGTAACAGATACAGATAACATAAAGTGTTCAGAGGTCATAATTCATGGCAGATTTGTTTTCTACCTTTGTAAGAACTTTTAAGGTTCGAATTGTTGAATAGTTTCTTTATAAGAACTATCTTTAGGAAGACGAACAATAGGTTTCAAATCTATTGCCACATTCAAAATCACTCTAATGTTTTAACAAAGCTATGTCCGAAGTTTCCTTTACCACTTACGTGAAGTCTTGTCCTAAATATTTAATTTAAGTATCAGGTCAATACGTTACACAGTACATCAGTACACTTTTGAGTGTTTATTAGTTGTAATAAGGCCAACAACAGGCCTTTTGAGCATCTCTGACAATGAGGGATTAGAAAGACTGAGCTTTCTGCACTTACCTTAGTATGAGGCGCTCAATGATTTCATATTGACACTCACTATCCCGAATACAGGCCTAATGCTCTCCCTATCAATAAGGCCCAGCATAGCCCCATCCCTAACATTCAGAGCAATAACATAAGTAACAAACGCCAAACCGCTAGACACAATATCTCTGAATCACTAGGTTTGAAGGCCAGTTCTAAGAACAGCAACAAGCAGTTCCTCTCCTCTCACCCTATATCTATTCCCTAGCATAAATACTTTAAAAGCAATAGAATGACGCATGCAACTGCGTCAGAGCACCATGTGCGAATTACCCCGAAGGCAGATTCCAGGAAGAAGAGCCTCCTTCCTCTACCCATACCGTTTCAGTCCCAAACAGATATTGGGAATAATTTTAACTTGGAATGTCACCCGTTCTATCAACACAGGAACCCTCCTAGACATGGAAACTGACGACCTACATACTTTACTACAGGGAAGTGTACTGGGTCCATAATTATTCGTTATTTACATAAATGACATAAATAACGTTATAAAACATGGCCGACCGTATTTATATGCAGACGATCTCAAGATTGTTTATAGCTTTAAACCGGACTCTCTAGAAGAAGGCATGACTCTAATTCAAAAGGACCTCGATAGTCTAACTCCCTGGAGCCAAAAATGGCAACTACTACTTAACTACAGTAAATGTGGAATGATGCACATAGGCAACTATAACCCACAGTCCACGTTTTATTTAAATGGGTCAAAGGTCCAAATACTCCAATCAACAAGCGACTTGGGTATTAAATATCCCGGCAACTTAAAGTTCACGGAACATGCCTCCTCTATTATCTCTAGAACTAGAAGATTAAGAGGCTTCCTTCTAAAAACTTCCATACAACGGAGGTTAAACTTACTCTGTTTAAGATATGTGTAAGACCTATACTGGAGTACTGCTCATTTATCTTTTCGAGTATGAATAGCATAGATAGGAGACGCGTCGAAAGTGTACAAAGAGGTTTCACACGTCGAATTCTGGCAACTGACAGAAACATAAACTATACGACTAGATGTGAAACACTCTCTCAAGAACCCCTGTGTCGTCGCTCACTACGACATAACCTAATATTCTTCTATAAAATAATCAACGGAATATCATTCTCGGCTTTCTCTCCCACGTGGAACCAAACGCCTAGATACGATCTTCAGAACTACGAGGCAACATTACTCATCGATAAGTACCAAACACAACATCGCGGTAAGTTCTTTATCGTATTCTACAGCAAACTCTGGAATAAACTACCACAAAATATCCAGACTACTAAATCTATCCTAATATTCAAACGCCTGATCTCCCCATATCTAGAATCGAAAGACTTGTACCAAATCTTCGACGACTTACCACTAAACCTCGAATCAATAAACAATGGCTTATTAGGGTACTAAAACTGAAAACACTAAAATCATGCACGTTGTAGTAAAAAAAAACGCAAAAACGGAAAAAGAAGCTTCCCGTTTGGAACTGATTATTTTGATACAACTAATAAAATTCGTTTTCTTTTCTTTCTATCTCATAATCTATGTCACCGTCTTCCCGAGTTTATAATTTGGACTTACAAGGAATTGATCTCCTTTAAGCAACTTACTCCAAACGCTGGCCTGGAACGTAATCAACGCACCAGCAACTCACCGCTCACGACCAGCCCACACAAATCGGCTGCCTTAACCAAATTTCAAATTACCAGCCTTATCCTGTCTCTGGGTATTCCCCATGGTTAGTCCTGCTTTGTCTCAGCCAATCCCTTGAGATTACGGCACTAAGGACAAAACGCGCGCGGTTGTTTATTGGAAGTGTTCTGTAATACAAAATATACCTCTAATACTGTAGTACTGTAAACTGTAAAGCTTGCTACTGTTGGCTTCCTAATTAATTAGTATCTTAACATATCGTCAATTCCATAACAGTAACCCTACTAAAACCCTGTTACAAACAAGCTATATCATTCTGATCATGCCTGTAAACTGGTATGCTCTCATGTACAAATTGCTACTTGAGAATAAACTTTTCTTCTTCTTATTATTATTACTGACTTGGGTATTGATATGTTCCCTGTAGGATTGACTATCTTAGAGGATACCATAAGAAAGTCTGAAATCTACAATGTAGTCAATCATAAGTAAGATTCTGTTCCTCGTATCCAGTGTCAACAGCTAAAGTGCGTTACCCGAGGAAATAACATCAGCTGCATTGGTGGGTGTTCTCCGAAAAAATTGGTTCTTCATCGAAAAATAGCAGCTAGGAATCAGGAGGGTCACAAGACTAACTATCATTATTATGAAGGATATTATTCTCTACCTTTTATTGTCTCATCACTCGTACTTTATTAGTCTAATAGCACACTGCTCAGTGTCTAAGTGACAGCATCCACAACAAACTTCTTTCTTCAGTGAAAAATGGGCAAAAGGGAAAAGCAACGGCCCATAAAAAATCAAAGTTTGCAGCAAAGATATTATTATAAATTACGTGGTCATGAAGCGGAAATACTTTATCATACCTTTATAAATAACTGAGAACCCCTGCTGTAACATTTTGACGCTGGTGCACAGAAATCACGAATATATTGGATATTGGATTTTATGTTCAACCAAATGACATGTCCTTGTCTTTACAAGGTTTAAATGCCTACAACTGAAAGAGACGAGACTGATTACTCGTCAACGTAGGTGTTTCCGTGGTGTCGTTATCAGTTATCCTGTTGTTGCTTAAATCATCAGGAATCAGCTATTGTTAAAATTCACACTATCTAACATTGATATTTTAACACTACATGGATATTAAAACTATTCTACATAATTACTGAATGCACTAAATTGTGTGGCTGCTACAGAATCATAGTGCTTATTTCTTTCGGAAATGCATCTAGCATATGGTTTTTTTGACCTGAAATATGTCACTTTAAGTTTTACAAAGGATAATGATGAAATTTTGTTATCGTTAAGAGCTAGCTGCAGTGTAACCATGTTATCTAAGACCACTTAGGTAATCTAAGTCTGGTTTGCAGGATTACGAATTTTTAATTTATAGTGAACAAACTATGATCCATTGATGAAGTATGCCCAATTTTTGCATGCAATAGTCGTATAATTCTCATCTGCGTTTTCAATTTGCATTTGTTGATGTTGTTGTGGTGGTCTGACTTTGTTTCAATTAGGGTGTTTAAACTTATTAAGCTTCAGCTAAACGCAAAACGTATAGGAAGAGAGTAAGTGAGATTATAATAAGAACTCTGATGGATGGTCAGATTATTACTCATAACACTGAATCATTATTGGAACGGTTTAGAGGGTTCCTGATAAAGTTACCAAGGTATAGTGAAAATGTGCAAAGGAAGTTCGACAATTCATAACTGAAGTTTATACAACATACTCTGTGTTAGCAACTGAGATCAAAAATTCGTTTGCTGATTTGCCCATCTCAGGCTTACATATTCGAAGTTTATCGGAGTTCAGTTGCAGATAAACTTTGGTGGCATACCCTTATCAACCAGCTGGTGCAGCTATGTAAAATTTTCGATAGTTGTACTGAACAGCAGTAAAAACAATCGTGTTACTTTCTAATACTTAAGGCTCATCAAAATTCTGTGTCATTTTACCTAATGATAAATATTTATATGAACATATTTCAATATGGCTTTTCATTATAGCTTGTTACAGGAAATCAAAGGAAGGGAGATTAAGTGTTAGTCGTATAATGAACTCATGCTAATGTTTACGATAAATATTCTACGATGTAGCCTTTTTTTGGCATCCGTGTGTAATGGCATATCTCATGAGTAAGATTACGTTTAGGAATGCTATCTAAAGTTGTACATATGCACTGGTGAGCAGCATTCATTTCGAATAGATCTTTGCCTTAATATTTGATTCTCTTAGCATCCGCTTACTCGATACGTAGTAATCTGTACATCCGAGTAGTGAAAGATTTCTATGTCAAACAAAGCTAACTAGTAAACTAATTCATGTGACACGTTAAATGAAGTGATGACACACTTCGATGTATTAATGATGTTGTGACGCTAAATAACAACAACTCTGGTTATGGATGGTTGTATTATTTGATGAGCAGATTAATAAAAACCGAAGGACCACCCAGTTTTAGCTATATTTCTCCGCAAATATGAATGTTGTTGAGGTCTGTGAGATTCAATAAAGAACGATCAGTTTGCCACGCTGTAGTTGCGAAAGTGCTACCACGGGTCTATTTTTCCAAGGTAAGAAAAATATCACATTGAGAAGAATTTAACTTGTATGACGATTAACTTGTGCCAAATAGACTAAAGGAAGATCAAGGTTACGTGTGAATTACCAGACATGTGGCTAAACGTCGTGTTTCTGATTTTCGCGAAAGATATGCGTTATCCAAGGAAGGACCATAGAAGGGGGCGACCATGACACTGGCTACGCAAAAATTGACTAATAAGAAAGCGGCTTGGGATGGATTGATATTATTATGATTAGAAAAATCCTTCGAAATAAAGTACTACTCAGGTTTGTACAACAATTTCACATTATTAATAAGTGTTCCGAGATTATTTAAGGGATGTAGGCACTTAAAATCAAGGTAACTTCTATTTAAATACCTGCCAATGTGGCTATAAAGGATTCTTCCACGGGTTCCTTTATATTTGTAAAGATAAACTCTTAATCTAGACCATATGGCTTCTATCTTATTCGTGTGAGCTTCTGTTGGGGGGATCCTCAAAGTGTCGGCTGTAAACTACGATCTGGAGACTGTTTCCAAGTCTTGGTAGGCATTTGTATGACTTCAAATCATCGGTGTGAATTGTTGTTCCTCCTTCGACATACTTCTTACTAATCGGAATTGAGGAAAACTTCTTCCGATCAGAAACCATTCCGAAGTGTCCTTTTACTTGACATCGATCACAAATACGAATGTAGGCTTCAAAATGAAAATTACCTACCTATACTGTATTTATGCTGCATCCTCGATTGTATCTGCGATTTCTATGAACTGTTATCCTGCAAATAGTTAACGATAACCTGCTCTTTGAAATTAGAGAGCATAAATCTTCAACATTGTTAACTAGACATGATACAATGTTCTTACATGATCTGTGAATTTCTGAGGGTTAAAGACGGGTTCATTGAGTTTAAATTCATAATATGAGTGATATAGAAACTCATTTATATGGCTCAAAATTATGTTGTTCCTAGGACCGATAGGCTCTCCAATCGTCAGTATAGATAGAGGATTTTGTCTGAAAGTACATCCAGATTATTGGTATCAGAGTACTTGCAGTTCGACTTGGGACATACTGGAAATGTCCCTTCCCTAAGGTTTTGTCGTAAATTCCAAGAACCTACCAGTAAGACTAAAGCATTTATTACTTACTCATTCAGTTTTTTGAGATTTTTCTCTATCATATTCTCTCTTTCTAATGGCTGTTTCTTCTGTGTCAACAATTTTTTCTACGCCTCCCATCGACAGATTTAAAAGCAATATCATTTCTGAGCATTTATCTCTACAGTGCTGATACCATTGCACTGCTGATACCTCGCTTACATTTATAAGAGATGTCAGGGAAACGGGCTATTGATTAACCCACAATACAACTAACATGCAGATTTGCCGAAGTGTCAGTCTAGACTTGCTAAGGAAATTGCCTGTTCTTATTGACTTCTTTCGCCAGCAACTATTACAACGAAAGATAACTCCACCCCGACTATCAATGTATTGTGCTTGAGCCATATTTAGCCCACAATCAAAAATCAACTCTCCACGAAGTAATCCGAGAGTTTGTAGATTAGTAATAATAATTGTAAAGACCAAAACCACCAGTAACGTTTTGAAGTTAACGTTGTTTCTGTGTAGGGCCTACTGGTTCTTGAGTCACTCAAGAATTCGCAACAGAATATCCAATAACACAATTTACTGGTGCAAAACGTGGTACTATATTTAAACACAAACCTCAACAGTTTCCCTTCCCTATACAGTCAAAGGGATTCAAGCAAATTGTACAATTAATCTATAACAAAACAAATACGTGGTAAATAAACATCAAAATAGTTACGTGTCCTAACAAATAAAGCCAACCAACTGAGCCAAGTCACTCAGGCATAGACAAGTAACATATCAAACCAATATGGCTTACAACAAGACCTTGAAGTCCAGTAAAACAAAACGAAAGACCAATAGCATGTAGCATATGCTAACAAAAAGGGATATGTAGGAAACTGACTGTGAGCAAATACAATACTGTTATAATAAAAAAGGCGAACAGTAAGAAACAAGATCTCTTATAGAGTCAGAGCACAACAAAATGATAAAATACAAGCAAAGGAACCGCACAATACAAAAAATAACATGGGGGGATTTTCATGCAAGCAAATAAAATTTTACATTAATGTCATCATTAAAAACTCCAATCAGCCTATCTAAAGTAGGCATTTTGAACTAGAATAAGCGCACAACCTTGAAACAAGTACCTTGATTCTTATCGGCCCTCTTAAATTCGTCGGCAAAATTTAGATTCACCGGCAATTCGGTGGCATGAATACTGCCATGAAATATATCCCGGCATATTACTCCTTTTATACACTCAAAATGGAGGACAAGGAAATGTAGTCGGAATTGATGAAGCATTGATTCTCAAACGGAAGCATAGAAGGGGACTCTAGGTTAAAGAAGACTGAGTGAGTAGCTCTTTTTCCTGATGCTTTTTAAGAAGTATAGTAGCCGATCTTTCATCAATTTAATTAGGCTGGTAGAAAAACACATCTTATCTGGAACAATAACATATAGTGATAATTAGAAACCCTATGAATCACTTTAAAACATAGGACACGTACATAAAGTCGTAGTACATAAGAAACGCTTCGATAACCCATCAACGGGAGATAATACCGACAATATCGAATCAATGTGGAGCCAAGTTAGCTGTCACTTGCAAGCGTACTTTGAATCTCAAGGAAGAATGCTATGGAGTCATCTATATGAATATTTACATAAAATGCAACACGACATCAAAAATTCAGAATTTGAGAATTACTTACACAAGTTTCTCGATGAGAAAGAAATAATATATCCTGTATAATTTTTCAGTTATTAATAATTCATTATAAACTTCGCGTTTCTCATTGCATTCCAGGTTACGACTAAGTCTTAATATTATATGTATATAATTTGAAAGGATGAATATTTCGTTGTTTATCAAAACTTTCCGTGGGAGAGGCATGCTACAATGAGTCTGAATTTAGAATTCACTAACAAATCACTAGGACTTAGGAGAAAATCGTTGGTTCCTATTTAGAGGGCTGTGATTGTTGATCCTGATTAAGGTTTCCACGGTAATCTTATGGTCGCTCAAGTTTGGCTGTAAAAGTCATGTCTACCACATATTTCCTACATTTTATACTAAACGAAGGGATCTTACGCTAGCGTATCAACTCTGTCAAGCGGATTATTGTCTTAACAAGAATTTTGTAATTAAAGGCAGGGAACCATCAATTAAGCTAAACTACTTTTTTATTCATGTTCATATTTTAGTTTTGTCCCACTTTTAATTAAATCACTTTCCTTTAGCCTTAAACGACTTATGTTTAGAACTTATGACTGGGTCGGACACACTGTGAAACAAATATGCAGTAATATCATAACCGGTTCACATTTTACATATTTTTATAGTTGCATCACTGTCGCGGACGAATTTAAAGGAAAATTACGCTTACACACCTGTTATTCATCCTTCACCGAAGTTTATACCATTCAAGTAATATATCTAATACTAAACTGTTGTCAGCCGAAGTTCTTGGTTATTTTAGGTAAGAGTTTACCATCATCAAGAAACATTTTGAGAGGCGATCAATATTTACAATAACATCACTGCTTAATAAACAGTTAATTTTCCTGTTAAATTGAAGCTTCGGATGTTGATTCTCGTTAATACAACATTAGGTAATGAAATCAGTCAGTAACTGTAGAAGTGATACTAGAAATAAACGATTTCCAATACAGAAAATAAGACAAAACAACCACGCGTACGATCGTAGTGCTATGAACCAAGATCACTAAAATACAAAAATTAATTTTGCCCTCAACTGTGTCGTTCAAGTTTTACAAACTGAAGAGGAAGCTAAATTTACAGATGTATTACTAGATGACTACGAATATCGTTATGAGTGTTTTGTAATGCAGATTTACTAATGGTTCTATTGATGATTAGGATCAGCGGTGAGCTCACATAAGGTGATTATTGATGGCCCGAATATACTTTCAAATGTACTATTTTAAGAGATATTGAAACCGGATTCAGCAGTTAAGCTTACTCAATGATTCCTACAGATATTCTTCTTCGGTAGACACATACTGATTAGAAGTAAACCATACTTCAAGTTTACTTTTGAATCCCATTTTGTTTTGTCTAGTCATTATGTGTACTGCGTCACAAATTTTCGAATTGAGTTAATTGTAACTATACTGCTTCTGCTTTGATAAAAAATATAACTGATAAAGAAGCTTTGGACGGAACAGAAGTTGGTGCTACTTCATATCTGGTTAGTTGAGGACAACAGATTGCAATTGTATACTGTAATTACACGTTATTCATCCTCTTGTCCGCGAATTTAACAATCACAAGAAAATTTCTACAAGTTTTTGTAGTTTGGGGGCAATAAATCTTCAAATTCAATGATAGAAGTATATTACAACTGGGCAACTGAAGAGATCGTCGAAATATTAAAACTTTTATTTGTGTATTAGGGCCAAGAAGCGGAATATCATTTCATGTATTGAGACTTTGATTTGACAATAATTACATTTTTCATGAAAGACAAGCAGCCAATTTTTTCGAGTATTTAAAATCAAGAAGGAGTTTCCCGATCTAACCGCCAACGGATTTATGGATGATCATAAAATTATTAGTTCACTCCGACCAAACGTACGTTGCGAAATTGTCTAGAGAACTGTAAGATGAACCTTTGTGGTGATTGCTGAGAATATAGAAAAGATTCTGCAATTTATAAAAACAGATATAAAAGATTCTTGTACTGCTACTCGCAGTACAAGTGATAATTAAAATATAGAATCCTTAATGTCAACAGAATAAAAATCTTAAAACGTCACTGGAAGACTTTATGTAACAAGACCACCACATTATCTTTTACAGTAGTATTGATGCTGTTAAGTTTCAGCTAATTTAATGTTATTGGAGTCTTTTTGATGAATACAGGTCAGGTCTAATCTAATTCGTAATTTAGGGAAGTAATGAGCTTCATCGGAGACAACGATGACTGAGGTACGTTACCGCATGCTTCATTTTAGTAAATTTGCTGATTTTGGCGGATACCGCCTATTTTGTCTACGGATAATTTTAGGAGGACAAAGGACACGTAGCTGTCAGCCTTAGCAATATTTCGCACTTAAAATACGGTAATGGAACTCTGAGTGCACGTGAGATTGTTCCAAAGATGTGATATCAATAAGGCCTTCCATTAGTTTTCTTTAACACAGGTTATCATTTAAATGTTTCGGTTCGATTGTAATAGATATGTGGTTGTCTAAGTGCCATTTTCTAAAGAGCCCATGGCCCTGTAATAAATGTAATCTGAAGAGAACTAGACGTTACTTGACGTTGCTGTCATGCAATAGTGATTACCAAAATTATGATACTACAAGTGGATGAAATTTAAAAAATATAACCCCACTGTACGAACCACCACTTAAAGTTAGATACTCACTCTTCGAAACTTTCCCATAAGAACAACATTATGTGATGAAATGGTTCGTTTGAAAAGGATCGAAAATCGGAAAGCAATATGAATCGCAAGATATAAGAACTAGTGGTTTGTAAGTAGGGGAACGTCTCATCTGCAGTGGCGTCGTATTGGGGCATGCCTTGATCGTACAGCAGTGTTGATAACTCCATGGAGCAGGTTATGGACTGTTCGGTTAGAGCCATCAATTAGCATTATTGCCCGCATTTAGTCCGTGTAAGTACACATTACGCGTGCAAAGACATTGGTACCTATTAGGGAACTCGACATCTGCTACTAGTGCTTGGCGAACATGTGGTAGTTCATCAGCGGTACCACGACTTCTGGCCCAAAGTTCACGATGACTTAAAATTAGAGTCGTAACAAAGTGACGTAACCGAATGTAGGTGATGAAAACGATGTGTGGGCATGGAAGTCTGCATGGACAGTAAGATCAACCTGTTTAAGTAACCAGATAGTAATCAACGAGGAATGTGCAATGAACTTCCTTGAGCATTATTATAGCTGTGTTCACATAAAAATCGTCAAGTGGATAATGTTCGTGGTCCATAATAACCTATTTCTGTGAACAGTGTTAGGAGCCTAAATACAGGTTTTCAGGAGGCTAAACAGAATGCTAGCATCTGTAGGGCCTACATTATAACTGCAGTATCTGAACGGGACCTAAGCAATCGTTCACTCTGTATATCGTGGTAAGTTCAATTATAAATCATTCAGACCGTCATTATTTCTGGGTGGATGAAAGTTTTACAACTAATTGTTAGCAGTTACTCATTGGCGGCATGAATTTACTTTAGGGACATTTAGACTTTCTATGTCTAAATCATCATGGTCAAGCCTACTATAGTGGGGCTAAAAACGGCATCTCGAACCGTCTAAATGTTTCCTAATTTCGTAATACATGATTGCTTGCTTACATGTAGCCAGTCGCATGAAAGCGATATATTAAACTGTCAAAAGTGCCGTAGCATATATTTACTAGTCTGTTGTTGTAGGGAAACTACATATCCAACAGTCGTAATCCGTTCAAAGAGCTTATCACAATTAAATTCTTTCATAACCAGGCGACAAACAGCCTAAATTTGCCTCCAAGTATCTAAAAGAATCAACCAATAGGCATCCAGGCAGGAACTTGGCGCGATTTTCAACGGTTGTCGCCTTTAATTACTTTGCTTGTAATTACGGTTTCTTTAAAGCATCTGTTCATCAGGACATATGAAAATATCACTGGTAAGTGTGCTTTTAGAAAGTCTTTGTTATTGGTTGACTTATACGGCTGACTATATGAAGACACTTCTTTTGTAAACAGAAAAAAACATCTAGTATCCTTGTAACGGGCTAGTATAAACTAGTTGATTTATTAGCTCTTTCTTCCCAAGTTACACATCTATTGGTCATTCCTTTTGTATTTTCTTTCTCCTAATTTGTTGTTTCATATCTTTATTTTTTGCTAGTGTTGTCTTTATTAAAGTTCATTCGTTAACTTTTCCAGGACATTCAGGTTTGAGAATAGCTAGCAAGATTACCATGGTATGGATAAAAGAGTGCCAAGAAACTGCATCCAAAATATAAGGTATGATTCGATAAGACGAGTAAAATATTACTTGTAATGCTGTGAGGTGGAGTACGAGAGTCAATACTTCTTTTAGGTGTTCATCGTATGTGATACCATTTCCCCAATTTCCTTGATTACTCAGCAGTAGCAGCAAAATCACTAGTTTTTACCCCGAAATTAAACCAATAATAGTTCGTAATCCTATCTAGATTTAGCCTTTTACTTCGGAAGCAAGAGTACTAATATACCTCGTAATTATTTACATATCCAAGTTGGACTACAATGTAGTAAATCTAACTACCGGTCAATTGTGTCACTCCTAGTAACATTTCTACATAATTCCTCCTACCAAATTACCTTCAAAGTCCAGATAAGTGGATTGGTTGGCGGAACTACACACAATTGTTTCAGGATAGTCGGAGGTATAGTTTTATGCTATTACACATGCACTAAGCTCTTATTATTTTCAATCGAGACGTTGTGTCCTTTTTCTTATTTTATGAGTATTATGGGTATAATTTTATCCCTATCTCTACCAAGTATATAACTTTTAATATATCGTTATGTAATTTCCGGTGCAAACCATCTAATTTTGCTTGCTGTCGTGTCTCCATGTTAGTATAGGGTTAAGCGGATGGGTTTGTCGTAATTCAATGGGTGGACAGTTATCGAGGACAACAACTATCACATTGCTCAGCAGTCGATTGGCTAGTTTTAAGCTTGTTTTACAGGGGAAAAATAAGATAAGATGCAATTAAAAAGTGAGTAAATTAATGAGCAGATAAAATGCATTAGAAGTGAGGCGGTGAGACCTGTTGTAATGTTTACAGTGAGAGCACCTGACAGATATGTAAGTGAAATCTAGGTGCTTACATCCAATATAAGAGAAGTATATAAGGGAGTAATAGGGAATTGCTTTATAAGTATCACCTGCTGTCTCAGGTGGCAGGGAGGGTATTTCATATTGTGAAGTAGAAACCTAACATGGTTAAAGAGTTCTGTTGAGGTAGCTGTTGTTTTGGAGGTTGAAAGGGGATTCTATGTTAAGTATGTTCATAGTGCATAAAAGTTGAGGTACCTGTAAAGTTGTCTTAGTGAGCAATATTTTGTGGTATACTGAGGTTTCTTTCTACAAAGATTTCTCCATTTCTCTGGTCTGGATCAAGATGAGGTCTCTCTTCACTTTCCTGCATCGAGGAAAAAAGACCTAATTCCCTTAGCCAATTGTCGTATAGATTGTGCTCGGGACACTACCCACCTAGTTGCCTTATGTTGTACTTTATCTAGAAGATTTATATTCTTTCAAGCAAGTGGTACTGTCTTTGTGATTTCCGAGGTGGGGTTGAACGTATTTCACAAATATCGTCAGGAATAAGTCAAGTGAGTGCACCAAGCTATCTCGGGATAAACTGAATGATTTTTCACCAATAAGCATACTTCTCTGGTCTGACCCGACCGTAGCTGCTACCTTGACCTGGTGGCCGGGCTTGCCTATCGTGATGACCCAACCGAGCTATATTGGCTCAAACGCTTGTTCCTCTGGGTTCTACCATGCCAAACAGGTCTGTTGGAGAGCGATAAGATTAAAAGCAGCAACCTAAGATCTGAGGGCGAAGTCGTACTGCTGGCTGCAGCGGGGTGTGACAGCAGTAAGGTGTTTCCCTCGGATAACCAGCATCCGCAGCGATGCTGCCTTCTCACAAAGGAAGGAAGGGGTTAGACAAGGTCGACGCTAAAAATGTCACACCTCACCTTACTCCACGGATTTCCGTCTCCGGCAGTGAGGCCTTCTAAAGAACGGAGCTAACACTTCGAAAGCATCCCATAACAAGGTCGTGCGTGAACGGCCTCAAGCAGTTGCCCCTTGGGCTCTGCGATCGCTCTTTCAGGTCACTAATGACCAATGCTAATCCAGTTTCCTTTTCAGGTACCTCAAGAAGTAATACCCTTCCATGGTGTGGGCAGCCAGGAAGTGAAAACCGCCCTCATACCTCTAACAACACAAGCGACCATTTTGCTCGAGGTCGAATCCCACCCTCAACTCTCAATAACTCCCTTATTACCACGATTAACCCGTCTAGCCTAACTTTATCACTTTACACCTCTAATGCTAATGGTTTGAGTTCACAAAACGTTATTCCTGGTCTCCTGAAACCTCGCACTAAACTACATATCGGAGCTTTTAACGTTCGAACCTTAGGCCAAATAGGACAACAAGCCTCCCTAGCCATGACCCTAGATTCTCGTTCCATCGATGTCTGCTGTGTCTCTGAAACGCGTATACAGAATCCAAGTACAATCATTCGCTTGACCTCACCTTGTGAAAACAAAGAACCGGTCTGGTTCACCCTTCGTGTTTCTGGAGACCCCACTGCTACCACTCGAGGCCTTGCTGGTGTAGGTTGCAGCTCAGATGAAGTAAAAGATGAATTTTGCAGAAAGCTTTCAGACCTCCTTCGAAAAGCTAAGCGTACTGGTGTAGTGATTATGGCTGGTGACTTTAATGCCCAAGTAGGTAGATTAGACGAAACCGAAAGGCACCTAGGCGGATCCTATGGTGTCGAGGCCCAACGAACAGATAATGGCGACCGTTTATTACAACTGTGCTTAGATAACCGTCTATTTCTCGCAAGCACTAACTTTAAACATAAGGAAAGACATAAGTTGACATGGCGGCCCCCACAGTCAACTCGACGTTGGACTCAAATAGACCACATTGCTATCAGCCACCGTTGGAGAGGCTCGATAGAGGACTGCCGCTCATTTTGGAGCACATGTTTAGACTCAGACCACGCTTTAGTACGAGTGCGTATTAGTCTGCGTCTCACTGGACGTAAAAGACCCATGGCAAAGATCCCCATAAGAGTTCAACTTATTGATGACAAAGTCAAGAATATATTTCAGGAACAACTTGAAAACCAATTAGTCAACTGTATAAACGATACCCACCTCGAGTCAGCTTGGAATGATATCCAAAAAGCTGTTGAAACAGCAGTAATATCTACTAGTAAACTAAACCAAAAAGTTAGGGAAACTCAGTGGATTTCAGCTGCGTCTACTGAACTGATAGATGCTCGGCAACACATCCCGTCTAGTTCTAAATACGATGAGGAGCGAAGGGAACTCAAACACAAACTGGTTAAAAGCTTACGCAGTGATCGTGAGCAGTGGTGGGTGGCGAAAGCTAAAGAGATGGAAAAGGCAGAGGCAATAGGTAAAAGTAGGCAACTGTTCAGACCTATCAAGGAAACGGGTATCAGAAATCCAACTGTAAGTGAAAGTATCGCAGAAAAAGATGGGACCATTATTCAGTGTCAATCCAGAAGGTTGGACCGATGGGCAGAACACTTTAGGGAACAGTTCAGTTGGCCCTCGGCGTCATCCCAGTTGCCCACCGTTCCCAAGCAATCTGAATGGCTAATTAATATTGGTCCCCAAAGTCTTAGTGAGGTTGAGAAGGCTCTAGGGAACCTAAAGCGAGGGAGAGCAGCAGGACCCGATGGGTTGACCCCTGAGACATTTAGGGATGGTGGTCCGGTTTTAGCAGCGAGATTAACCGGGATCCTGTCTAGAACCTGGGAATTGGGCGTAATCCTATCTGACTGGTCTCAAACACTAATCGTTCCAATCTATAAGAAAGGACAGAAGTCCTCCTGTGACAATTACCGAGAAATCAGCTTGACGAATATAGTGTCCAAAATATTGGCTTCAATAATACTTCGACGCCTAACTAAAGCTCGTGAAGAGCAAACTCGAGAAAACCAAGGTGGTTTCAGACATGGACGTGGCTGTATAGACCAAATATTCACACTTCGGCAGGTTCTGGAACATAGACACACTTTTAGACGCCCAACAATAGTTGTATTCCTTGACCTTAAGGCGGCATTTGACTCTATCGATCGTAAGGTTGTGTGGCAATGTCTGTCAATGAAAGGCGTACCACAGAAGTACATTAACCTTATACAAGCTCTCTACTCGAACACCACATGTCGAGTCAGAGCTTATGGCAGATTGTCATCAGAACTGATTACCTCAAGTGGTGTTCGTCAAGGTTGTCCGCTTTCCCCATTTTTATTTCGTTTTATCATTGACATACTTTTAGAGCTAACACTGTCATCGTCTGACTTCTCCTGGTTGATCTTCTTCCAGGAGATAAACTTGCTGACTTAGAATACGCAGATGATATAGTTCTCCTGGGTGAAGATGCTAGTAAAATGCGGAATCTCTTAACCACTTTAAACATGAATGTAAGGATGTTTGGGATGCGATTCTCTCCACCCAAATGCAAAATGTTTCTCCAGGATTGGCTTGATTCGACACCGAAGTTAGTGATAGGGAGTGAGGCAGTTGAATGTGTTGACCGCTTCACTTATCTTGGCAGCCTCATCAGTCCTGACGGTCTGGTGTCTGCTGAAGTCTCTGCGCGTATACATAAGGCCCAATTAGCTTTTGGGAATTAGTGTCATCTGTGGCGTAGGCGAGAAATCCGACTACTGACCAAGGATGCGTTTACTGCGCAGTAGTTCGGTCCGTCTTACTTTATGGATGTGAAACATGGCCATTAAGGATAGAGGATATTCGGAGGCTCCTGGTATTCGATCATAGATGTCTTCGAAGCATTGCTCGTGTTTGCTGGGACCACCGATTAAGCACTACGTGGGTTAGGAATAGAGTACTAGGTAGATACGGTAAGTCTATTGATGAAGTAGTAAATCTCCATCAGCTGAGGTGGTTAGGACATGTGTTACGTATGCCTGACCACCGCCTACCTCGACGAGCAATGCTGTCTGGTGTAGGAGTAGGCTGGAAGAAAGCTAGGGGCGGCCAAATGAAAACATGGCACCAGTCCATGAAGTCATTGACAGTTGGGCTGAGCCATGTTAATAGGTGCAGACTACCTGGTTGGGGTCCGCGTGACGCTCGTAATAAATGGTTAGAGACTTTGGGTGATATGGCTCAAAATCGTTGGGAATGGCGCAGGTGCATCCACTCCTTGTCTTCCTCCAAATTCTAAGCTTCTGAACTTATCGTAATTTTCTCTTTACTGAATCATATTTTCTTAAATGTCCTAGGTCTCTATTCCCTTCCATGAATACTAACTCTGCTACTGCCTTCCTTACTTTGGGATTTGATTCGACAATTTAATCTCTATCTGCTAATTGAGGCATGGCAACTTGAACTGACGTACGCATGTACCAAGTTCTACCTTGTAAGTGTCTGTCTGTCTTTGGTCTGATCATAAGCCAAGCTCCTCATGATGTAGGGTAATATGGAGACCAGTGTCATTGCTGTGCAACTGGTGGGTTTCTTTCTGTCTCGTGTAAACAATTGGGAAAGAACAGACCATCTCCATTCCATGCGGAGCTATTGATGTTTTAGTGAGTGCTTGATGAAATAACACGTTTACAGAAAGCTTCCATACATTGCTCTAGGATAATGAGATGAATATCATAATACACTAGTAATTTACTCGACGTCGAGGACTTCAGTATTCAGAGTACTCTCACCGGAGCCAATGTGACCTCTTTCATTCTCAGAGGTAATGTCACTGTTATTGGATTTTCTGTCTAGATACGTCTTGTTCACTTCCTGAGCGAAGTAAGATCTGTACCGTCTACGGTTTCCCTACTAGTGAGGCCCTCCCTGTTCGGTTCCATAATGGCATAAGCCCATAGTTGCTTGGCTTTCGTCAAGCTGTAAATCAGAACAGATAAATAAGTTAAACCTTTTCCTATTTCATATAATCTTCCATCTTTTCTATCCTTTGGATTGCGTCTGTTTCTTAACAGCAAGTGGAAGTGATGATCCGTCTCCTAAGCTACTTCCTACCTACTCCAAGCTCTCCTTTCAGATTAAAGTAGTCGCTGCTTGTCTTGCTTTAGCCAGGTTACTGTCTAGTTAGGTCGTCTTGTCATTGGAGAGCACTGCTTGAGATGGTTGCATGTATAATTGATTCTATTATCCCCCAGTGATTGTATAATCTTAGTCTTCTTTCTTTGGGCAACGGGGAATATTTTAAATATTCCCTCATACTTGAGTAGTCTGTTAGACTGTAGCAGTGATATAGTGCGTTTTAATCCCATTTTAGTGTCTCATAATTGACCATCATCATCATCAGCAGCAGCAGCAACGCAGAGCCGGGCACATACGCCCATCGGTTTCAGTTGCCATACCACATTAGCACTACGAGATAACAGAGGTAACAAAATAACAGAATACAAGAGGGAAGAGTAAAGTAAAGGTGTGCAGAAAATATTAATAGAATTCAAGATCTAGATGAGATTAAAGAGTGAATACACTTGTACCACTGTGACCAATTCTGAGCCATGTCTCCCAGTGTCTCCAGCCATTCATTGTGATTATCACGCGGACTCCAACCAGGTAATCTGCATTTACCAACATTGCTTAGACCAACAGTCAAAGACTTCATGGACCGATGCCATGTTTTGGTTTGGCCACCTCAACCCTTCTTCCATCTTATTTCAACCCTAACCAACACCGTGCAACGAAGCAGGCGGTGATACGGCATGCGCAACACATGTCCCAATCATCTGAATCGATGAAGGTAAAATGACCTCTTCGACTGATTTACCATATTTCCCAAGTACCTTTTGTCTAACCTCAATATTGCCTATTCGACTGTTCCATGATATACGAGCGATGCTACGAAGATTTCTATGGTCAATTATCTGAAGACAATGCATATCCTAGGTTCTCATGGCCCACGTTTCGCAGCCATATGCTAAATCGGCGCGGACTGCTGCGCAGTACATCCGGCCTTTCGTTGAAAGACGGATATCTCGTCTGCGTCACAAGTGGCGTAGATTGGTAAATGCCAATCCGGCTTTGTGAATCCGTGTTGTGATTTCATCAGACACCGACCCACCAGGGATGATAAGACTTCGGAGATACATGAAGCGGTCAACGAATTCAGTTACGTCACTCTCTATAATTAATCTAGGTGAAGAGGTAGATCAGTCGTAGAGTAACATTTTGCATTCAGAAGGGGAGAAGCGCATCCTGAATATGCTTGCATTGTTACTCAAGGTGCTCAGAAGATTGCATATTATCAGCGTCTGAACCGAATAAGACTATATCGTCTGCGTATTCTAAGTCGACGAGAGGGCCTCCTGGAAGGCGATTAATTCCTGAAGAGTTAAAAGAAGTGAGTTAGACTTCTAAGAGTACATGTATGACGAGATTAAATAGGAATGGCGATAAGAGGCAACCCTGACGAACCCCACTTGAGGATGTAATTTCTCGTGACAATTCGCCATACGCACTGACTCGACCAGTGGTGGCCGAGTAAAGAGCCTTTGTATGGTTTATGTACTTTTGAGGTACGTCTTTTACCGGCAACCACTACCACAAAACTTCAGGGTCTACAGAGTCGGAAGCTGCTTCCAAATCAAGAAATACAACTATAATCGGAAGTTGGTACATATGTCTATGTTCGAAAATCTGGTGTAGGGTGAATATTTAATCAATGCAACCACGTCTATGTCTGAAACCAACCTTGTTTTTCCGAGTCTGTTGTTCTCTGGTGTTGGATAAACGTCGGATTATTATAGAGGATAATAGTTTAGATACTGTATTAGTCAAACTTGTTTCTCTGTGGTTATCACAAGATGATCATTGTCCCTTTCTGTAAATTTGAACGATCAGCGATCGAGACCAGTCAGATGGGACGATGTTAAGTTCCCAGACTTTGGCTAATATATCAGTCAACCTGCCAGTTAGGACTGGATCATCATCGTTAAAGATGTCGGTAGACAACTTATCAGGTCCTGCTGCTTTCCTTTGCTTCAATTTACTTATGGCCTTCTCACTGTCACTGATAGTTGGGAGGGGAGGGGACTTGTGTCATTTTTCCATTCAGGTAGCTTGGGGATAGTAGGTAAGCTAAGAGTAGCTGGTGGCCAGTTGAACTGTTCCTGAAAGTGTTCCGCCCATCGCTCTAATCTTCTAGACTGAGAGTGAATCATCTACCCATCTTTTTCAGAGATAATTTCACTAACCGGCGATTTTTTAATACCGGTGTCCTTGATAAGTCGGAACAGCTGTCTACTATTGCCCGAGTCTGCTAAGTGAGTTCTCGAGCCTCCATTAGTTCACTAGAAGGTCCAGACATCCATTGGTCTTTCATAACCTTTTTATTAAGGTTAGATGCAGATAACGCTACTGCGTTTACACCTACTTTAAAACCGTCCGAAGCTGTTTCGGGATGGATCTGTCGGTCGTGGGCAACTAAATGCCTCGCTATACCATTTCTAAATGCAATCTTAGCATTTTTAGTCTCAAATTGATATCTAAGGGTTTGCCTTATGTGACCTTGCACGTCGAGAAATCTACCAAGGCCCGATTTTTCCATAGGATGTCGACTCCCAAAATGACATCCCAAATGATGTAATCGCACACTTAGAACCGTTGTTTACATAAAAGTCCACCGAACTGCAGTGTCAGGGTGGTCGAGAATTGTGCTTGGATTACAGTGCCATCTGCTGTTACTAAATGATGACCCCGTGAAGCATGTCCTAGAGGCACTTTTATGTTAGACACGAACGACCGGCGTACTACCGACGTGGACGCGCCAGTGTCGATTAACGCCATCTTCTCCATTCCCTCAACACGCCCTAAGACAGTGATCGGTGCAAAATGATGACTATTAAATACCGACACACAATAATCTCGCTCGCCTGTTCGAATCTGGCGGTTATGGCCACATTTCACTGCAAACTTGCCGAACCGTTTGCAGTAGTAGCAGCTTCGTTTTGTGGGTTGTGTAGCATGAAATGAATTGCTTCTTCCTCTTGACACTGGTCCTCGGCGGTCATGTATTATAAATAGTGTAGGGTTTATCGTTGTTGTTGCCGCATCTTCGAAGCGTTGGGCCATTGTAAGGGCCTCTGACACACACTGGACCGGGAATCTAAGTAACTGTAGTTGTAGGTCTCTATCCTGCAGACCTTGGGTGAATCGGGAACAAATCACTTCTTCTCGCACCGCCACGGACACCGAAGGTAGTGCACGTAGCGCCAGGTAACGTAGTTCATGCAGATAATCGGCGGCTGGCTCATCTTGATTTTGCTGCCTACCCAGGAACTGCCTCAAATGGCGTGAAGCATCCTGGCAACTTCCAAAACATTCATCCAGGATGGACCAGTTATCCCAAGTCGTACTCAACCTAGAAAAACCGGCGGCCGTAGCTCGCTGCACCATGTCGTCACTGAGGGCCATCATCATCTGGCCGAAACACTCCCCAGGTGGGCACCCTTCGGGTATTATCTGCAACCTCAGTTTCCAGATTTCGTAGTCACCTCCGGACGTTAGCACTGGGACATTATGGAATAAGGGTTTTGTGCATGGGAGCATCATGACTGGTGGCAGCAGCCTTCGTGCGAGGACAGGAGGTTCATCACAGCTTCCAATGTTTTCTGTTTTTGATCCCACCTCCATCACCAATATTTTGTGCCTACAGGAGCGAGATATTCAACAACACAGCAGTCACGTGGAAACACAGGTGTAGGAAGAAGCGGTGGTTGACCGGAAGAAGAGATATATTATTCAAACAACTAAAGTACATGCATAAATAGGGTAATTTGGCGAGGGTTCCAAATATGGGTGGTAATGGACCACAGCTCCAATATTTGGAACCCCGAATTTGAGACCATGCCTTTTGGTTTGACTAACACTCCAGCAAACTTTCGACAGTTAATGCAAACTATTTTGAAAGGTCTAGTTCCGAAGAGGTGCTTAATTTATTTGGACGATATTATAGTTCATGGACGCACTATCGAACAACATATGGAGAACCTGCGAATTGTTCTTGACCGCATACGCGCAGACGGGCTGAAGCTTGGCCTAATAAATGTCAGTTTTTGAAACAATCAGTAACATTCCTTGGTCACTATATAACATCGCGGGGGGGGATTCAGCAGATAGTAGCAAGGTACAGGTAGTGCAGAGTTGGCCAACTCCCACATCGGCTGCTGAGGTCAATAGTTTTATGGGGCTTGCATCGTACTATCGTCGATTCGTGGCAAATTTTGCTAGTACTGCGGCCCCACTTCACCGTCTAACAGAAAAAGGAACAAAATTTTTGTGGACAGCTGAGTGCCAGTCAACATTTGAAGAGTTAAAAGCTAAGCTTGCTGCTGCCCCGATCCTAGGGTTTCCTGACACATCACCATGAGCTGGTCTGTTTATACTGGATACGGATGCCAGTGATCACACCATTGGGGCTGTATTGTCTCAAATCTCTCCAGGTGGGCAGGAAAAGGTTATCTCGTACGGCAGCCGGAAGCTAGACAAATGTGAGGTAAACTACTCTACTACTAGACGGGAGATGTTAGCGTTAGTATATTTCATGAAGTACTTCAAACATTACCTTTTGGGACGTCAATTTAGTGTTCGGACAGATCACAAAGCCTTACAGTGGCTCACCAATTTCCGGGAAGCAGATGGGCAGTTAGCACGTTGGCAGGAGACTCTGCAGGAGCTTGATTATGTGTGCGAATATCGAAGGGGGGCTCAACATTTAAATGCAGATGCTATGTCACTCCACCCCGCATCTGTTAAAGTAGTAAACAGCCTCCTCACAGCCGACACTGAAGTAGGTTGGGGTTCCCTACAGGCGGCGGACGTAGACTTAGCCTTAGTATATGCCCGATAGCAGCATGGGAACGATAAACCTACAAGTTGAGAGACGAAGGACATGACGACAGTGGCGCGATGTATATGTGTCGAGTGGGGATATCTAAGATTATGTGACAATGTTTTATACCTAATGGAGCCGTCTAAACCTCACCTAACTGTTCCTCGAGTTAAAACATCGTACGTCATAACGCGTATACATGAGCAGTTAGGCCACGTGCAGACGAGAAAGACTGAAGCTGCAATTCAGACACGGTTTTAGTGGCTTCTGATCCATCGAGACGTCAAGGAGTTTTTTAAGTCATGTGACAGGTACGCCAGAGTCAAGCCTCCTTCCAAACACAGTCGTGCTGAACTAATGTCAATGGTGACTACTGCACCATACCAGCGAGTAGGAGTTGATGTGATGGGTCCATTTCCAACTTCGCAGCATGGGAATCGCTATATACTAGTTAAGGTTGATTATTTCACGAAGTGGTATGAAGCTGTACCTATTCCCCAACAAGACGCGGCGACAATAGCTAAAGTATTCATCAACACCTGGATAGCCCGTTATGGTGCTCCAACGGCGCTACATTTAGATCAAGTGCCAGCGTTTGAAAGCTACCTCATTGCAAATATATGCTCATTCTTCGGCATCAGGAAAACGCGCACTGCAGCATACTATCCACAAGAGAATGGGTTAGTGGGACGCACCAATCGAACGCTAAAAATGTTGTTACGCTCCTTTGTACATCAGGTACCTGCGGCGGATTGGAATGATCTGCCACAATGTTTGCTGGCGTACAGGTCCTCTGTACATTCATCCACCGGCTTCTCACCGGCACAGCTCCTTTTTGGGCACGAACTAAAGTTACCCATCAAGGTCCAACTGCCCCCTCGCGAAGCTGAAGAGAAAGAATATGTTCCTTACATTAGAAGTCTCCATAAGCGGCTTGTCACTGCGTATCGGCTAGCACACAAGAATCATCTAAACGCTATCAATCATCAGAGAAAATGCTATGACAGAGGAAGCCACGGACCGGTGTATAGAAAGACAGACAGACAGTTACAACGTAGAACTTGGTACATGCGTACGTCAGTTCAAGTTGCCATGCCTCAATTAGCAGATAGAGATTAAATTGTCGAATCAAATCCCAAAGTAAGGAAGGCAGTAGCAGAGTTAGTATTCATGGAAGGGAATAGAGACCTAGGACATTTAAGAAAATATGATTCAGTAAAGAGAAAATTACGATAAGTTCAGAAGCTTAGAATTTGGAGGAAGACAAGGAGTGGATGCACCTGCGCCATTCCCAACGATTTTGAGCCATATCACCCAAAGTCTCTAACCATTTATTACGAGCGTCACGCGGACCCCAACCAGGTAGTCTGCACCTATTAACATGGCTCAGCCCAACTGTCAATGACTTCATGGACTGGTGCCATGTTTTCATTTGGCCGCCCCTAGCTTTCTTCCAGCCTACTCCTACACCAGACAGCATTGCTCGTCGAGGTAGGCGGTGGTCAGGCATACGTAACACATGTCCTAACCACCTCAGCTGATGGAGATTTACTACTTCATCAATAGACTTACCGTATCTACCTAGTACTCTATTCCTAACCCACGTAGTGCTTAATCGGTGGTCCCAGCAAACACGAGCAATGCTTCGAAGACATCTATGATCGAATACCAGGAGCCTCCGAATATCCTCTATCCTTAATGGCCATGTTTCACATCCATAAAGTAAGACGGACCGAACTACTGCGCAGTAAACGCATCCTTGGTCAGTAGTCGGATTTCTCGCCTACGCCACAGATGACACTAATTCCCAAAAGCTAATTGGGCCTTATGTATACGCGCAGAGACTTCAGCAGACACCAGACCGTCAGGACTGATGAGGCTGCCAAGATAAGTGAAGCGGTCAACACATTCAACTGCCTCACTCCCTATCACTAACTTCGGTGTCGAATCAAGCCAATCCTGGAGAAACATTTTGCATTTGGGTGGAGAGAATCGCATCCCAAACATCCTTACATTCATGTTTAAAGTGGTTAAGAGATTCCGCATTTTACTAGCATCTTCACCCAGGAGAACTATATCATCTGCGTATTCTAAGTCAGCAAGTTTATCTCCTGGAAGAAGATCAACCAGGAGAAGTCAGACGATGACAGTGTTAGCTCTAAAAGTATGTCAATGATAAAACGAAATAAAAATGGGGAAAGCGGACAACCTTGACGAACACCACTTGAGGTAATCAGTTCTGATGACAATCTGCCATAAGCTCTGACTCGACATGTGGTGTTCGAGTAGAGAGCTTGTATAAGGTTAATGTACTTCTGTGGTACGCCTTTCATTGACAGACATTGCCACACAACCTTACGATCGATAGAGTCAAATGCCGCCTTAAGGTCAAGGAATACAACTATTGTTGGGCGTCTAAAAGTGTGTCTATGTTCCAGAACCTGCCGAAGTGTGAATATTTGGTCTATACAGCCACGTCCATGTCTGAAACCACCTTGGTTTTCTCGAGTTTGCTCTTCACGAGCTTTAGTTAGGCGTCGAAGTATTATTGAAGCCAATATTTTGGACACTATATTCGTCAAGCTGATTTCTCGGTAATTGTCACAGGAGGACTTCTGTCCTTTCTTATAGATTGGAACGATTAGTGTTTGAGACCAGTCAGATAGGATTACGCCCAATTCCCAGGTTCTAGACAGGATCCCGGTTAATCTCGCTGCTAAAACCGGACCACCATCCCTAAATGTCTCAGGGGTCAACCCATCGGGTCCTGCTGCTCTCCCTCGCTTTAGGTTCCCTAGAGCCTTCTCAACCTCACTAAGACTTTGGGGACCAATATTAATTAGCCATTCAGATTGCTTGGGAACGGTGGGCAACTGGGATGACGCCGAGGGCCAACTGAACTGTTCCCTAAAGTGTTCTGCCCATCGGTCCAACCTTCTGGATTGACACTGAATAATGGTCCCATCTTTTTCTGCGATACTTTCACTTACAGTTGGATTTCTGATACCCGTTTCCTTGATAGGTCTGAACAGTTGCCTACTTTTACCTATTGCCTCTGCCTTTTCCATCTCTTTAGCTTTCGCCACCCACCACTGCTCACGATCACTGCGTAAGCTTTTAACCAGTTTGTGTTTGAGTTCCCTTCGCTCCTCATCGTATTTAGAACTAGACGGGATGTGTTGCCGAGCATCTATCAGTTCAGTAGACGCAGCTGAAATCCACTGAGTTTCCCTAACTTTTTGGTTTAGTTTACTAGTAGATATTACTGCTGTTTCAACAGCTTTTTGGATATCATTCCAAGCTGACTCGAGGTGGGTATCGTTTATACAGTTGACTAATTGGTTTTCAAGTTGTTCCTGAAATATATTCTTGACTTTGTCATCAATAAGTTGAACTCTTATGGGGATCTTTGCCATGGGTCTTTTACGTCCAGTGAGACGCAGACTAATACGCACTCGTACTAAAGCGTGGTCTGAGTCTAAACATGTGCTCCAAAATGAGCGGCAGTCCTCTATCGAGCCTCTCCAACGGTGGCTGATAGCAATGTGGTCTATTTGAGTCCAACGTCGAGTTGACTGTGGGGGCCGCCATGTCAACTTATGTCTTTCCTTATGTTTAAAGTTAGTGCTTGCGAGAAATAGACGGTTATCTAAGCACAGTTGTAATAAACGGTCGCCATTATCTGTTCGTTGGGCCTCGACACCATAGGATCCGCCTAGGTGCCTTTCGGTTTCGTCTAATCTACCTACTTGGGCATTAAAGTCACCAGCCATAATCACTACACCAGTACGCTTAGCTTTTCGAAGGAGGTCTGAAAGCTTTCTGCAAAATTCATCTTTTACTTCATCTGAGCTGCAACCTACACCAGCAAGGCCTCGAGTGGTAGCAGTGGGGTCTCCAGAAACACGAAGGGTGAACCAGACCGGTTCTTTGTTTTCACAAGGTGAGGTCAAGCGAATGATTGTACTTGGATTCTGTATACGCGTTTCAGAGACACAGCAGACATCGATGGAACGAGAATCTAGGGTCATGGCTAGGGAGGCTTGTTGTCCTATTTGGCCTAAGGTTCGAACGTTAAAAGCTCCGATATGTAGTTTAGTGCGAGGTTTCAGGAGACCAGGAATAACGTTTTGTGAACTCAAACCATTAGCATTAGAGGTGTAAAGTGATAAAGTTAGGCTAGACGGGTTAATCGTGGTAATAAGGGAGTTATTGAGAGTTGAGGGTGGGATTCGACCTCGAGCAAAATGGTCGCTTGTGTTGTTAGAGGTATGAGGGCGGTTATCACTTCCCGGTTGCCCACACCGTGGAAGGGTCATTCTTGAGTAACCTGAAAGAGAAAGAGGATTAGGAGAGGCCATAATGACCTGAGAGTGTGACCGCAGTGTCCAGGGGACAGCTGTTTGAGGTCGGTCAAGTATATTAATTGTTGCTCCGGTTGTCCGAAGGGGGGCATCGACCTTAGTGCTTCCGAAGTAACTCGGCTTTCACCATGAAGCGTCATATTAGTCCTTTCAATTCCCAGGGCAGAGTTAGAATGGTTATATAGGTTTTTACTTGTGAGCTGTTTTTTAGCATGGTAGTTGTTTTACGGGATGGGGTTGCTAACCCCATGCCCAACCCTCCTCTTTTATCCGGGCTTGGGACCGGCAGCAACCCTGTGGGGGCTACAGGCGGAGTTTCGGTGTATAGAGTCGGTGATCGTGTATGGCTACACCGACCCACGTGCCCACCTGGTCAATCCACTAAGCTGCATGCACCATGGCTATGTCCATTCACTATTGTTGCCAAAAGATCCTCAGTCACCTTCGTACTCTGTCATCTGCATAAACCGAACGACAACGTTTTAGTTACCGATTACAATCACTTGAAGCCAGTGAATACTACTTCCTCTTCTCCTTCGGAAACACCCCCTGTCGTCGCAGAATATGAAGTGCCATCAGAGGGTGGAGATGCCTATCAGATTCCACCTAGTTGTTCTGAGGACAGTGCCTCGCTTCTACGAGGGGTGGCGGTGTAGCAGAGACGAGGGCGCTGCAGGGGCTCTAAGTGGTCGCTAAGGTTATTTCTGCTTTCTTACATTGCAGGCAAGACGAATGCAAACCTGGAAGAATGTTGCGAGAAGCTTGAGGGTCTTAGATTGAAGGAAGAAAGTTAACCCTCTCCCACATTTGGAACCCCGGCCAAATTACCCTATATACATGTACAATATTGTACTGTTTGCTAATTTGAACTTAGTGTTTTTGATTTGTATGCAGCACACTGATAGTTTTAGTAACTTGTACTTTTTTATCAAACCACATTCGTACATTATTATACAGATAGAGTTAACCAATATATGTTGTGAGAAATAGTTATTTATTATTCACCACTAACATTTTTGTTTCGATGCTGTTTGATATGTTAACGAATTTGTATTTATTACACTGTAGCTTACTGTTAGTCTTAGTAGTGTCAAGTTATTCCGTTTCTTGTTCACTGTGTAGAAGTTATGTTAGAAATATCACATAATATTGTTCGGAGATAATATTTGTCCATCTGCACTGACTTCTTAGCCTTAGTTTCATATGTTATTTCAGTTATGTTTACTGTTCCGTAATTTGTATTCTCCGACGTTTGTTTACCTCTTTCCTCTACTATTAAATATAGCATTTATTACCCATTTAAATGTTTTTTTTATGCTTTCATGTGACTAAACAGAATTTAAATATTTAAGTGTTACATTTTCCATTCTTATTAAATTAAGCTGCATCGTTTTCTCCACTTATTACATTACTGGCAGTCACTGTAGTCAACTAAAAAGTTGAGTATATTCTGAATGGAATTTATATCAAAACCAGTCATTTCATGTAAGTCATTCTGAATATAATGAAGTTCCAGACAGCTACTTGTTCGTATTACATATTTGTGGTATTTCGTTACATTTATTTTTAGTTTAGTATTTTGAAAACTTAGAATAGGTAATGTCTTGTTTAGGTAATCATTTTATATTATCTGAAATAGTATTCATTGTACTGGAGTTTGTCAATTTATTACTTACGTAGGTTCTCTTACTTCGATTTTTGTACTGTTGCGAAACTTATATTTACATAATATAGATGATTCTTTTTCATTAATTGATCAGCTTTTAGAAACATAAGTTTCGGGGTAGTTATTATAGAATTTATATCACCCCCCATTAGCCTTACAAACAATATCTATAATACAGATTAGCCAACTCTGTGCCACAGTTATCAATAACGGTAGTTGGAATTTCTATCACTGTGTAGGATAGGACAACATTTCAAGTTTTGTTGCGTTTCGACACTGAAATGAGCATAGTAAAAATAAAAACCTTTTGTAAATAGGGAAGAAAACATCATATACTGTCAGGTATACAGTAAAAAACTACACCAGGTTTTCCACAATCTTCCCATAGCTTATGAACTACACCTAATAGTATCCAGAATCACCAACTTAAATTATCTCTAGAACTTCATACATGGTACGATAGAAAGCTTACTGATGATGACCAAATAAAAACATTCTATATTTCGTAATATTATGTCATGAAACAAGTCCCTTTTCACTTTTTGTATCCACCTCTGGCAAATAATATGCCTTATTAAAACCATCAACACCATTAGCGTTTAAAATGTCTAAGCTACTGGATAAAGTGCCTAAAGATAGCATTCCTCACTAAATCATGATTCCCGCAATCCTCAAATACCTTGACAGATCTCAGTGTAACTTGACTTATTATTAGCATGGCTTCATACTTTTTAAACCTTAACTCACCTGAAATCCTCGGGAGGGGAAAGAGTACTATTTTTGGAACAGTCTTTTAGTAAAATGCTGGTTATTCATAGAAGACACGTTTGTGCCATCACACCCTCCAATGTAACTTTGCCACTTAACCCTAAACATGTTGCTATTGAACTCTGTTGTTTTCAAGAAATATCTGGGTATAGATACTCAAGTAATAATATTTTAGCTAGGCCGTCGCGATAGTCAAGGCTAAACAATCCATATAAGTAACAGCTGCTGATGGATTAGATTTATACGTGTTTCATAAACTTTACTTAAAGGAGTGTTATTATCATCCTGTTAAAAGTCATCGTTTTAATTTGTTTAAATTATCTGAAATCCATAAACATCACTTTTATTGTAGTACGTTATATTTGTTTTTATTTAAGGTGCTGGTGATGAAGATCTTCTACCTTATTTTGAAAGTCATTGTTTAGGGACATTGGCGAGTCAGCAAGTAACTTGGAAACATCCAAAGCTCTCGGTTGTTCATTCTGTACGGTTGGAAGCATGTTTTACAAGATTTCGTGTTGATCAATTACAGACTAATGTCAAAGTTTTATCAAGTGGGCGACCTATTCGACCTGTTGGTACATTTCAACCATTGCTTTATATTTATGTTACTTCAAATGTACGTCATATCCATTGTTTCTATAGTGTATATCATTAATTTGCTATAAATGCTTTTATTAAAATCGCCCTAGCAAAAACTTGAGACCTTATTAGAAATGAAGCTAATACAAAAGCTTCAACTTAAAGAAAGACTAGATTTTTTGAGTGTACCTGCAAATCCATTATCGTTAGCGAACTGAACATTAGTTGATACATTAATACCTTTGCTGTACACAAATTAATCAATAGGATTCTTTAAATTTCTATGGCTTGTAACCTATCTCGTTGATGGAGTTATATGATCCAAAATGTTTGTACTCCATATTTTTAGCCTATACCCTTTAGGTGTTCTTATTTTCCGATTACTTCACTAGTTTTTGCACAATCATGCCACATGAAAGAGCATGATGTGTAAATACAAATGCTTCGCTTTTTGAGCAGTGAAGCATCACTTAACCTTTAGGCATAACAAATATGGCTATCTGTAAAGTCACATTTTATTCCTGTCATATTGTAACTTAGTAGAAACTGGAAGAGAGTTGGAATCCTCACATTTATATATCTCCCTATAGGAGTTTTGAACTTTTTAGTACTGTCATTAGCCGTCGCATCGCCTGAAGTCTGTATTTGGTAAATGAATGGAGCCGGCATCACCATATTCTTCTGGATGAATGACATGTACACATTAAGTCATGAAAAGGGGAATATAATTCAACAAAGAGTTATCTTTTCAGCGACTTCATTTTCTAAACCATATACTTGTAAATCTATGCATTTATTGTCAATGAATTTTAGCGATAAATATTAAGTGGATAGAGTAATAACAAAGTACGACAATGTTCTTATTACAAAAACTTAAAATGTAGTTGTTAGCACAAAAGTTAGCTGAAGGTTAATAGTCACAAAAAACGGTTGTATACCAACACATTGATAAAGTACTGGGGAAAGATAATAAATTAGTTAGTGAGATTGTCCATCTTTATCGACCAACATGACTAGGACATATATTACGTATATGTTGTTAACTGACGCAGGAATAAGTTGGAAGAAAACTACAGGCGGCCAATCTATAATCATGAAATCGTTGACTGTTAATTTGAGTCATGTTAACAGGTGCAGACTATGTCGTTAGGGTCTGTGCAATTATCATGACCAGTTGTCGGAGACATTGAGTGATATGGTTTAGAATCGATTGCAATACCTTAGGTTCATTTCCCTAGATATTGTGCCCTGACATTGTTATATACCTTTCTCTACAAATTTATTCTCTTTTCCTCTAACCGCATCATTTATACTTAATAATTCTTATTATAATTGTTACTAACTACTACTACTATTTCGGTTTCCATCTTGTTGTTCTTATGTGATGTTGAGACTTGGACCAGTGCGTATGTATGCCAATGGCTCACTAACTGACTTGTTCTAAAAATTTCTATGGTTTTTCACTGTTAGATTTTTACAACTGAATTAGAGATAAACACAACAATTTATAGCCATTGCGTTTAACAGGATTCTAATAAAATGTATTACTAAAAGAACTATCGTTGATATGTGTTATCTAAAGTAACATATAATACGAGCTTAAGCTTATATACTATGACACCGTCGTGTTGAGTGGACAGTCATTTATTAGTCCTAGTGACGTTATCACTGCTACTGTTATATAAACAGTAAACTATAACCTCTTTTTTAATTTTCTGTTGAATTTCAGAATATCTCACATTATACATCACATGGTGGACGAAGTGCTATTGGTAGCTGGTTAGGTCATCTACGTGCCAGAAATGTATTTGATTGGTTGATTGTCATGGTTAATTCTGATCCTCAATATAATACACCAAAAATATTACAAAAATCGAATGTACTTGATAAAATTAAAAGTGATTTTAGTGTTCGTACAGGGGATCGGTAAGTCTTCTCATCGTCGAATTTTCTACTTGCCTGATATACAGTAATAGATCATTTAACGATGTTATTTTTGAAGATGCTGGGGGGGGTAGAAGGTTTGTCACACAACACGTTGTTGGTCAGATATATTCCTAAAATTAGATAATTTTGGGCTTCTCTTTCACCTTATTATATAACTTATCGGTAGTGCTCGTGATTCCTTGATTCCTCGTTGTGTCACATAGATATACCATTTTTCGAACCATTGAGCTTAGTTCTAGTGACTGAAACCTGTAATCTCTGCTCACTTATAATATAGTGATCATGTTCGCTTTAAGCATTCTTAACTCATATTTTGGAACCATAAGTTGATACTTCGCTTTATATTTTTATGAATACTTTGTCCTTAATCGTACTGATAAAAGACACACTTCATTCTCTTGGTTAATATTTATATTATCTCTTTATTGATAATCATGATTGAGTTTTAACTGGACCTTACTAGTATGTCTGTTTTGTGGGCGGATTACTTCAACTTACCTATTCTTTGCGTTTGAAAAGAAAGACATTGTGTTCTGTTTTGAGTGTGCAGATCAGCACTGGGATGCAGTCACATCCGACTGGTGGATCTCAAAAATATTAGAAAATGCTAATCTTGGATTTCACTATTATCGGTAGTTCACATATCCTAAAACCAATCCCATTTTCCGTTCAAATTTTAGGATTGTGGAAATGTCTAAATAGACAGTCGTTCAGCGTTTCAAGTATCATCATAAAATTTGTTAATAGACACAATCAAATGTGATAATACCAAATTGTATTCGTAAATGAGTATGCTCATTTTATGATTTTGACAAGAAAGTGAAATTCCCTCATTTTATTGTTTATTATATATGTGTTATGTATAGATGAATTCATTTTATCGTATTATACAGAAACTGTCTGTTCTTGTCTAGATTGACTATGATAGCTCCTCAACCAAGCCATCTTACTTAGATAACTCAGTGTAACCAAAACTATCCTCATGAACCATAAATATTCATCGTTACTAACTAACTGGCTGATATGTACACATGTGTATGAAGTGTTGATCTATTTAAATGCTTAGTCTCCATTATTTTACATCTTTTTATGATATTGCTGATTAGTTAGTTTTATAAACAGTTTATTCTAAAAACATGTTCTGCTGTCTTTAAACTGTGCTTACGGGTGCTAATCTCCAAACAATTAAGATTGGCTTTATGTTGTTATACAATCAGACTATCTCTCATATATGTACACACGGTCGAATAGTCTTTCTCTGTATTGCAAACTATAGTATTAATGCTACGATCTTCATTTAGAGCTGTTTTCATAATACCATCGACTTTCAATATCAAGTAGAATTGGAAGATTGAGTATATTTACCTAGCTTGACAATTGATTCAGAGTAATGGACAGAGTAGGTGATATGTTGTAAATTTATTTGGGGATCCTTTCCATAGGTCTTTAAAATTATGATAATATTCTCTGACACTTATTATTACTTTGAATCATTTAAGTAAATTGAGCCGACCGTTCAGATTGGTTAAATAAAATTATTTTTTATTCTTTGAATCTCATATATATAGTATTACATAATGTTTTACCAAAATATTCTCTCCATATCAACAAACATATGTCAACAGTTTGTTTGCATATTATATACCTATTTTTACATTTTCTTCGTAAGACAATTTCTAGAAGTACCAGCTCCTAATTCAGTTGAAGAAAGATTATTCAATGAATCATGGAACCAATTAACTTATCTAATACGTAAAGCTATCATATCAGCTTGTATGTCAGTTATTGTTGATTATGATGTACATTTACAAATGTTAGCTGATTCATGTTCAAGTTTTACATGGGATTATTTCGAGTATTTAGACAGGAAGGTAATAAATTATCTTGTAATATTGAAGTAGTTTTGCGTAGATTGGTTTTAGTCTGCTTTTTCGTTACATATTGTTCGCCATTGGGTGAGATTGAACATTCAGTGGACACCGGACATCTATTCCGTCCTTGTGTGAGACTCCTCAGCAGTATGCATCCACGTCCCTATCTCGGACCAAACCCAGGACCATCAGGCCTCGCAGTCAATCTCTAAATAACACTACCACTGTACTGACTTCTAAGTTGGATGAAGTGAGAATTTTATCATTAACATCAACCAAATAATGCTGATTTTCAAACACTTTCTACGAGACCTGGTGCTCATAGGTTCGACTCGTGGTTGAGTCTTCATTATATGCTGCTGAGTAGTCGTATAATAGAACGAAATAGTTGTTTGATACTCCTTTGTTTTAAATGATATCCAGCTGAGGTCAATGTGTGACGGATCCAAACATGTTCTGTAATATTTCAAACGTTCTGCTACCTTAAAAATTTACATGCCTATTTTAAACGGATATAAAGATTTTATAGGACGACATGAACTGTAAGAAAGGAACGAAAATGGTGAGTGGTTCACAAACCTATGTGCCTTCAACAAAATGATTATAGGTGGCACCATATTCTCCCACAAACACATACACAAAGCTATATACGTTTCACCAGACTACACTACGGAAAACCAAATCGACCACATCTGCACCAATAAGAAGTTTGGAAGGATCATGAATGATGTGAGAGCAAAGAGAGGAGCTGATGTAGCTTCAGATCACCATCTGGTAGTGGCCAAAATAAAACTGAAACTAAAGATGCACTGGACAACTGGAGCAGCAGTATTACAAAAGTTTAATACATCCCTTCTTCGGGATACTAACAAAGTCAAAATAACTCTCATCAATAAGTTCCAGGCATTTCAAGATCTAAGGAAAGGGTAAAGATACCAGAATAAAGCACTATCAAAAGATAGGTCATAATTGTCTTCAAAACTTTTCTCACATGTCATAGAACGACCTTATGAGCAACCCCTCAGTCTGTGCATGATGTAATAAGTGATGACAGTAGTTGCAGATAAACTCCAGAGTACTGGATTGGTATATAGTGGTATACATTTCTAACTTCTATCAACTTGTGATATTACGTGATCATCATTAGTTGTCATTGCTGATATTTATCTCACGCTCGACATGATTAAATCCCACCGGTCATATCTATTCTCACGAAACACTCATATTGTGTTTCCTGGTTTACTTGTTCATCAAACCGAAGTCAGTCTATGATGTGAAATTTCAAAAGTGAATCAGTTTCAGATATAAAAACTATAGAAGTAACATCGATGATGCACTGACACCAATGGGGAAATTATTAAGACATGGAAGTGGTAAATCGCCACCGTCAACATCGACGTCCAACGATAATTGAGCTAAGAGTAAATTGGAAGATAGGATTGATCAAAACGAGACGTGTATTCAGTCAATGAAGTCATTAACTGATGCTGTGAGTGATGAAGTTAAGTTCATACTATTTGATTTGGATAGTCGCGATTATCACGACTCATGATTGAAGACATTGAAGAACATTGCTCAGTTATATTTTATGGTTAGTCACAATGTATATTTATATTTTCTGTCTTCTCTTTGATTTTCAGGAGGAATTAGCGCATTTATACTTGTTTCTTGGAGGACATGAACATGCTTTACAGGAGTATCGTGAAGCAACTGAACTACTCTCTCATTGTATTCAAACATCTGTAGACCATGGTAACTTCTTTCTGTCTAAACTTTCATCTAATATTTTTCGTTTCTTTATTTTGGCGTTTTAGTGCAGCAGTGAAATTATAGCTCTGTGTAGCCGGCCTCAAGCAATTGTTCCTTGGACATTAGGGTCACGCTGCCAAGTCTATAAGACCAACCCTAGCCCTTAATTCACTTTTCAAGTGTATCGAGAACTCTTCCATAGCGTGTGCAACAGGGTAGTGATAACCACCTTCATGCCTCTAATGGTACTAGTGATCACCTTGTCAACTAAAATATTAAACTAGCGGCATATTTTTAATCTAATTAAATAGAGTACACCGAATCCATTAGTATTAGTTTGTAAATCCCTGCTGTTGATTAATCTCTATGCGTGCATGCTGAGTGATTGTTTTGAATGCTGTCATGCCATAGGTTTTAGTAAAATTGCATTGGGATTAATAGTGGAATCCCGAACGCACGTTTCGTCAAAATTCGGTTGCCTAAATCAAATGTACATGTTTATGGACGTTGATGTTCATACTGAAAACTTTACGCAGTACTCTGCACTTTGAGTGCCAGTATCTTATCTATTGAGCTACTCAGCCTAGATAAATACATGGAATCTAGACAGTTCAAAATGTATTATCGATTTTGATTAACTTTCTGGTGCTTATCTCATTTATATTACTATGTAGTCACCTACTACTACCTTATAAAATTAGTCATACAGGACATTGTTAGACTGAAAATTATCGTTAATAATTTTATTTGGTAGAGAAAGAAGCTATTTAAAATGCTAACGCATAAGACATGAGGTTTCCCGAATGAATAATTCTGTATCATTTACAACATAGATTGTAATGGGAGATTCCTTATCTGTGTCAGTTAATACCTAAAAGACACATTTCTCTCGAAGTTTCGTATCATTTTAAGTCTTTGTTTAGTCCTTTAGCGTTAAGCGAATTTTTAGATTCTGTATGAATGCAAATATATCAGTCCCACAGGAGGTTAGTTGTTCAGTGATAATTATCAAACTGTTTCAAATTTCATATTCAGCATCAATTCCTTCAAAAATTGCAAAACATTTCGTGCCGACAAGTTCCAATTAGCCTGAAGGCTGGATTAAGTAACCTTTTTTTGATAACTACCAACTTAGTTCCAGTAAAATTACTACTTGATTTTTGTGAGTGTTATTGTCATTCACTGTAGCGTCTAATTAGTCATCTTTAAAGCATGAACATCAGTTGGATTACTTAGTAGATAATGATTTTTAAATGCATTAGGATCTTTGCATTGTCTAACGTATAATACAATCCTAATTTTCAGTTATTCATAGTTTAATTCATTACCCTTCACTTCAGAATCTAAGCGTCCTCAATGGTTAAATCGTTTAGTACAATTGTCATCGTCATCGGATAATGCATCACATTATATTTGTGATTATTCTTTCGATGTGACTAATACAGAAATAAAACAATCTAGTCGATTAAAAGATCATGATGCTACATTATTTGAATTAAAGAATTATCTCTTATCGAGACAAGCGTCTATATTGTGTATATGTGATCGGCTTGAAGAATTTCCTTTATATACTTATCACACCATATGTTCTACGTTATCTGAGATATGCATATTAGATGTAAGTTAATTATTGTCTTAAATATGTTGTTTTTGCATAAATATAAACGTTGAGAAAGGCCGGGTATATCGTATTCTTTTTCAAGGCTACACGGTAAGCGATAGTCAAGTGTGAGCTAGCTGTTGTAAGTTAATTAAACGTCTAGCCAAAGTTATCACCCACGCATGGCTGAGTGGTAGTTGAGCAATTAAGACATCCGACTCCCAGTTTCTGCGTTATGGGTTCGAACCCCGCTTTACTTATCTTGGCTTGGATATTTGGGTAGTAATATTGATTCTCATAATTAAAGTGTGGCTTAAAGCCAAGTACACAAACCTGTGCCTTGGAAATTACCCATACTGTATCTGTCGGGGTCAGTTGGAACACCTATATACATACGCATAGTTGTAGGCAGAGTCACTCGACTTTTGGCAATAAGACTTCTTACTCAGTTATAATCATCTCTATGTAGCTGGATTGGTCAAATGTAGGAATGAAACAGCAGTGTTCATTAACTTACGTTGTGTGACAAAATTTCTTGTCCATAAAAAATACAAACATTTTGGCAGTATAGTGCATCCAAACAAATTAAAGTTATATAACCTGTAAAAGCCTAGTGAAGTTTATGCCCTGCACAGCGGAAATAGCACCCATGACGAAAAACATTGATCGAATTGGTGTATATATGTCTCTCAGTGTTTATTGGTATGGAAAAAGAAATGTAATAAGCGAGTGTAATTGCTTGAACATTTTTATTTTTACTTAAAATTTGATTCATATCACTCTAATGTTGTAGTGTCTCTCCAGTCATTTACACTTTATCTGTCAGAATTATTGTAGAGAGCCTTGCACAAATATACCTTAGCGGAAATTGTCATTACAAATCAACACGAGAAGACAAAATGAATAACATAATAGTTGCAGTAGTATGATAACAGTGATAATCGGAATTATTTAACATTGAGAGTATGCTTCCCAAAGACCAAACTAAAACAAAGGTATCAAGGAATATTAAAACTCAAAATCTAAATGAATATAACGATTGAATGCAATGTCTTCAACCATGGGTCGTGATAATCACGCTTATCCAAATCAGATAGTATGAACTTAACTTCATCACTCACAGCATCAGTTAATGACTTCATTGACTGAATACACGTCTCGTTTTGATCAATCCTATCTTCCAATTTACTCTTAGCTCAATTATCGTTGGACGTCGATGTTGACGGTGGCGATTTACCACTTCCATGTCTTAATAATTTCCCCATTGGTGTCAGTGCATCATCGATGTTACTTCTATAGTTTTTATATCTGAAACTGATTCACTTTTGAAATTTCACATCATAGACTGACTTCGGTTTGATGAACAAGTAAACCAGGAAACACAATATGAGTGTTTCGTGAGAATAGATATGACCGGTGGGATTTAATCATGTCGAGCGTGAGATAAATATCATTAATGACAATTAATAATGTTCATCGCATTTTTGTTACCTTTATATACTAATTCACTGGTATAATTATCCTGATCTAGTTCCCTCAATAGAACTACGAATTTTTAATTCTAAGATGTTCTGTACTAGGTCGAGTCAGATATTTAGTCCATCTTGGTTTCCAACCGAACTAATGCGATTGCATATGTCCAACCACATACACGTTATCCTATTTTGACTCATTCTAATTAAGAATTAGTTTACAACGCCATTTATGATAATAGACTTTTGTTTATCCACCTTTTTATTCACTTATTTTCCCCGTTTACTTTTGGTAAGTAGATTCAAACTGAGCATATATTTCTCGCTGTTTGGATCCTGTGTGTTTGTTTAAATACGCTAACAAGTATGCGATTGGATTCTGATCGTTCCAAGGATGATGTTAATAAATCAATTATTGAATTATTGGATACAGCATTTTCTTGCAACAATATTTTAGAAAATATTAATTTTACACGTGTGTCGGTTGGTAGTCTTAGTCGATCATCATCGTTATCGTCCTCTTCAACTCATTCAACACCTCTTACAACATCATCAAATGCAACTCAGTGTGTGTTTATTGATGCTAACAAAGATTCGAATAGAACTATATGGTATATGAGTCATTTAGTGGATAAGATATTTACAGATTTTCATTGTCATCATCACTATCATCCTCATCATCAAGTGCTGCGGAAACTTTCTCACGTATCACCTATTTACAATATACGTGGAGGTACTCCTATTCCATCAGAATCGTCTATGAAACACTCACAACCACATATTCTCCCATTAATGAAAACTGAAAAAGATGCATTTTGGACAGAAAGTTATGCTGTTGAATTATGGTTACTGGTATTTAATAATTTGAAACAGGTTGGACAATTGATTGGTTTGTGGTGTGTCAAATCAAATTTATCTATTCATCATGAAAACCATTCTTTATTGAATAAAGCACTAGCTACTGGTATACGGATACAATCAGTTGATTATTTTGGTGAAGATTCATCTGAGTATAAAAATAATCCAAAGTTTGAAAGACAGCAACAACAACCAAATATGGAATTAAAAATGCCTTATGAAGAAGTAGAAGGATCACATCAAGATAATACTTTACTATTCGCTCATAATCACTTGATTCCGTTATTTACTTCTTCAATGATTTATTCACAAGTTTTCACTGCAACTGGACAAATATTAGTTGGTTTTTTAAAATTGATGCATAATCCTAAACGAGCTTATGAAATTGTGTGTGATTTGGGCGATTACTTGTTGTAAGTTCATATCATTCATCATAATATCAAAATTTTATCTATGGCTAGTAATCTTCGTACACCAAATAATTAATTTGAAGAAAGTTAAGTTACGATATGACATCAATCCAACTCAAGCTTTGTAGTAATCAAATGCTTCCTTTACCTATGTGCAACGATGTGGCCTTGTGGTTGAAGATTTAAACTGTCAACTAGGTCTTCGTTCCAAATCTCACCCATCTACTTTGTTTTGGACATTAGGATAGGATAACTAGCCTACATTTACATAAAATTTGGCTCAAAGATGAGTATATGAATCTGTAATTGGTAAATGAGTTACGTCACACTCGTCCACCTTCAGCCCTCTAGCATTTCATTATTATTTAGCCGTAATTTTTGGACTTCACATTCACTTCGTCTTTTGTAATATTTTATTTTGCTATTCATGTTTTTATTTTGTTAATTGTTCGTTATGGTGCCAGTAGCGTTAATTTATACTGATACACATTTACATCAGTTTGTGAACTTACTTTCACTCCACCGTAGTTGCCACTTTTACGTCATCACATTTACATGCTATGATTGGTTGCATCACTCTCATTTATGTCCCACTTTGCTAAGCAAGTCATTTGGAGAGCGATAAGACGAAGAGCTGAAAGACAAAATCTGAGAGTGAAGTCGCTCAGTTGACCGTGCTGACGTTTGGTGGTAGATAGGTGTTTATCACAGGAAGCTAATATCTCTAGAGGTACTGCCTCTCGGAGCGTATTAGATCGGTTAGAAAAAATCGGCCTTAAAAATCACACACTTCCCTTTTCCCCATAGATTTTCGTCTTCATCCTTAAAACTGTTCATGGAATAGTATTGGCACGTCTAAAGCTGCTCACATAAAGATCTTGTGTAAGCGAAATCGAGGAGTTCTCTCTTGGTCTATGCGAATCACACTCTTAAGTTTTCAAGATCATTATTAATCAGATTTCCTTCTCAGTAACCTTACAATGTTGCGTTTTTATGGTGTGCGAAACCACGTAGTGACAACCGTTCATACACCTTTAACAGTACTTGACATCACTGTGCTCACTAACTAACATCTTGTACTTAAAAATTTCACCATACTTACCTCTGAGCTTTAAACGGCACCATCGTTTAGAAAGCATAAACACTTGTGTTTTTAACCCTTTCCTACTATTGTTTATTGGTTATTAATTTCACATGGTTTTATGGATAGTAATTAATCATTATTGCATGTCCATATTTCTCCATCCCATTTTCTAGTTAGTTCTTCTTTGTGATTTTTGCCTACTTTTCTAATATTCACTTAGCCTAAACAATCTTATTATCCTTTTTTTTTTATTTTTTACGAATTATATAGTTCACAAGGAGCCTATGAATCAGCCTCATGGTTATACGAGTCAGTGATAAACTATTATGATGAATCTTCATGGATTAGTTTAGTAACCAGTACACGTCTTTGCTTGGCATGGTGCCTTCACTCATTATGTATAAAGAAGCATTTTGAAACTAAAAATGATTGTGAAATTGCTAGAAAGTAGGTGAATTTGTGCTCAGAATCCGTTATGTTTTGTTACACATTTCATTATGTTTAGCATTGATAGAATAGGATTTGTTGTTTTGAATTTTATTCTCTGTCCTGAGTAGCTTGTCATTGAAGACAGCATCATCAGCGCTTATTCCACGTAGTTGGAAGTGACCCATTTAATTTTTTTGCAAATCAGCGTATTCTTATGATAATGTTTGCGAATTGTTATCGTCATAGGCTTTGTCAACATATCTTTTCCTGCTGATCTAATTCCACCGAAGTAGTTGACATTTTCTGTATTGATTAGTGAATAGATCAACGGTGATATAACTGTTGATTGCAGATTGACATGAATCCCACACTTTTTTAAGAAATTTCATAGATTTGAATTTTCTTCCAGAATGTTGTCGTTTCTACAATCAAATTGAATGTAGTAAGCTTTGATGGTGTTGCCCATTACGATGATGAAATCTCAACTAAACCTTTCATCTCAGTGAACATAACACAATCAAAGCTATTCCCACTTGTGCTGCAAGTCTTATCCATCATTTCTAAACTCTTTCAAAGTAAATAAGTAGAAATCTTTTAAAAATAGTCCTATGAAAAACAGTTTATTTATTTCGCTTTACGATTTTCTTGTTTTCCTAGGTATATTCAAACCTGCTTCACTTTAGCTGGTACAAAACAATTTATATTACGCTCTGCAGCTGATCATGTATATGGTAAAATTTATTTTTGGTATCAAACAATTGACTGCATTCAATTATTATCCATACCACAATATGGTGATGCTATTAATCCAAATTATTGGTGGCAAGAAGCTGTAGAATTTCGTAATTCTTTGTTAACTTATCATCAATACATTGTTCTGGAACCTTATAATATGTTACCATTATTTAGTTTAAAGTCGATTGAATTAGAAGGTGTTTGCAATTGTGGTTATCAATTGATTTTCGCTGAACTTGAGTCAAATTCTGAGAGAACATTTAAAGCTTCGTAAGTTAATTGTTTATTGTCTTTTTTTTCTGGTAAATATTTTCCTTCGAAAATCACTTTTATAACACAATACTTTTAGGTGTTTTTACGCTTTAAAGTTCAATATAATTGTAAATTTTTGGCACGAAGGTGACTGAGTTCGAATCCCAGTGTGAACATCAACATTGGGATGCAGGTACATCCAGCCGATGAGTCCCAAACAGGACGAAACGCGCATCCTGAATTCCGCTCGCCAGTCACAATCCAACTTCAATATAATTGTGTTGTACACTGTTAAAAATACTAGATGGTCAATTGTAACATTGATTAACTATTCATGTAATTCAGTATGTTAACAGTTAATCCTACTCAAACACGATAATTCCAGCTGAATGATCAACAATGATATGAGTTAGATATCGCAAATATGGCAAATTATAAGATATGAAATATACAGTCTTCGAATATTCAGCTTAATGCCAAATAATTTAAGTATAATTGGAATCCACTCCAACTTGGATTCAGACATGATCGGTTCAATAGATTTAAAATGTTCGGCAACATACTGGATAACCAAAGCTATATATATATATATATATATATATAGTTACAGTTACTCATTGACCTATAATTTTCTGTCCCTTGTATACCAGTCGTCGCTGTTAGTTATGTCATGCACATCACACTCCTTACGGTTTTTCTGACTAATATGCGAAAGAACTGGTTAAAACAAGTGGGAAGGTTACATTATGGAATCCAAATTTTATTGTACACAAATCTTGAGCATTTACTACATTTCTCTATGTTATGACCTGGTCGTTTGATCAGTTACTTGATTTGATTTTGTTCGTGGGAATACAGCGAGCAGTGCTAACAAGACTATCTAGTCGATGCCCTTACATCTTCCCAATGCCTTCTCAGCCCCAAGTTAGAATAAGAACAACACAAGATTTAATGAACAACCGGACAGAATCGAATTATTCTTCAAACAATTCTTTATATACATATAACCTGATCACGCAGTCAATTAATTAGAAAATTAGCATTAATACGAAATAAAAGCAATAGTGATTGTGAACTGGAGCAACGGATGTACAACTAATTAGCGATAGTTCATAAATGACAAATGATATACTAACAGTTAATGTGTTAAACGGGAGTATAGGGCAAGGGGAACGTAATAATAATGCGAATAAAATATTCACTTTGTATACAACAAAAATAACTTATATAATCTACCGAAAAACTTCTAGAGGATAATCTTCTGTAGGTCCACGACATATCACTCCACATCAGCCTAGGTAACGGCATGTAAGTTAAAGCCTTAACTAAAAATATAATCCACCTCATCCAATCCTATACAGTCTTCGTTGTTTCACTCTACCGTTATTTATTTCCGTATCATTGCTAGCATTAGTGTCCAACTAATGATCCTTTGAAAACAATTTTTTAAAATCGTGACACATTGTCGAAATAATCATGTTGCTACGTGATAGAATGCTTTATAGTTTGGATGAGTGTTAATTACATAACTTCAAAAACAGGGGATGGTCCGAAAGATAATTTTGTTGATTGTTGACAGGACGTGATCGAAGTTAGGTATGAAGAGAAACATGGAAATTATATACTCTGGTGCCAACAATGTTTTCATTAGGGTGTTTAGCATAGGGTTGTATTATCGGGTTGGGTATGGTTAGTATTAGCGTTATGGTTAAGGTCATTTTGACAATCAAACACTGTCAGTACTACATTTTGGTTATACTAAGTTTGTTTAGGACCACTTCTCACTAATTCATATATATTCTCAGTCATTTGTTTAATGATCTTAGCAGCCGATAACATCTGTCTAGTTTGTCCTAACATGTTAGAGATTGGATATTTGGGTACATTTTAGGCTTATGTTAGTTTATTGAAGTAAGGTACTATGAAATTGTTCATTTATTTGGTTATATGGTGGAATAGAAGTCAACTAATTGTTTCATAACAAAGATATTCTTTGGTTATAAATTTCATGTGTGGAGCTGTTTGAGCGATGTAAGCATGTGACTGTCGACTATTGAAATTTCACTCAACCTAATTTGTGTTAGCATCTTGTAACATCTACTCAGTAAGCATTAACTCAAACCTTAATACAGCAATATTGCTTCACAAATAATTAGTAATTTACCATGTCTGTATTCACCTTAAAAATAAGAAACATATTATTATACATAACTAATCAAAACGCATACGGATGTCGAATTCTCACCACACATTCTTAAAATAACACTGGATTTTACTTTTGAAGCATCTATTGATCTTAGAAACTTTTCTATAAAGTCGATTGATAAGTCGTACTGAAATTAATGAAAGTACAGTTCACCTTATCGCTGCTTATGTATTCACGCGATAATAACTAACTATCGTAGAAATAGGGTGGGAGAAAGCTGGCGGGGGGTGGCCAAGCTAAAACACCGCTGATTGACAGTCTCAGCCTTGTTAGTAGTGTTCGCGTGATTGTCTTAATCAAAGATTGGAGACGTGGTGGTGACATATCTCAGAGCCTGTTACAGTAATTCAGGTGCATTCACTGCGTATGTTTTCTTAAACCCAGTACTTTATAGTTCTTAGATTTATCTATTTCCAAATATTAATTATTTCTTCTTGTATTATATTCTCAGAGTCTAATCTTTTTTTCCTATCACTACTACGCCTAATGCTTTTTTATTCATTTTGCTGTGCTAATGGAGTACAGCATCTTTAATAAATGCACACGTATACCAGGTTCTGCGTTGTACATAACTGGCTTACTGTATCTTACCCAGACTCAGCTCCATTCAAACGTAAATAATGAAACAGATTAAACCGTCTTCTACACCTCTACAGAGATAAGATGCAGATCATTAAGTGTTGCATCAATATGATTATTACTCCGGTTAAGTCCAAGTTCAGTCATTGTCCTGTAGGCGGTCAGTCATGAATTGAATGACATAGTGTTAGCGTCCCTGGATTTGAAGCTGGGTAACGCAAATTCTAATCCCATTGATGTCATCAGTTCCTTCATGATTGCATATATGCCTTGATAACAAGTATCAGTGAGCACGAAATCAGACAGGATTTTCTAAGAATTACTTCCAACCACGTTGCACGCGTAGACTGGTTTTGCAACTTTTTTGATTAAATCGATAATTAACATTACATTGATTATTAATCAGTGATCAGTCATTATACATTAATAATGTCTCCGAAACTTTCAATCAATTGCTCGGTTACTCATTGTATAAACAATGTTTATCTTAGATAGTTACACATTTTAATTATAAATCACTTTTAATACTATATTTTATTTACTTTCTTTTTTAACCGACTTTAGAGTATACATAACTGGATCAGAACCTTCATACACTGACTGGCAAACATTATTAAATCCAAATGAATTTCTACCTTATCATATAATGGATAAAGTTAATCAGTCATTGGTATCACAATCAGACAGCCAATTGCATTTAATCAGTTTAACCAATCAACCTACTATTTCTATTGTCAAAAGCCAAACTACAGGTAGTAGTAATAGTGTCAATAATACTATTACCATTGCTAATGATAATAATAATAATAGGGTTGTTTTACATAGTCATTTATCTACTCTCTCAGACAGCGATTGGCATTTGGATTCAGGACAACACAATAAGCCTTATTTACCAACTACAGAAATAACTGTTTCAACTTGTCGAAGTTATACCAATATACCTGATAGTACTTCTAAAGAACAAACCAATAAATCTTTAGCATTTAGTGGAAATCTATTAAGAAATAGTGGAGTGAATAATCATTCACGTTTTGATACACGATTAGGTTCATTGTTAAACGTTGCTGCTTCATTGGCCAGTAGACCAGCATGGAAATCTCAAGATACTATAAGCGTTATGAATGATGAACATATTGCTAACTCTACAAAGCTGCCTATGAAATACAAAGGCAAGATTTCACGAATTTCATACGATGGTTTAATTGGTAAGCATAAAAATTCTGAAAACATAAATGTATACTATTTTATTTAAAACTAGGCTTTATTAAAATTAAAAAAAAAACAAATACATTCCAGAATGTAAAGACGATGTAGTTACAAACGTTAAAAGTTTGATGTAAGAACAAGATTTAGCAATTATTAAAATGTCTGTGAAAAATGGCGTTCTTACTCACTCAACTCTGAGATAAAAAATCTGATACTAACCAAATATAAATCAGCTATTCTAAGACATTTATACACCACCTACAAATACTAAAATTATGCGAGAAAATTAACTTCTGATTATACAAACTAAAAAAACCATAGTATTAAGCTTATCGAAAGTTACGTTATTGTTAAGTATATTGTATGCAACACTCAAATCAATCTTGTCTGTAACGTTAACCTCAAAATCAAACATAACCCTGATCTCAATTTCCACCCCCCCCCGAAATTTTATACCTGTCACTTAAATACTAATCCTAACACAAAACTACATTTTGAAACATTTTATAACACCTATTTGCATATCTATACAACTTCGAGAATGCAGATGTTGTAATGATGCTCGTTAATGGCTAAATAGATATGTCATTATTCGTTGAATTCACAAATAACAAAACTTTGATAAATTATTTAAGCCTGTAACATCTCTATTCTGTTAGCAACAGTATCGTTTTCATCTGGAAAAATGTTCATTTCCTGTTATCATCTTCTAATTGGTTAGTAGTCTTTGCTTGATACTCTCACGTTAGACAATTGGCATTAGTGGATATGGATGACAATTGAAGATTATGTGGCGAATTGACTTGTAGTTAGAAATATACATTATTAGACAATGAATGACTTAGTGGTTCAAAAGTTAAGCTTTCTTTACGAGACCTGAATGTTACAGCTTGTATCTAAGAGTGGGTTGTGGATGTACACATCTGAGGAGTCCAACAATAGAATGAAATACCTGTTTAAATCTTTTTAGTTGTCTATTTTTATTAACTCTGAAATCACGTTTATTTACTTAATCAGTATTTACAACATAGTATCACATTTAAACAATATTTTGGGTTGCCTGTTTACTTGAATATGCATTATCTATATATTATTAATTTCAATGTTCTTATTCGGTTTTTAAAAATTTTTTTCGGTTACCTTTTCTAAGTCGCTTAACTGAATACTAATAATTCGTTTTTCGTTTAAAGTGTTCTAGGGTTTTTTTTGCCAGGCATAGATTTTAGCTACATTTTAGGCGCGATTCTGTCCGCCTGTGTATGCCGATTTAAGTGAAATAAGTTGGAACATACAATTTGGTGACTAGACATAGTGTTTTTGGCACCAAACCGCTATTACACTTACTTTTCACGTGTAAACTTAGCTTAAAAGTTTCATAATCTTCATGATTTATTGTTATAACACGGTTATTGTCCAATTTAGACTGTTTGGTAGTTGGCTAATTCATGTTTCCACACTTCAAACGACAGCAGAAATAGGAAAATCTGAGTCAAAGCAGCAAAAGTTGAGTTGAATCATTATGTCTAAGAAAAAGAATCTCCTAAATTTCTTTTTTACTCTAGGGATACAAAGCTATGAAATTTTGTATATTATCATACAGACTAGATCATGAATGCTGCCACTAAAGAATACATCATGTTATCCTTAAATATGATATCATTGTTCACGTATGTTCTGCTTATGGAAACAGTCAAGTTTTTATACAATCGTCTGTCATGATAGGTGAATGAAATTATTATTGTTAAAATATACCACGAGTATGAATTTCGTGCTTTTCTGTGAGATCTACCAATAAGTGATTGGTGTAGTAGTGGGTTCTCAATTACGTCTCTTGTTAGCCGATATTTTTGTACCTAAAGTACAAAACGACTTAATTAGACACATTATTGAAATCCTTTCATTTTCGCTACTGATATATTGTTGGCACATCCATCCTTTGTAAAATCATATTGAACAGTTATAGATAATTATGGAATTGTATTACAATTCACCTAGCTATTAAGTTCATTTTCTATTTACTTTCTCTAACAGGTCCAAATATTGATAATTCAACCAATATGACAAAATTATATTCAGTATGTCCAACAAAAAGACGTTCACGTTTATCATTTAGTATTAATGGAAGACAGAGTTTGTTTGAGACTGAAAATATTTATTCGTCGTCATCAACTACCACTACTGTTTCGACAAAAAGACCACTTTTTATTTTACACCAGAAAGAATCTTTTGTATTAATTAAACCTGGATTGAACAGATTCTCATTTATAGCTAATGTAAATCCATTAGTTTTTATTCTTTTCTAGTTCAGTATACTTTTTGTTATTAATTATTTTCTCTTAGGGATACATTGTATCTCATCCCTCACATACAGATTCATATACTCTAGTGATACATGCCAGCTCTCCAAACCGAGATTTGTCGGATGAGATTTGAACCTGTGACATAATGATTGAAAGCTGAATACCCTAGTCAGTTAACCACCGTCCCATTTCATGATACACTACCAATTGATTGAGTAAATCAGCGTAAAACGTAGGAAAACATTCTATATAAATAGTCGGCAGGAATATAAAATATATCAGGAAAAGTAGGTTGACATTTATAACGTGTATGGCTCAGTGGCAAGTAGTCTCAGTCTGTTAAACTGAGTGACTCTGGTGTGGATCCTTCAGGATTGTGTGGTCACTTTGCTGATAATTGCCAACAAATATCAAACTTATGTGAACGAGGCTTTTATACCGACTACCTTCACCTATCATTAAACCCAGCACACATTGTATCGAGTCACGTAGATTCGTGACCACATAACCTGATCGATAGAATTAGACCTGGACTAAAATGGGAATTGATGAAGGCGACACTAAATATTACTGTGTAGTCAATCCATTTAAAGTTATGCCACTTCCATAACAGTATTATATCACTTAGACTAGTGTATTGATTAACAAAATAACCGTAATATTTAATGTATTGTTTGTCTATTAGGTGAAACAAGGTTTTTAGAGCAACATTTTCATTGAAATACCTAAACATATGAATTAGTCAATCACCTGGTTGTATAGCGCTGCTTTGGTTCAATAGAGTTGCTGTACAATCACATTATGATTATATTTACATCCCTGTTGCCTAGGTGCTGTTGTTTGAACTTTATACCTCGTGGCAAACACGATGTCGTTTGATACGACTGGACTTGGTTTTAGTTCCTGTGTGGATATTACTACTGGATTTTCATATGTATATTAAGCTGATGAACCTCTTGCAGGAAGAAACGTGTATCCTGGCTTCTACTTACCAGCTACAATCTGACTTTAATAACGTCATGTTGAGACAATCCATTCACTCTGGTCAACATAGACTTATCAATTTCAGTCCTTAGCAATATCAACGGGAATATACAATCACTTCTAAACTAATTTATAGCTTGTTTATTAGTTACATGCTCTCATTACATAACTTGATAAAGTTGTAATTTACTACTATTTAGATAATTGATACTTTATTCTCATATTTCCTATGTATTTTCCATTTAGGTACCAGGATTTTTAATTCCCGAGCAATTATTTATTAATTGTCTCAAGGAAGATTACAAAGGAATCTACACAGAGTTAGTGGAAACATTAGGAGAACAGTCCGTCAAACCGAAATTAAATAGTGACATTGAAGTAAATTTCGTATCTGAAATAGATGGTGATGTTTATGGGCCTAGTTGGCGCGATACTGAATTAATGAAAACCCTATTACCTAAACCGGAGATTGTGGTATCCAACGGTTGGGATAAGCGTTATCCAGGTAAATTAATTGAGTACTCATTAATTTCGTGTTACTTGTATTTGATTATAGGCTTTTTCAAAGTATTTTTTATGCACATTGGAATCACTGAGTGAATATTGTTAAAGTGAGGCCTAGGGTGCTATGTAAAGGTAGTCACCCGATTGATAAGATTATAAATGGTTATCGACTAAAGTAACCAGGATTTGTATTACATATATCAATGCACCACCTACTTTTATATATGATATTAGCTGGCGTTATTGCAGGCCGGAAGAAAGCGTGGAGCAACCAACCCAAGACTTAGCATCAGTTCATGAAGTTTTTGGTTATTGACCTGTGTCGTGCTGGTTGTTGCTTTGTATCTAGTGGTATTCACGTGACTATCGTAAGTACTCGTTGGAGATAAGTAGAGTGGATCTATACAGGTGAGCCATTTAGGAAACGGCAAGTCGTTTCAAGGTCATATATCGAAACGATATTTTGATGGTAGTTAGTCTTATGATGGTTAGTAAGGAAAGCATTGTATACCGTATGCAACGCATCGGCTCATCAAGTGGTGGAGCACGAGATAGCTTTTTCCTTCATTTGTAATAAATGTTAGTATAAAAAATCTATTAGAACCTTTTTTTCCTGCTCTAATTAACACTAAGATTAATCATTTTGTTAATCATCAAATGGTTCATAAAAACTCAGATCATCACTACATCTGGATTTGCTGATGTTTCAGAACGAGTAGTTAGCCATTGGTATGAATACTATCGTAAGATTTGTTCTAAGATATAAGTTTCTTAGCAAATTAAGTTGAAAGAAGTTTAAAAAACTATAGAAGGTGGGAAAATGTTCGGTTAAGTAATCTATTTCACTAACAATTCTAGTTTCTTGGTATACGCGATAAACGGGTAATGAAAAAGCACTGTAAGATAGTTTTAGTCAGATCAGCTATTGCTACTAATTGAGAAATATTTGGCATTTCCTACTATAATATATACTAACAACTAGAAGGTTCGTGAATATTTTTTAAACATGAGTTACATTCATTGAGTTATATTGTACGAAAGATATTTTGTAGACCCAGCAACTGATATTCATTAGAATAATACTGAATATACTTGGAGTTAAGTATGATTTGTACTACCCTACTGTGAGCCTCAAGAAAGACTGTTATGTAGTCATTTAAATAAGTAGTTACATAGATTGTTTCGTCAATTGAAATCTGATTAATTAATAAACAACTTTGGTTGATTGATAATATAAAAATAATATACGCGACCTAGTTTTTTTTCTGCTTCGGTAATAAACAATTCACTACAGGTTATCAATTTTTTTATTATATTTTTGCTTAAGGTTTAGAATTAGTACTGTTTTCGTGTTTCTTCAACCGAAAATACATTTTTCCTTCTTTAATCATACTTTTCACAAGGAGGGAGGGGAAGGCATATTATAATAAGTTTTTACTTGGTATTCTTTAAGAGTTGATTCAAATTCGAATATATATGTCATCTCTTCTGCTCTAATGTTTTCTAATTGATGTTTTTGGATCGAAACTTGTTAAGATCGTTTGAGGAATAGCTCGAGTTTATTCGAATAAACCAACTGCATCACCTAATGTTTTGGGTAAAAGTTCAATAAAGGGGCGGGATTTAGCTATTCTTAATTAAGCTGTTCACAATGAACAATTATTATAATTAATCCGTATTAGCATATGAAATTCGTTCGAATTAATGAATCCATTAGTATCACTCCTTTTCACTTTGAGTAACCAATATCCTATAGGAAATGAATATTTTGTCAGCATAAAAAGAATCGGAGTAACCAAGTTGTAATTTTACTAAAGTTGATGTTACTACTACTTCTACTCTTTTGACATTCACTATAATCATTTTAAAATTTATTCTTCTTAATTTTTTCTTGTTTTCTTCACTTGTGTTGTTATGCAGTTGTATTTGGGACGTGTCAACCGATTCCAGTTCGACTAAGATTAGGTAAATTGGGTTTATCAAATGATTGTAAATTAAATACAAGTCTATATCGTATTCGTTCAAATAAAATCAATAAACAAGACATTAACACGATGAAAACAACTTTCATGAAGACTGATAATATTACTAACACTAGTAGTAATGAAAGAGATGTAGGTTTAAACAATACAAATGGTACTGGTTATACAGCCAGTGGTACATATAGTGCAAACGACTATTTACTAATTTCACATTCACCGTACGAAAGTCAAAGTGAGAATATTTCTAGAAGAACCCACAACACTATTGAAAACCCAGCTATATCAAGCCAATTTATTCTAGAAGATGGACCAGCTGAATTTATACGAGAATATAACAATCCATTAGGAAAGATAGAACAGAAGTTGTGTGATATGGATCATCCCCTACCAAGCTTTCCACCTGGATGTTGTTTGCAATTAAGTCGACCATTATACTTATCTGCTACATCATGCGATGATCAAGTATGTATAAGTTTTTCGTTAAAGAATTTGTTGAGTACATTCATTACTATTTACATTTGCTCTTAATTTGGTGTTCTAAACCACTGGTATAAAGGTTAAGCGCTCATCGTGAAGTTAGCATGTTCTGGGATCTATTTCTCGCTGAGTCGTAGACGCTCACTGCTGATGAGTCCGATACTAGGACGAAGCAGCCATCCAGTTCTTCCCAGTTTTTATTGGGTGTACAAGTATATGCATCATATGGATCTCTAAATCCATCAACTTTTAATCCACTGTGTAATAAGTTAAGCAAATTCAAACTGCTTCCTAAAACATACTAAATGTCAAAATATTTACATTTTGCGTCGGTGAATAAGCATGCATATAAATATTTTTATCCATATCAGTCGATTTAATCATAGCCATTTGTCCTGTATATACAAGCGATATCAGGATCCATATATAATTGCAGCTATTCAGTCGTTTTTTTTAAACAAAGCATATTTAGTGTAAGTACGCGTATAGTCACCGTTGGAGAGGTTCAATAAAAGACTGCCGCTTACTTTGTTATACATGTTTAGACTCAGACCACGCTTTAGTACGAGTGCGTATTAGTCTGCGTCTCACCGGACGTAAAAGTCTCACGGCAAAGATCTCCATAAGAGTCCAACTTAATGATGAAAAAGTCAAGAATACATTTCAGGAACAACTAAAAAACGAATTAGTCAACTACGTTAGCTGTACCCATCCTGAATCAGCTTGGAATGAAATCGAAAAAGCTGTTGAAAAAGCAGTAATATCTACTAATAAACTAAACTTAAAAAGTTAAGAAAACTTAGTAGATTTCAGCAGCATCTACTGAACTGATAGATACTCTGTACCACATCCCGTCCAGTTCTGAACACGAATCGGAGCGAAGGCAACTTAAACATAAGCTGATTAAAAGCTTACGCAATGATCGTGAGAAGTGATGGGTGGCGAAGGCTATGGAGATGGAAACGGCAGCGACAATAGGTAACAGTAGGCGACTATTCAAACTTCTCAAGGAAACGGGTATCAGAAATCCGGCTGTAAGTAAAACTATCGCAGAAAAAGATGGGACCATTATTCAGTGTCAATCCAGAAGGTTGGACCGATGAGCAGAACACTTTAGGGAACAGTTCAACTGGCCCTCTGCCTCATCCCAGCTGCCCACTATTCCAAAGCCATCTGAATGGCAAATTGAATTTGGTCCCCCAAGTCTTAGTGAGGTTGAGAAGGCTATAGGGATTCTAAAGCGAGGGAGAGCAGCAGCACCTGGTGGATTAACCTCTGAGATATTTAAGAATAGTGGTCTAGTTCTAGCAACGAGATTAACCGGGATCCTGTCTAGAATCTGGGAATTGAACGTAATCCCATCTAACTGGTCTTGAACACTAATCGTCCCGGCTTATAATAAAGAACAAAAGTCCTCTTGTGACAGTTACAGCGGAATTAGTTTAACGAATATAGTGTCGTAGATATTGGCTTCAATAATATTTCGACATATAACTATAGCTTGTGAAGAGCAAACTCGAGAAAACTAAGGTGGTTTCAGATCTGGATGTGGTTGTTTAAACCAAATATTCACACTTCGATAGGTTCTAGAACATAGGCACACTTTTAGACGCCCAACAATAGTTGTATTCCTTGACCTTAAGGCGGCGTTTGGCTCTATCAATCGTGGGTTATGTGGCATTGTCTGTTATTGAAAGGCGTGCCAACGAAGTGCATTAATCTTATACAAGCTCTCTACTCAAACCACATATCGAGTCGGATCTAATGGCGGATTGTCGTCGGAATTGATTACCTCAAGTGATGTTTATCAAGGTTGTCCACTTTCTCCATTTTTACTTAATTTTATCATTGACGTACCTTTGCAGTCAACATTTCAGTTGGATTGTGACTGGCAAGCGGAAACTTTAAAGTTAACAATGTCATCGTCTGTTTTTTCCGGGTTGACCACTTTCCAGGCGGTAAACAGGCTGACTTAGAATATGTAGCTGATATAGTTCTCTTAGCTATCGATAAATAGAATAATATTGGGAATTATATTAGGAATTCGTGCAAGTTTTCTCTGAGATTTGGTAGAATAGTTTTACAAATATATATCTCCAAGTATGTGGAAATAATGTTGTATATTTCTACTGTTTGGTCAGAAGAAGCAGTTCCAACATTTTACTTTGCTATCTGATACGAACTTCTTCAGGAAAGAGGCATATAAAGTAGCTGACATTCCACTCTCCCACTCCACCTACGTTGGTTTGAAAAGGTAAATAATATAAAGTCATTAGCCCTCACACAAATAGTGTGGCCCAAAACCGAAAACACAAGTCTTTACTTGGCAAGTGTGTTGAGTCATCATTTTCATCAAGGTAATCAAATTGCATTTAATTGACATATTTTAACTTTCACATTTAACATTTTTCGCTAACTTGTGCAGTTTGATTTAAAAATGGATACATATTAGTTTAATTGCAAACCCTTTATTGTAGTTTGCACTCTCAATGCCTAGTGGACATTATTGCATTCTACCGGTGGATGTTATCAAACCTCTTGCATTCAAGTTGATGATATTTCCGTTACCTAAAACATAGTGAGTGAATAACAATGAAATTTACTGTATATACAAATGTGTACTAATGTTATGCAAACAAATCTTTCTAAGTTTGTTGATGTTATGTTTATTTCACGTTATTTCTTTAAATGTTGAAGATAGAACTTGAAGCTCAGGTTGTGGTTTCATTGTTTGAGTTGGATAGGTTAACAACTTAATATTCATTATCATTTCGGACATTCTCCGTTGACTTGGAGGTCTTGTAACACTGTCTACTGGTTCAAAAATTTCCTTACAAGTACCAACGCTAATCGCAGTGTTATCTCTTATCTAAAACGTGATATGATCCACAGTGCTATATTAGCGAACACGGTCTAGGACGTCTATTGGTGATAACGCCTGTAGTGCAAATATTACATTCATATAGTCAGTGACTCATTTGTCAGATTAGAAATAAAAGTCAGTTGTCTCGGAAATTTCATACAAATTCAATTAATCGTTATAACACAAGTCAGTTTCTTGGTATCACTAAAATGGTGGTTCAAATATTTTTTTGAACCTGTGTAACAGTTTTCTGCTGATAAAATGCAGAAACTGTTAACAGCAATATGCTCCCATGCAAGCATGTTCGGAATGCGTTTCTCCCCCACTAAATGCAAACTATTGCTCCAGGACTGGTTTTCGTCAACACCTGAACTAAAGATAGGGAGTGGAGTAGTTGAGCACATCGACCACTTCACTTATCTTGGAAGTCTGATTAGCACTAATGGGTTAGTCAAAATCTGACGAAATCTCAGTATGAATTCAAAAAGTTCGTTTGGCTTTTGCCAACTTATGTCACCTATGGCGTAGACGAGATATTCGTCTCTCAACGAAAGGGAGAGTGTACTGCGCAACAATTCTCTCTGTCTTGCTGTATGGGTGTGAGACGTGGACATTAAGGGTAGATGACACTCGAAGGTTATTAGTTTTTGACCATCGATGTCTACAAAACATCGCTCGCGTTAGCTGGGATCACCGGGTAAGTAATAACGAGGTTAGACGACGGGTGTTAGGCAAAAGTGGTAAATCAGTCGATGAGGTTATGAATCTTCATCGACTGAGGTGGTTGCGACATGTGTTGCGTATGCCTAACCACCGTCTTCCTCGACTCGCAATGCTGGCTGATATAGGAATAGGATGGAAGAGAGTTAGAGGTGGCCAAACTAAAACATGGCACCAGTCCATGAAGTCACTGACTGCCGGTTTAAGTCGTGTCGGTAGCTGCAGACTACGTGGATGGGGTCCTCGTGATTACCGTAACCAGTGGCTAGAAACACTGAGTGACATGGCCTAGAATCGGTCACAATGGCGCAGGTGTATTCACTCATTGTCCTCCCTTAAACCATGAGCTCTAAATTATTCCATAACTTTCTTTCTACGTTTCCTGAACCATATTCTATATGTTCACACTCCTTGTTACTATTATTATTTTATTTTATTGAAGTAACTTTTACTAATGGTGGTGGTGTTAATCTTGTGGTGTCATGGTGGTATGGCAACTTGAACCGGTGCACACATGTGCTAATTTCTTTGTTGATTATGCATACGTGTAACAGCTACTACCCCGATACCTGAGATGCACTCTAAACCCCTTACTTATTTCTCCATATTCTGGCTCCTTTTAGAGGTACGATTGTTTAGTGTAAACAGTAAATAAGTCAACATTTTTGTCAATGCCAAATTATCGTTTTACCTATTAGTTTAACTAGGTTTTCTGCATTTTGAAAGGGTTTCATCCTGTCATTTTCTTCCAATAAAAAGCACGACCATTTTAGACAAAAAAAGTATTTAAAAGTATGTAACATTGTTAATTTGTGGAGGTCGTAAAAAACCATTACTTTAAAGTATGTGTATTGCGTATACTGACTGATATAGAAGTGGAATGGAATAATCCTCGGGTAGGCCAAACCAAAATATGGCTTCAGTCCGTTAAGTCACTAACCGTTGATCTTAGCCGTGTCTGTAGATTTAGACTACTTGGTTGGGGTTCACGCGATTGTTGTAACTAATAGTTCTAGACTGAAGGTGATATTGTTCAAGATCGATCACATTGGCGCATGTAAATTCACTCCCTGTGTTCCTTTAAATTGTGAGCTAGAAATTATTTTATACCTTTCTTTCCACGAACTAATTCTTTTGGCACATATCGTATTCTGTATGCCCATACTTTTATTTTACTACCGTTGAAGTAACTACCACTTCTACTAGTTTGGTGTTCATCTTGCTGTGTTAACAAGGTGTGGGAATTTCATTCATCAGCAACGTAAAACCGGCACATATGCCCATGGTTCAAGTTACCATACCACATTAGCACTACGAGATATACAGAAGTAACAAAATAACAGAATACAAGAGGGAAGAGTAAAGTAAAGGTGTGCAGAAAATAATAATAGAATTCAAGAATAAAGAGTGAATACACTTGCACCACTGTGACCAATTTTTGAGCCATGTCTCCCAGTGTCTCCAGCCATTCATTGTGATTATCACGCGGACTCCAACCAGGTAATCTGCATTTACCAACAGTCAAAGACTTCATGGACCGATGCCATGTTTTGGTTTGGCCACCTCAACCCTTCTTCCATCTTATTTCAACCCTAACCAACACCGTGCAACGAAGCAGGCGGTGATACGGCATGCGCAACACATGTCCCAATCATCTGAATCGATGAAGGTAAAATGACCTCTTCGACTGATTTACCATATTTCCCAAATACCTTTTGTCTAACCTCAATATTGCCTATTCGACTGTTCCATAATATACGAGCGATGCTACGAAGATTTCTATGGTCAATTATCTGAAGACAATGCATATCCTGGGTTCTCATGGCCCACGTTTCGCAGCCATATGCTAAATCGGCGCGGACTGCTGCGCAGTACATCCGGCCTTTCGTTGAAAGACGAATATCTCGTCTGCGTCACAAGTGGCGTAAATTGGTAAATGCCAATCCGGCTTTGTGAATCCGTGTTGTGATTTCATCAGACACCGACCCACCAGGGATGATAAGACTTCGGAGATACATGAAGCGGTCAACGAATTCAGTTACGTCACTCTCTATAATTAATCTAGGTGAAGAGGTAGATCAGTCGTAGAGTAACATTTTGCATTCAGAAGGGGAGAAGCGCATCCTGAATATGCTTGCATTGTTACTCAAGGTGCTCAGAAGATTGCATATTATCAGCGTCTGAACCGAATAAGACTATATCGTCTGCGTATTCTAAGTCGACGAGAGGGCCTCCTGGAAGGCGATTAATTCCTGAAGAGTTAAAAGAAGTGAGTTAGACTTTTAAGAGTACATGTATGACGAGATTAAATAGGAATGGGGATGAGAGGCAACCCTGACGAACCCCACTTGAGGATGTAATTTCTCGTGACAATTCGCCATACGCACTGACTCGACCAGTGGTGGCCGAGTAAAGAGCCTTTGTATGGTTTATGTACTTTTGAGGTACGTCTTTTACCGGCAACCACTACCACAAAACTTCAGGGTCTACAGAGTCGGAAGCTGCTTCCAAATCAAGAAATACAACTATAATCGGAAGTTGGTACATATGTCTATGTTCGAAAATCTGGTGTAGGGTGAATATTTAATCAATGCAACCACGTCTATGTCTGAAACCAACCTTGTTTTTCCGAGTCTGTTGTTCTCTGGTGTTGGATAAACGTCGGATTATTATAGAGGATAATAGTTTAGATACTGTATTAGTCAAACTTGTTTCTCTGTGGTTATCACAAGATGATCACCGAGACAACAAAACGGCATCGGTGTGTGTCCCTATCCGAGTTCGTACTAAGCCATTTAGATGGACAGCACATAAATGACTGTCTACAGGAATCCACTCGAGAAGTGCTTGTTCTGGTCCGTAAGCTTAGTGCTATGCCTACATTATCAAGGTCACGTGAACTTGTTGTTGGGTCTCCAGATAAACGAAGAGTGAATTGTGCTGTTCCGCCGCATTGATTAGGTGAGGTCAAGTGGATGACTATGCTGGGGTCCTGTATGCTTGTTTCGGAGACATAACATACATCAATTGAAAGTTTCTAGTGTTTTAGCTAAGGCAGCTTGTTGACTGACTTGACACAGCGTACGTACATTAAAAGCCTTAACATGAAGTTTGGAGCGCAGTTTCAGAAGACATGGTATAGCACTTCGTGAACTCAAGCAACCAGTACATGTGGCACGCATCGAAGATGTAGTGTACGAAGTGAAAATATTAGAGACCAGAAAAGAAGAACATGTTTGATCGCGAACAAAGTGATCTCGAGTACTGTTAGAGGTATCAGGGTGGTTATCACTTCCCGGTTGACCACACCGTGGAAGGGTTCTGTTATGACGTGAATGAATAGGACGAGGGTGATGATGATTGGTTGATGCGTACACCAATACGATGTGTGCCTAACTAAGAATGCACGATTGACCTAAGCCCATTCACCTCCCTAGGCCGACAATAAGACAACCAGAACTGAGAACAGGAAGACTGAGAGAGCAAGGTCCAAGGTCCAAGGTCGTATTATATTTTAATCATGCATTTATATATACATAAAACCAGACCACACAGTAAGCCAATCGGAAATCTAACATTGATACAGAACAAAAGAAATAGTGGTAGTGAATGGGGAGAACTTGTACACAATAAGGTAGACGTAGTTCATAGTTAATAAACAATACATAAAGAATCAATACATTAAATGAGAGAACCGGGCAAGGGGAACGTAACGGTCATAGAAATAAAATGTTAACACTGTCCACAGTTATAATAAATGAAATAATGTTCTAAATCACAGTTCCCGAAGATAGCCAAATCTTCATTAGGTGCCCGGCATATCACCTCCCCTTTTTGAAGAGACAATGATGATACGTTTCTGGACCAGTTCAGCTTTGAGTGTGGTCAGGTAAGAACTACAATGTACTCAAGAAAAAAAAAGCACGGTTAGTTACAGCGAAAACTAGAAAATTACAATCTACCACCAGTCTCCTCCTCCACGGAAAGTTGTGGGGTCTTTGCGTAGTGGCAGGAACAACACTTCATTGTACTGAAGATGTATGGTCTTGATGGCAGCATTGTTGCGACTTCGTGGATGAGTTGGGAAGTCGAGGACTTGATCATGTCCGGGGCGTACATCTTCGACAGTGGCAGTTTTTTTATATTTAATGAACCTGTCCGCTGAATACAATGGCTTCTTTGGCCTAACAGACGGTCTAGACACGGTTCTCAAGACGACGCTCTGTACTGGACGGGCGGCTATGTTCCGCGCACATCTGTTGGGATTAGGACTGCGAGACCTTGTGAATAATTCTGAGACTGCTGCTGGATTTTCATTTAATGGTTGTTTCATCTCTGGAACGATCTGAACAGAGGTCTTCAGCTCAACTTGTTTCTCCGGAACGGCAATGCTAGGCACATAGGACAGACGTGCTTCTGTCGGACATTCTGGTTGAATTTGGGAGTCACTGTCAAATGTGGGCTTAGGTATTGCTTCGTCGATTACCGGCATGCTAATGCTGTTGGCTTGAATACCAGCTTGGTGCAGCAATAACTCAATTAACTGTTGGTTAGCCATCAGAAGCCTATGCATAGATGAGTTGAAACGTTCACTGCAGGCTGACATGCCGATCTGCTGAAAATACTGACTCAGTTATTGGCCAATGTAATGTAAGGTCACTGATGATTACCTCGAGTTCTGATTGGTCCTTAATGCGACTGGATTTCTCGACCAATAATGAAATGACCTTGGCTGGCTGCAGATGCTGAGCTTGCTTGGGTTCGATAATTTTCACCCCCGTCGCCAATTGTTATGACGTGAATGAATAGGACGAGGGTGATGATGATTGGTTGATGCGTACACCAATACGATGTGTGCCTAACTAAGAATGCACGATTGACCTAAGCCCATTCACCTCCCTAGGCCGACAATAAGACAACCAGAACTGAGAACAGGAAGACTGAGAGAGCAAGGTCCAAGGTCCAAGGTCGTATTATATTTTAATCATGCATTTATATATACATAAAACCAGACCACACAGTAAGCCAATCGGAAATCTAACATTGATACAGAACAAAAGAAATAGTGGTAGTGAATGGGGAGAACTTGTACACAATAAGGTAGACGTAGTTCATAGTTAATAAACAATACATAAAGAATCAATACATTAAATGAGAGAACCGGGCAAGGGGAACGTAACGGTCATAGAAATAAAATGTTAACACTGTCCACAGTTATAATAAATGAAATAATGTTCTAAATCACAGTTCCCGAAGATAGCCAAATCTTCATTAGGTGCCCGGCATATCACCTCCCCTTTTTGAAGAGACAATGATGATACGTTTCTGGACCAGTTCAGCTTTGAGTGTGGTCAGGTAAGAACTACAATGTACTCAAGAAAAAAAAAAGCACGGTTAGTTACAGCGAAAACTAGAAAATTACAATCTACCACCAGTCTCCTCCTCCACGGAAAGTTGTGGGGTCTTTGCGTAGTGGCAGGAACAACACTTCATTGTACTGAAGATGTATGGTCTTGATGGCAGCATTGTTGCGACTTCGTGGATGAGTTGGGAAGTCGAGGACTTGATCATGTCCGGGGCGTACATCTTCGACAGTGGCAGTTTTTTTATATTTAATGAACCTGTCCGCTGAATACAATGGCTTCTTTGGCCTAACAGACGGTCTAGACACGGTTCTCAAGACGACGCTCTGTACTGGACGGGCGGCTATGTTCCGCGCACATCTGTTGGGATTAGGACTGCGAGACCTTGTGAATAATTCTGAGACTGCTGCTGGATTTTCATTTAATGGTTGTTTCATCTCTGGAACGATCTGAACAGAGGTCTTCAGCTCAACTTGTTTCTCCGGAACGGCAATGCTAGGCACATAGGACAGACGTGCTTCTGTCGGACATTCTGGTTGAATTTGGGAGTCACTGTCAAATGTGGGCTTAGGTATTGCTTCGTCGATTACCGGCATGCTAATGCTGTTGGCTTGAATACCAGCTTGGTGCAGCAATAACTCAATTAACTGTTGGTTAGCCATCAGAAGCCTATGCATAGATGAGTTGAAACGTTCACTGCAGGCTGACATGCCGATCTGCTGAAAATACTGACTCAGTTATTGGCCAATGTAATGTAAGGTCACTGATGATTACCTCGAGTTCTGATTGGTCCTTAATGCGACTGGATTTCTCGACCAATAATGAAATGACCTTGGCTGGCTGCAGATGCTGAGCTTGCTTGGGTTCGATAATTTTCACCCCCGTCGCCAATTGTTATGACGTGAATGAATAGGACGAGGGTGATGATGATTGGTTGATGCGTACACCAATACGATGTGTGCCTAACTAAGAATGCACGATTGACCTAAGCCCATTCACCTCCCTAGGCCGACAATAAGACAACCAGAACTGAGAACAGGAAGACTGAGAGCAAGGTCCAAGGTCCAAGGTCGTATTATATTTTAATCATGCATTTATATATACATAAAACCAGACCACACAGTAAGCCAATCGGAAATCTAACATTGATACAGAACAAAAGAAATAGTGGTAGTGAATGGGGAGAACTTGTACACAATAAGGTAGACGTAGTTCATAGTTAATAAACAATACATAAAGAATCAATACATTAAATGAGAGAACCGGGCAAGGGGAACGTAACGGTCATAGAAATAAAATGTTAACACTGTCCACAGTTATAATAAATGAAATAATGTTCTAAATCACAGTTCCCGAAGATAGCCAAATCTTCATTAGGTGCCCGGCATATCACCTCCCCTTTTTGAAGAGACAATGATGATACGTTTCTGGACCAGTTCAGCTTTGAGTGTGGTCAGGTAAGAACTACAATGTACTCAAGAAAAAAAAAGCACGGTTAGTTACAGCGAAAACTAGAAAATTACAATCTACCACCAGTCTCCTCCTCCACGGAAAGTTGTGGGGTCTTTGCGTAGTGGCAGGAACAACACTTCATTGTACTGAAGATGTATGGTCTTGATGGCAGCATTGTTGCGACTTCGTGGATGAGTTGGGAAGTCGAGGACTTGATCATGTCCGGGGCGTACATCTTCGACAGTGGCAGTTTTTTTATATTTAATGAACCTGTCCGCTGAATACAATGGCTTCTTTGGCCTAACAGACGGTCTAGACACGGTTCTCAAGACGACGCTCTGTACTGGACGGGCGGCTATGTTCCGCGCACATCTGTTGGGATTAGGACTGCGAGACCTTGTGAATAATTCTGAGACTGCTGCTGGATTTTCATTTAATGGTTGTTTCATCTCTGGAACGATCTGAACAGAGGTCTTCAGCTCAACTTGTTTCTCCGGAACGGCAATGCTAGGCACATAGGACAGACGTGCTTCTGTCGGACATTCTGGTTGAATTTGGGAGTCACTGTCAAATGTGGGCTTAGGTATTGCTTCGTCGATTACCGGCATGCTAATGCTGTTGGCTTGAATACCAGCTTGGTGCAGCAATAACTCAATTAACTGTTGGTTAGCCATCAGAAGCCTATGCATAGATGAGTTGAAACGTTCACTGCAGGCTGACATGCCGATCTGCTGAAAATACTGACTCAGTTATTGGCCAATGTAATGTAAGGTCACTGATGATTACCTCGAGTTCTGATTGGTCCTTAATGCGACTGGATTTCTCGACCAATAATGAAATGACCTTGGCTGGCTGCAGATGCTGAGCTTGCTTGGGTTCGATAATTTTCACCCCCGTCGCCAATTGTTATGACGTGAATGAATAGGACGAGGGTGATGATGATTGGTTGATGCGTACACCAATACGATGTGTGCCTAACTAAGAATGCACGATTGACCTAAGCCCATTCACCTCCCTAGGCCGACAATAAGACAACCAGAACTGAGAACAGGAAGACTGAGAGAGCAAGGTCCAAGGTCCAAGGTCGTATTATATTTTAATCATGCATTTATATATACATAAAACCAGACCACACAGTAAGCCAATCGGAAATCTAACATTGATACAGAACAAAAGAAATAGTGGTAGTGAATGGGGAGAACTTGTACACAATAAGGTAGACGTAGTTCATAGTTAATAAACAATACATAAAGAATCAATACATTAAATGAGAGAACCGGGCAAGGGGAACGTAACGGTCATAGAAATAAAATGTTAACACTGTCCACAGTTATAATAAATGAAATAATGTTCTAAATCACAGTTCCCGAAGATAGCCAAATCTTCATTAGGTGCCCGGCATATCACCTCCCCTTTTTGAAGAGACAATGATGATACGTTTCTGGACCAGTTCAGCTTTGAGTGTGGTCAGGTAAGAACTACAATGTACTCAAGAAAAAAAAAGCACGGTTAGTTACAGCGAAAACTAGAAAATTACAATCTACCACCAGTCTCCTCCTCCACGGAAAGTTGTGGGGTCTTTGCGTAGTGGCAGGAACAACACTTCATTGTACTGAAGATGTATGGTCTTGATGGCAGCATTGTTGCGACTTCGTGGATGAGTTGGGAAGTCGAGGACTTGATCATGTCCGGGGCGTACATCTTCGACAGTGGCAGTTTTTTTATATTTAATGAACCTGTCCGCTGAATACAATGGCTTCTTTGGCCTAACAGACGGTCTAGACACGGTTCTCAAGACGACGCTCTGTACTGGACGGGCGGCTATGTTCCGCGCACATCTGTTGGGATTAGGACTGCGAGACCTTGTGAATAATTCTGAGACTGCTGCTGGATTTTCATTTAATGGTTGTTTCATCTCTGGAACGATCTGAACAGAGGTCTTCAGCTCAACTTGTTTCTCCGGAACGGCAATGCTAGGCACATAGGACAGACGTGCTTCTGTCGGACATTCTGGTTGAATTTGGGAGTCACTGTCAAATGTGGGCTTAGGTATTGCTTCGTCGATTACCGGCATGCTAATGCTGTTGGCTTGAATACCAGCTTGGTGCAGCAATAACTCAATTAACTGTTGGTTAGCCATCAGAAGCCTATGCATAGATGAGTTGAAACGTTCACTGCAGGCTGACATGCCGATCTGCTGAAAATACTGACTCAGTTATTGGCCAATGTAATGTAAGGTCACTGATGATTACCTCGAGTTCTGATTGGTCCTTAATGCGACTGGATTTCTCGACCAATAATGAAATGACCTTGGCTGGCTGCAGATGCTGAGCTTGCTTGGGTTCGATAATTTTCACCCCCGTCGCCAATTGTTATGACGTGAATGAATAGGACGAGGGTGATGATGATTGGTTGATGCGTACACCAATACGATGTGTGCCTAACTAAGAATGCACGATTGACCTAAGCCCATTCACCTCCCTAGGCCGACAATAAGACAACCAGAACTGAGAACAGGAAGACTGAGAGAGCAAGGTCCAAGGTCCAAGGTCGTATTATATTTTAATCATGCATTTATATATACATAAAACCAGACCACACAGTAAGCCAATCGGAAATCTAACATTGATACAGAACAAAAGAAATAGTGGTAGTGAATGGGGAGAACTTGTACACAATAAGGTAGACGTAGTTCATAGTTAATAAACAATACATAAAGAATCAATACATTAAATGAGAGAACCGGGCAAGGGGAACGTAACGGTCATAGAAATAAAATGTTAACACTGTCCACAGTTATAATAAATGAAATAATGTTCTAAATCACAGTTCCCGAAGATAGCCAAATCTTCATTAGGTGCCCGGCATATCACCTCCCCTTTTTGAAGAGACAATGATGATACGTTTCTGGACCAGTTCAGCTTTGAGTGTGGTCAGGTAAGAACTACAATGTACTCAAGAAAAAAAAAGCACGGTTAGTTACAGCGAAAACTAGAAAATTACAATCTACCACCAGTCTCCTCCTCCACGGAAAGTTGTGGGGTCTTTGCGTAGTGGCAGGAACAACACTTCATTGTACTGAAGATGTATGGTCTTGATGGCAGCATTGTTGCGACTTCGTGGATGAGTTGGGAAGTCGAGGACTTGATCATGTCCGGGGCGTACATCTTCGACAGTGGCAGTTTTTTTATATTTAATGAACCTGTCCGCTGAATACAATGGCTTCTTTGGCCTAACAGACGGTCTAGACACGGTTCTCAAGACGACGCTCTGTACTGGACGGGCGGCTATGTTCCGCGCACATCTGTTGGGATTAGGACTGCGAGACCTTGTGAATAATTCTGAGACTGCTGCTGGATTTTCATTTAATGGTTGTTTCATCTCTGGAACGATCTGAACAGAGGTCTTCAGCTCAACTTGTTTCTCCGGAACGGCAATGCTAGGCACATAGGACAGACGTGCTTCTGTCGGACATTCTGGTTGAATTTGGGAGTCACTGTCAAATGTGGGCTTAGGTATTGCTTCGTCGATTACCGGCATGCTAATGCTGTTGGCTTGAATACCAGCTTGGTGCAGCAATAACTCAATTAACTGTTGGTTAGCCATCAGAAGCCTATGCATAGATGAGTTGAAACGTTCACTGCAGGCTGACATGCCGATCTGCTGAAAATACTGACTCAGTTATTGGCCAATGTAATGTAAGGTCACTGATGATTACCTCGAGTTCTGATTGGTCCTTAATGCGACTGGATTTCTCGACCAATAATGAAATGACCTTGGCTGGCTGCAGATGCTGAGCTTGCTTGGGTTCGATAATTTTCACCCCCGTCGCCAATTGTTATGACGTGAATGAATAGGACGAGGGTGATGATGATTGGTTGATGCGTACACCAATACGATGTGTGCCTAACTAAGAATGCACGATTGACCTAAGCCCATTCACCTCCCTAGGCCGACAATAAGACAACCAGAACTGAGAACAGGAAGACTGAGAGAGCAAGGTCCAAGGTCCAAGGTCGTATTATATTTTAATCATGCATTTATATATACATAAAACCAGACCACACAGTAAGCCAATCGGAAATCTAACATTGATACAGAACAAAAGAAATAGTGGTAGTGAATGGGGAGAACTTGTACACAATAAGGTAGACGTAGTTCATAGTTAATAAACAATACATAAAGAATCAATACATTAAATGAGAGAACCGGGCAAGGGGAACGTAACGGTCATAGAAATAAAATGTTAACACTGTCCACAGTTATAATAAATGAAATAATGTTCTAAATCACAGTTCCCGAAGATAGCCAAATCTTCATTAGGTGCCCGGCATATCACCTCCCCTTTTTGAAGAGACAATGATGATACGTTTCTGGACCAGTTCAGCTTTGAGTGTGGTCAGGTAAGAACTACAATGTACTCAAGAAAAAAAAAGCACGGTTAGTTACAGCGAAAACTAGAAAATTACAATCTACCACCAGTCTCCTCCTCCACGGAAAGTTGTGGGGTCTTTGCGTAGTGGCAGGAACAACACTTCATTGTACTGAAGATGTATGGTCTTGATGGCAGCATTGTTGCGACTTCGTGGATGAGTTGGGAAGTCGAGGACTTGATCATGTCCGGGGCGTACATCTTCGACAGTGGCAGTTTTTTTATATTTAATGAACCTGTCCGCTGAATACAATGGCTTCTTTGGCCTAACAGACGGTCTAGACACGGTTCTCAAGACGACGCTCTGTACTGGACGGGCGGCTATGTTCCGCGCACATCTGTTGGGATTAGGACTGCGAGACCTTGTGAATAATTCTGAGACTGCTGCTGGATTTTCATTTAATGGTTGTTTCATCTCTGGAACGATCTGAACAGAGGTCTTCAGCTCAACTTGTTTCTCCGGAACGGCAATGCTAGGCACATAGGACAGACGTGCTTCTGTCGGACATTCTGGTTGAATTTGGGAGTCACTGTCAAATGTGGGCTTAGGTATTGCTTCGTCGATTACCGGCATGCTAATGCTGTTGGCTTGAATACCAGCTTGGTGCAGCAATAACTCAATTAACTGTTGGTTAGCCATCAGAAGCCTATGCATAGATGAGTTGAAACGTTCACTGCAGGCTGACATGCCGATCTGCTGAAAATACTGACTCAGTTATTGGCCAATGTAATGTAAGGTCACTGATGATTACCTCGAGTTCTGATTGGTCCTTAATGCGACTGGATTTCTCGACCAATAATGAAATGACCTTGGCTGGCTGCAGATGCTGAGCTTGCTTGGGTTCGATAATTTTCACCCCCGTCGCCAATTGTTATGACGTGAATGAATAGGACGAGGGTGATGATGATTGGTTGATGCGTACACCAATACGATGTGTGCCTAACTAAGAATGCACGATTGACCTAAGCCCATTCACCTCCCTAGGCCGACAATAAGACAACCAGAACTGAGAACAGGAAGACTGAGAGAGCAAGGTCCAAGGTCCAAGGTCGTATTATATTTTAATCATGCATTTATATATACATAAAACCAGACCACACAGTAAGCCAATCGGAAATCTAACATTGATACAGAACAAAAGAAATAGTGGTAGTGAATGGGGAGAACTTGTACACAATAAGGTAGACGTAGTTCATAGTTAATAAACAATACATAAAGAATCAATACATTAAATGAGAGAACCGGGCAAGGGGAACGTAACGGTCATAGAAATAAAATGTTAACACTGTCCACAGTTATAATAAATGAAATAATGTTCTAAATCACAGTTCCCGAAGATAGCCAAATCTTCATTAGGTGCCCGGCATATCAGGTTCTTCTTGAGGTGCTTGAAAGAGAAAGAGGATTAAGGGTTGCTAACCCTATGCCCAACCCTCCTCCTTTATCCGGGCTTGGGACTGGCAGTAACCCCGGGAGGGTTTCATACGGAGTTGTGTGGGAATTTGGATCGATGCCTATGATTGACAGGTTTTATGTTGTACATGCACGTGTACTGCATGTACCTAAAGTGTAATATTTACCTGACATTAAATGTGTATGTACCAACGTGTTGGTTTTTGTATATTCTGTACTAAACGGTATACATTTATTTATTTATACATCGGCAAAGTGAAGTGATGTTTGTAGCTGTTTTATGTTAAGTTATTTGTACCAGGTGTAGGTTTGTTTAGTTGGCTTATTAGCTATACTATCAATGTATGACGTAAAGATACTACCTAGTCACCCATGGTGAAGTAAGTGTAGCTCGTTTCATAATTGCGACATTTTGAATAATTACCAATGAATAATCACATCATTAGGTTACAACTGAATCGAAACATCACGTTGACAATAACGTCGTCACTATTTAAACAAATGTTAATTAACTATTGCTAATAAATCAACTATAAGTGTGATGTACAATATGTCAACATGTTGGTCGAAGAAAACTAACAAGCACAACAGTAGAACTAAAATGTTTATCGAAACAGGTTCAGTGAATAGATTGGTCAAACACAAAGTCATGGTCACTGTGCAATTAAATGTATGGTCGATCAATTTCTCTTTTAGGTGGTTGAATTCGTCACCGATTGTTGTTGGTAGGGCGCCAATGGAAATCAGGAATCACTTGACAGCTATTTCGTCCCAATGTGTGACTCCTCAGCAATATGCACTCTGGATTCCACCCTGGGAGCTTTAGGTTAGTGAACACCTAACCCTTTGCATCACTGGACCGACTAAAACAATAGGATCCCCACCTCTATCAATTTGTGTTATAGCACGATGATCGATGTGACGAATTCAGTAAACTTAAATTTGATGCCATTCTCCGCAAACCACTGCATTTATGTTTCTCTTTTGTGAATGTAACTTTTCTATAATGTTTCTGTTCATTATTGTACTATGACATACAACAGCCAAAACAAGTGTTCATTCATGACTGCCGTTTATTAGTTCGACATGTTTATGAAGTATTCTTTTTAATATAGGTTAAAACTTTCGTATTTCATTCATTATTTTAGCATCATCTTCAGTTTAAATATTGCTTGCGTGGACACGGACCCAGATTCAGCTGTAACGCCCGAAATATATTGTGGCCCCAATGGACTTTCCAAAGAGCCAATAACATTTGAACTGTCCAATATGCGATTTTATATTTGTACTACTAAATCCTACTCATCTAAGCCTTCACTACTACGCAGTTTTTCAGGTGCTTCTCATCAGCCTCATCATAGCCGCCACTTAAAATCACGTAGTTCTCCCTCGATAGAAGATGTTTGTCAAACTGCTGAGGAGTTAAATATACATCATGATGTTCTAAAAACAGGACCCACGAATAAATTATCTGTTACTGTCAACGAAACAATTGAATCGTTAACGGGTGACCTTTTGGATAATAGACTTACTAAAGCTGTGAGTTTATTCTTGCTAGTGCTTTTTTCATTTCCACAAATATTTTTAATCACATATTGTGCCTTATATACATTATGCTGTATTGGTATTTATGGACAATATGATTTAGGATTATTCAAAATGACAAAGCTGCATGCGTTATGAGCATTAGAATTCGAAGATGGCTATGATCAAAGGGACTAGTAAGATAATAAGAATGATCTAGTGCATTAAATAAACATTACTTTTGTGTAGAAATCAAAAAATTTTATCGGACATTCATAAAAATAAAAGGCTAAAATTCATAATAACTAATTGACATATTTTGTATTTTTAGTAAGCTATGGAATTTATATTATTGTCTACACTGTAATGTATCAAAGAAATATCTAATAGAAGACATAATTATGTAATTTAGTCACAGTGACTATGTATTACTCATGAATAATTAGATCTATATTATATTAATATTTTCTTTGTACAACATTGGTTAATTAAACGTGACTGTTCTGTTATTACTTTCCGATTGATTGATTAACCATATCAATAAAAGTTCAGTTTAAGAATAAGATTTAACTATGTATGAAGAGTATTAATCATAATGAACCACTATCTAACAGAAAAATCCAAATAAACCAACGTTTCCATCAACATCATGCATTTTTAATGCTTATTAATCAATCCAAATGTAGTAATATGAAATGCATATTTTTATTAGTGAAAACAGTAATATTACAAGTAGTATAAATATGTTACATAATTAATGATAAAAATGCATATTCGAGTAAACAGGCAACCCAAAATATTGTTTCAATGTGATACTATGTCGTAAATACTGATTAAGTAAATAAACGTGATTTCAGAGTTAATAAAAATAGATAACTAAGAAGATTTAAACAGGTATTTCATTCTATTGTTGGACTCCTCAGATGTGTACATCCACAACCCACTCTTAGATACAAGCTGTAACATTCAGGTCTCGTAAAGAAAGCTTAACTTCTGAACCACTAAGTCATTCATTGTCTAATAATTTATATTTCTAACTACAAGTCAATTCGCCACATAATCTTCAATTGTCATCCATATCCACTAATGCCAATTGTCTAACGTGAGAGTATCAAGCAAAGACTACTAACCAATTAGAAGATGATAACAGGAAATGAACATTTTTCCAGATGAAAACGATACTGTTGCTAACAGAATAGAGATGTTATCAAAGTTTTGTTATTTGTGAATTCAACGAATAATGACATATCTGTTTAGCCATTAACGAGCATCATTACAACATCTGCATTCTCGAAGTTGTATAGATATGCAAATAGGTGTTATAAAATGTTTCAAAATGTAGTTTTGTGTTAGGATTAGTATTTAAGTGACAGGTATAAAATTTCGGGGGGGGGGGGTGGAAATTGAGATCAGGGTTATGTTTGATTTTGAGGTTAACGTTACAGACAAGATTGATTCTTGATGCATATTTCAACTGTATCGCTATTCTATATTTAATGTATTCTAAAAATTTCTATAAGTTTTGACAATCTTTTGATCTCATCAACATGAAGTGCATTATTTCGTTGAGTTAGGCTTGATTACAAGTAAATCGAATTTATAAAAGTCGACTTTTGTGTATCTGGCGATCAGGTTTTTTCTTGTAGATGTCATGCATGCCATCTATGATTTCTTTTCTTCGAAAAGATATTTGTCGTTTATGTGCGTAATTTAGGTTTTAAGACAGTAACCGTCCAACATTTTGTTTTTCGAGATTTTTGCAATTACAACCTGTCGCCATATTTTCTAGCTCATTTATTGTTTTGTTTTCCCACTGTAAGTGCTTCTGACAGTGATTTTTGCTGGGGTACTTCTGTACAGAAGTCGGAAACGCTAGACAACTTCCGTTAGGGACTACTCCTGCTTTGCCTTTATTGCAGTTCTTATAAACGTATCCATGAATTACTCTGTTTGTGCATTTGATTATTGTGGGTGCAATGGTGGCAAGTAAATATAAGCGATGCCGTTTTATCGACAGAAATCATTAAGATGTGACGTAAATCGGGACCCGTAATCGGTGACGAGTGTTTCTGGAAATCCATGGCACGCGAATATCCTCGTTAACAGTTATCATTAATAGTCATTCCTGAGTAACGACCGATAATATGTTTGTCCAACACATGATGCAATGTTCCCACTTGACACCGGTTACCACGCAGTAATCGAACTAGTATATTTCATTCCTACAGGTAGTCTGCCTTCGTATGGATTGTTTAGTGATGAATGACTAGTGTTCTATTTTCATTTGTTCGCGTTTAGTTAGAAGGTACTTTGTATTTCGTGGAATATACGGTCATGTGCATAAAAAAACTAAGAAAGAGGAAGAGTAAAAGAACATTGTGAATGGACAACTCCATATACATAAGAAATCAAAATAAGGAATGACACAATCGTGAAACAATGACAATCTGATAATCAAAACTGACAATTGAAAGCGATTTGAAATCCATTATACAAGCATCAATTCTCTTAAGATATCAAATACACCTTGCTTATTACAAACAATACACTTGAATTAATTAAGATTTCCCTAGAAACTACTTTTAACCACTTAACAATTACTTAAATGAAATCTTCTTGTGTTATTATTTTTTTTATTTTTTACATAGTATATCAATCATTTAACACCATTTTCAATATTATGGCGTTTTAAATCAGTAGAATATAATAATTTGTTAAAAAATTGTAAAGAATTTCAATGTCAACCAATTGGACGCTTTGAATGTACAATGAATCGTATTGGTGATATAACTAAACTTAATCAAGAAATAAGAGTAGATTGTATCATACAAAAATGAAATAGAAAATAAATATTAATGCAATGAGTTATGTAATCATTTTGTATTGATTTACTTTTGAAAAAAAAACTATACATTATGTTTTTGTATTTAAATAATTTTACTAATTTTTTTTCTAATTATTTTTCCTTAACTACTGATAATTACTGACGAATTCATCTTTACACTGACTTGTTGAATACATCCCCCTAATGCATACATTATCTTCTCTGTGATATCTTAGTAACTTTACAATTGTTCAACATTATAATTCTTTTTTATTGTATACTAAATTTATAAGATAATTTATATTTTATAGTAAATTTAACTACTTTTATTTTAATAGCTTTTGAATGAATGTTGATTATAATTTATTGTTTGTATTCATCACAGAATGATCTTCAGTTGGGGTATCATTGAGAACAAGGGAACGTTAGACAGCTGTTTTATCTTTATGTGAGGACTGTTGTGTACACACGCCTTTACTACAGAACGAATATATGATCTTCAAGTGTCAAGGTGAACACTTGGCCATCAATAGTCCTGAATCGGCAGTCATGTAATACTATCAGTGATGACTATATTTTAACAGCCTATAAAGTATGTGGAACATATGCACTTATATGCAAGTGAATATTTCTCAAACTTATCATAATTAAACAATCATCAACTTAGAAGTATGCTAGATAGTTGTTTAGTTCTAGTATTTGATTCCTCAATTTGGAGTATGAATGACCACATTACATGATCGAACCAAAATTCTTCACGTTTCGACCACTGAGTTGGTACCTAATAGTTTATATATCTAACTTCAGTCAGTGTTATTACGTGGTGTAACAACTGCCTCACACCTGATATGATGAGATTTCAGTTCTATACTACGTCACATATACGCGTTGGATCAAGTTACCACACCCCATCAGCACAGAAAGATGAATACTAAATTAGTAGGAGTCGTAAAAAGTAGATTGAGCATAGATCCTATGATTATAAAATAAATGTATATAGAGATTCCCGGATTTAAGGAAATACAAAGAGTAGATGCGTCTGCATTATTTCAACTGATTATTAGCCTGTCCTCAATCACTGGTTGCGATAATCGGTTGAACCTCAACCTAGCCAACTTTACCTGTCAGTGGCTTAGATAAGCTGTCATGGTCTTCATGTAGCTATCTCACATTTTAGTTTGGCTGCACCCAGCTTTCTTCCATTCTCCTCTTACACCAGTCATCATGACACATAGAGGTACATGGTGACCGGGCATACGTAGTACATGTTTAAGCCATCTCGGTTGGCAAAAATCAAATTGCATCTAACCTTAGCACTGTTTTGAAGATACCTATGATCAAACGCTAGTGACCGACAAATATCATCTACTTTTATCTCATAAAATGGTTTCAAGATTACATTATTATTACATTTTCGTAGAAATTGTCAAGCATACGAGTGATAGCCAATAGTTTTATTCCAGTTGTACACCACGACCTTAAAACCCTAATATGATATCTGATAGGTCCGACTCTGAGCCTTAGTCTGATAACGAGTATAGCCATTTATGAACTATTACTTTCGACAAGTCATGATTGAATAGTATAGTAATCCATTTGTCATATTCACTTTCCTAACTATTAAATGTACTATACTTTATATCATGTTGGAAAATTACACTTCCACACTATTTTTAGTGTTTCCTAACAATAGTAATAGAATCTTCTCAGCTTATGACATAGTATACAAACTAATTTTCATCTACTCATACTGAAATTCAGTAGACCCTAAGGGTTAATACTGCTACATTATGAACTGAAAACGGAAATGCAGAATAAGTGACATAAATAATATAAAACTACATTTTTCTGTCTTATTCTGAGAAAGTATTTCAAATGAATATTCAGAATTTATCATGCTTTGAAAGATACTTTTCTAGTAGAATGAAATTTGCGTAAAGGATATAAACTAATGTTTTACCATTGAACTTCTGATTTCCATATACATCATTTAATGAGAATATGTTGAACTATGCTAACTGCAAAGAAAACCTGTGGGCCAGAAGAAACTGAAGTTAATGTGTGAAAACGTGTTACTTTCAAAGGGAATGTATGCATTTTTGGTTGCCTTTTGAAGGAAATGAATATGGATCAACCTATTGATTTCTCCTCTTCAGAGCAATCTAAACTGTAAATTTGGTGTACCATAAAGTATGCGAAATAATATACGTATATATGAAGTTTGGTGGTACTTGCTTACATTTCACTGGCAACATCAGTTCCCTTTAGATTTCAGGCATACCATGCTGTGACAAGTGCCATCTTGCAAAGAAAGATAAGAAAGAGTTTCTTACAGATTACGTCCAACCACTTAGTATCAACAGCATAGTGCACTTGATATCAAGGCACGTAGATTAGTAGTCACAATCGTTAGAATTCGATTAGTATCAACAACTAAACTTGGATGATACATTCGAAGTCAATATCATGAATTGGCCTGGGTTAAATAGCTACTGAAAACTAGGAGACACTGGACAGTTGTTTCATCTTAATATGGAGCTCCCTATCAGTGAGCGTTTAAAACACTATAAGGTTTCATGGCAAGTGCTTGACTGTTAGACCAGAGCCAGCATGCAACTGTAGATATTTCTGATCCCAGCCAATTCCTGATATATTTGCCCAACCACCGCCCCATATTTGACATGGTTAGACTCACTCTCACTGAAACTCCAGGACTAACATCTTGAAGTAAGGTGATATCTAGTGTAATTGGATGCTTTTGAATTTAATATTGTGATTTGACGTGGGTTAGTAGTTATTAACATGATATAGGTCATTACAATTTGGTGGCATATATCATACACCACGAAGATAAAACTACTGAACAATTTGGAAATGATAAAACCTTTATTTTACAATGATATAGTTTATATATTTGTGAACTTGTACACACTGTCTCATCAAAACGAGTATATCCAGTCTATTTACAGTCTTAGATGTATTCAAGAAACAATAACAAGAAATTCTTCATATAATTATAACATAACATTAAAACTCTATTGAACCAGTTATCATGGCTACAATATGAGTTTCTATTGGATGACAATAGAGAATAGTCATATTGTATTGTATTTCACTTTCTGAATGCCGAAAATCGTATAATTCTTTAACAAACCATGGAAACGTTGGTGGACCATAAAAGATAAATGTTTGAGGTCCACGAATTTTTCGCCTGTGAAAAACATGAAACAAAAGTACAAATATTCTGAAAAAAAATTCCACTATTTAGTAAATTCGATGGTTAGGAGTGTTCTGTTGGATTCGAGTTCATGTAAGTAAACTAACATATCAAAATAGATTAAAAAAAGATCTTCAATGCTCACAAAATATATTGTATGCAAAGATTGTAGTTACTCCTTCGTTCATCTAGTAGATGAGCCCTATCTGCTGGAGTTACTTACAAGTGACTTCTGTAAACGTCAGTCTAATGCACCTTATATGTTGGATGAAAAATAAAATAAAACTAGTGAATGTTAGAGTTTAAGATGTTAACTCGAATGAAAATTACACTTTAAAGTATAATATTCGTCCAGTAAATGAATAAAGAAAACTGATAGTTCTGTATATAACATACTTAAAGAACACTGAGAATAACTTTAGCAAATAGGTTCGCTGAGATATCAACCTGTCTATAGGACAAATTTATACTTGTTAATAATTGAAAACATTGAATAAGATTTACTTATTGATAAATATCTCATAAGATTGTAATTTTTACTTGGTACACAGAATAGGAGTACATAACTCAGTCGTATACATTGTTACATGATAATAGATACTTTACTCAAGCTGGTGTTATTTAGATCATTTCACCATTAGTTTTAATGATTACGTAATATGTTCTGTTAAGTAACACAAAGTAGACAGGAACTGTTGCCTGACATTCCCAGAAACTATAACATTCTAGTTAAACAGTCAGATTTTCAACTAATGCATTACTACTTTAGAAATCTTGATTAAATGCAAGTCTTCAGTCAATTTAATTTGGTTATCACGTAATATGGAGATAAATATACTAACGGATCGGGTGAATAAAAATGAACTGTTTTCCAGAAGATTATTTCATTTACACTGGGCACTCTATTTCTACTACTTGTGTATTTCCCTCGCCCGAACCTTCCATACGACCTATTAACTGTTGCAGTATCATTTTCCATTCATGGATTATAATTTAGTACATGTTATCTCAGTTTACTATGATTGTTGCCCTTGTTCTGATTGATGTTACCCTCCTAATTGATTGGCCGTGTGGTCAGGTTTTACATGTATATAATCGAATGTTTGAAATACAAGTGTGATACTGTCTGGTTGGCACGACTGTTTTATGTTCTTCTAAATGAGATGATTTGTGATATCAGGGCGAACTTACGGGCATAGAACAAACAGTTTGTGTGTTTAGTTGAGGTATTGGTTCTAGCAAATTTATTATTCTATACATCGTGATTGGTCGTAGTTCACGATGTCACAAACATAAGTGCTCAGTAAGAATAAACACTAATACATTTGAATAAATGTAGGTGAGAAATTTTGTGCTTGAGATTAGACTACCGCTCGTCAATCGGAACTCAAATCTGCAAAACCTTCCAAATTAAAAGATAGGAGACTTTATTTCAGTGTGTCAAATCTCGTGCATTTATACTGCTGAGCTGACTACAAATCACGATTGTAATTAATTCAATCTGGTCAAGTGAATAATACCGCGTCAACGCTCGTAAAAATTTTGTCAAATGGTGATTGGATGGAGTGTTTTAAAATTGTCGAGGCTTGTTTAGGAATTATGTGACCCGTCCCAACAGTAAAATGCGTTTGTATACAAAAGTTATGTATGAAAATACTACCGTATTTTAATATTCTATTATATGAAATACAAGTATAGACTGCGTTTTTTTTATTTAAAATACTATAGAAACGACAAATCTCCTGAACAAGTAAGAATTAACTATATTAATACTCGAAGCGATAGGTGTCGGTTCGTGTCTCAAAGGAGATATGAAAACTTTATGGAACATAGTCATAGGTAATTGACAATCATTTACTACCATATTCTCATTTCAGGCTAAAATAATGAGCATCAATTAGAAAATTAATACATTGAATGAGAGGAACCGCGACCGAATTTGCTCAAATTTAATATCGATCTCTTTGCATTGATACACCGAATGAGAATAAAAACAATATGGTAATCTATATAATTAGGATTATGCGCTCACCTTCGAAAGAAGTAATAGCGTTCAGTTATTAATAAAATACGAATACGACCATCCCCAAACAAGGTTCGAAATCGTTCTGCCTCTGAATCTTCAGTATATCTGGTGAAAAAACATATTAGCATAAGGTATGCGAACCCAGTAATTAAAAAAACTTTGCAGCATATTTCATATTTGTAGAAATCTTCGAAGTATCGCCCGTATGCTACATGAAACGATGGAGTAAGCAATATCTATGTTAGATAAAGAGTACTAGGAAAAATGGCAAAACAGTCAAAGAAAGTTGTCGTAAACCTTTGTCAATTGAAGTAGGATTAAAAACTCTAGGGAGTGGCCAAACCAGAACATCGATAGCAAATAAACACCATTCCGACGGGACCAGGCTTCGCCAACTTAGATTGTCAAGAGTGAATGCAGATCGTGTCATCGCCTTAGGTGTGCTTTGCACCTCAATAGTAATAGTCAATCAGATAAGACCAACAGATGCTGTTAACTTTTATTTTATCGAAAGGTAAAATGATAGTGTCACTATTAAATATCAGGAATTGCATACACTTTGTCCTTTATAACAAGTCTATACTATTACCATATAATGCCTTTAACAAATAGTAAAGCAGAATTAACCTATTTAATATTATCGAAGGCTTTAAACAACGACAATAAATAGATAGGATCATTTTGTATATTCATAAACTACGATGAATATAACGACCAACTATTGTTTCCCATCCTGATTTCATATTACTTCATTTAATTTGTAAAAGCTAACAGCAAAACATCAGTCGAACAATATGACTTTGGTGCTACAACTTAATACAGGTTATTGATTTAAATGTATAAGTGTACAAAACAATTAACTACTTAATTCATAGGGAACTTATTTCAAATACCTCATCTAGGATCTTAAATGAATCAATAAGAGACGACTTTTGAGAAGAAACTGTTAAACAAAACAGAAGTTAGAACTTCCACGTGATAGGATAAGAGATCCTGAGTCTCTTAAATGAGTTATATCAAAGTCTTGAGATAAATATTTCTCTGCAATACATCATAATATAATAATAATAATCAAGGTCATTTACCAAGAACAGGTTAATGCCTGTAATAATGTCTGAGCATTCGACAGAAGTAATGTGATACAACTTTAAAGATAAGTGAAATGGTTAGTGTGCTGCTCAACTACACTTCCTATAATTAATATAGGCGACGATGCAGACCAGTCTTGAAATAACATTTTGCATTTAGAGAAGGAGGAATGCATCGTAAATATGCCTGTATTATTACTCAAGGTGATCAAGATACTTAGCATGTTGTCAGTGAATCCATTGAATAGGACTATACCTTTTGTGTATTCAAAGTCAGCGTGTAAGTTTCCTGGAAGAAGATATAATTCCTGAGCAGTAAGATTAAGTGAAACTACTAAGAAAACATTTACGACGAAATTAAATAAAAGGTGGGATAAAGGGTAACGCTGACGAACACTACTTGTGACTGACAGTTCGCCAAAACCTCTAACTTGACCAGTGGTATTGGAGTAGAGAGCCTTTATAAGATGTATTTATTTTTGATGACACGGCCACACCATCTCTTGATCTAAGGAGCTGCTTTCAAGTCAAGGAATACTACTGTTGTCAACGAAGGCGACTATTCTCATGTTCTGGGACCTAACGACGAGTAAATATCTGGCCAATGCATCCACAGCCGGCTTTGAAACCAGTTTGGTTCTCCCGAGTTTATAGTTCCTTCGTTTAAGACAATTATCGGATGACTACAGACGCTAATATTTAAGACACTACGTTAATCAAATTGGTTCCTTTGTAGTTATCACTTATCTCGGAAGTCTCATTACCCCTGGTGGGTCGGTGTCTGATGAAATCTCAGCGCGGATCCAGAAAGCTCGATTGGCATTTGCCAATCTACGGCACTTGTGGCGCAGACGAGATATTCGTGTCTCAACGAAAGGCCGGGTGTACTGCGCAGCAATCCGCGCCATCTTAACATATGGCTGCGAAACGTGGGCCATGAAAACTCAAGATATGCGTCGTCTCCAGATATTTGACCATAGGAATCTTCGGAACATCGCTCGTATACCATGGAATGACCGGACTAATAATTGTGAGGTTAGACAAAAGGTTCTTGGGAAACACGGTAAATCAGTCGAAGAGGTCATTAACCTTCATCGTCTGAGATGGCTAGAACATGTGTTGCGCATGCCCAACCACCGTCTACCCCGTCGCGCCATGTTGGCTAGGGCTGAAGTAGGATGGAAGAAGGTTAGGGGCGGCCAAACCAAAACATGACATCAGTCCATGAAGTCCTTGACTACTGGTCTAAGCCATGTAGGTAGATGTAGACTACCGGGTTGGGGTCCGCGTGATGATCGCAACAAATGGCTGGAGACACTAGGTGATATGGCTCAGAACCGGTCACAGTGGCGCAAGTGTATTCACTCTTTAACCTCATCTAGATCTTAAATTCTATTGTCATTTTCTGGACATCTTTACTTACTCTTCTCTCTTGTATTCTGTCTATAAGTTACCTCAATATTCTCGTAGTGCTATTGTGGTATGGCAACTTGAACCTACAGGCGTTTGTGCCCGGTTCTACGTTGCTGCTGCTGCTGATGATGATGATTGATGATTGATGATGATGATGATGATGATGATGATGATATCACAAAAAGACTTTTGTCCTTTATAATGAACCGGGATGATCAACAATCGAAATCAGGCAGATAGGATTACGCCTATGTCCCAGATTGGTTAATATATCAATCAACCTACTTTCTAAACTTAAAGATGTCTAGGATCAACTTATTGGGTTCTGTTGCTCCACCTCGTCTCAAATTACTTATTACTTCATTAAGAGTTGGAGAGTTGCGTAAATTTTCCACTTAATCAGTTTGGGATAGTCGATGAGTAGCTAGGTACCACTAGAAAACAGAGAATATTAGAATCCTAGCATCTAATACTGATTCAGTAGTGTTGATGGCTAAGCGTTCGCTTAGAGACTAAGGTTCTGAGCTCAGTCTGTGGTGCGTTCATATGGGCAGACCTCTGAGAAATTAAAAACTAGGACGAAATATTTGCCCAGTGCTCCCTGTTTTCCACTAGTACCCAACTGATGTCAATCTAAGATGAATATTTACCACAAACAAAATATGAATTTATTTAACAACACTACAACGATACTTTACGAAAATAAACTTACTCATTGATGCAACAAAAATCTAGTGATTCTGAAAGTAGAACTTGACGTAATTCTTCAAGATCATAAAAGTCTGGTACATAAATAAGTACACGAGAATCCGTGCCTCGACGAAGCCTCGGCAATATTCGTTGTTTAAAAGCATTTAGTCGAGCTATAGAAACATTACGTCCTGCTAGAATGAAAATAAAGCAAAGCACAAAATTAAAAAATGAAGGTGATGTAAGTGTTACGAGAAACCAAACCAAAACGAAGCGACCGTTACCACTGAGTTATTTAGTCCTGTAGGGCTGAGATATTTACAATGAATGGTTACTGAGCAGTGACCATTGCCATGATTGTCTAGCCTCGATTCCTGGACGAATTGTGTTGATTACGTTTAAAACCCACAAAGAGCATTACTTCCCTCACCACCAAGGCTGCAGCTACACTTTAGCAATGAGTGGTAACTAGCACAAGATTTATATCTAGTGTTTTATATCGAATACCTCCAATCAACTGTGAAATTGTATTTTTCTATATGAAAAGTTCTAAGTGGAAGTATACAGATTTGGAAGTGTGTGTGATCTATCATCTGTATACACAATAAAATAAGCAGACTAACGGACTTAAAGATATAGGCAGAATACAATAAAATCTTAACGACACTCTAGCTTTTCACGGCAGAATATTGTGCTCTGTTGCAGGTCAAACTAATAATTAACACTGAAAATGAAATGAGCTACAACATTGTGTGAAAGCCCCAACTACTTTATATCGAATTCATTCATCATCATCATCAGCAGCAACGTAGAACCGGGCACAAACGCCTGTAGGTTCAAGTTGCCATACCACAATAGCACTACGAGAATATTGAGGTAACGTATAGACAGAATACAAGAGAGAAGAGTAAGTAAAGATGTCCAGAAAATGACAATAGAATTTAAGATCTAGATGAGGTTAAAGAGTGAATACACTTGCGCCACTGTGACCGGTTCTGAGCCATATCACCTAGTGTCTCCAGCCATTTGTTGCGATCATCACGCGGACCCCAACCAGGTAGTCTACATCTACCTACATGGCTTAGGCCAGTAGTCAAGGTCTTCATGGACTGATGCCATGTTTTGGTTTGGCCGCCCCTAACCTTCTTCCATCCTACTTCAGCCCTAGCCAACATGGCGCGACGGGGTAGACGGTGGTCGGGCATGCGCAATACATGTCCTAGCCATCTCAGACGATGAAGGTTAATGACCTCTTCGACTGATTTACCGCGTTTCCCAAGAACCTTTTGTCTAACCTCACAATTACTAGTCCGGTTATTCCATGGTATACGAGCGATGTTCCGAAGATTCCTATGGTCAAATATCTGGAGACGACGCATATCTTGAGTTTTCATGGCCCACGTTTCGCAGCCATATGTTAAGATGTCGCGGATTGCTGCGCATTAATTTACCAATGATAAGAAGTCATTTGTATTTCCTCAATGACTTACATAAATATGTGTAATCGATGGGTGTCAGTGATTTACGCGATAATAACAATGAATTTGTTGATGAATCTAATTTCAATAATTCTTTTGAATTTAAAAAATCAGGAAGATGAGAAGAATCAGTTATCTTTATAGGTGGTACCTCCATTTCGTCTTCTGAATCAGATTGATCTTTATTGACTAACTTCCCGTAAGATGATATAATGGAAATTTGACCAGGAACTACAAATGAAATTAAATGTAATTTGAAATTATAATTTTTTGATTTATCTTCATTTACAGACTCTATGTCTGAATGTTGACGTTTCTGTCCAGTTCGATTAGGTATTTTTAATCCAGGAATACGTACCCAGTCAGGTAAAAATGTTGGATATAAATCAGTGTAATGTGATAATGGTGGTATATAATTCATTCCTTGAAAATCTAGAAATGAATAAGCATGAGAAAATCTTTGAATAAGGATGTCAACAATTGAAAAGACAATTTACTTTAAAAAGATTACATCCAATACATGGCACACAGTACAAACTGTTAACTTAATTAGCATATAGTGTGCAAGCGTTTTATGTTAACTTTATGAAAACATACAGATATAGGCGTACAGTTTAACTTTTATTTTAACTAAAGAAATTTGCAAGTAATTAATACTTTTAATGACTAGTCTGAAAAACGAATGGTAGCTGTGTATATTTGAGAACATGATTAACATACATATTGAGGTTTCAACTCCAGTTGATCGACACTGGTTCTTTCTTCTCAATTAGGATAAAATGACTAAGAACTCAATACCTCGATGAGTGATAGTGATTGATGTAGACGTAGGATAGGACAAAGCTGAGGGCGATAAAGCCAAATCGCGATATAATTCTATGAAGTCTCTGACTGTCAGTCAGAACCATGTTGAGATCAGAGCGATCAGTGTGGTCAGTGGTTGGAGACGTTAGATGACATCCTTGAAGATAGATTTCAATGGTGCAAATACATTCAATTTTTATCTTTGCTTAAGCCCTGAGCTCTGAAACTACTATATACCTTTCTTTCAATCATTCTTTTCGTGTCATATCCTATATAACTAATCAATTTTACTACTGTTAGCGTTACTTAACAGTAGGATTCAGGAAGCAGGTTTTATATTATGTGATTCGTCAACTGAATGCATCTACATCTTAATATTTTGCTATTCACACTGAAACTCGAACACAGTACATTTTTCTTCAAACACTAACGCCTCAAGTCCAAATAGCCAATAACTTATATGATGGGGTGCGCGGTTCATATTAACTATTTTTTAAATCTAAATTTCGGTTGTTTTACACCAAAACTTTGGACGGGACCAATGCTTCATCTTCGCCAGGATTAAAGAGATAATTTCTCTACGCGTTGATTGTTCTTTTAGCACTATAACTACCTACACTTTGCTCAACCTCCTTTGTATATTATATACATATACCCAAGCTCAGTTTGCTTAAACCAATGTTTATCGGTGTCTACTAATAAATCAAATCAATCGATCAATGCCTGTTACCCCAAGTGGAGCATAGACCGCCCACCAGCATTCTCCAACCAACTCTGTCCTGGGCTTTCTTTTCTAGCTCTTCCCAGGTGCTATTCATTCTCTTCATGTCTGTTTCCGATTCCCGACGCAATGTGTTCCTGAGTCTTCCTCTGTTTCTTTGGCCTTTAGGATTCCAAGTCAATGCTTGTCTTGTGACACAGTTTGACGGTTTCCTCAGTGTGTGTCCAATCCATCTCCAGCGTCTTTTCCTAATTTTTTCCTCAACTGGAAGTTGATTAGTTCTCTGCCACAACAGGTTGTTGTTGATGGTATTTGGTCAACGAATCAGAAGTATCTTGCACAGACAGTTGTTTATAAATACTTGTATCTTCTGAAGGATACTTTTCGTAGTTCTCCAAGTTTCAGCTCCATACAACAGAACTGTCTTCACATTTGTATTGACAATTTTGGCTTAAATGTTGGCTGAAAGTTGGTTTGAGTTCCAGATGTTTTTCAGTTGTAGAAATGCTGCCCTTGTCTTACCCATCTGCGCCTTCACATCTGAGTCAAACTCTCCTTGTTTGTCGATTATGCTGCCCAAATATGTAAAGGTCTTAACGTCTTCCAGAATTTCTCCGTCAAGTGTAATTGGGTTAGTGTTTGTTGTTTTGTATCGGAGGATCTTGCTTTTCCTTTTGTGTATGTTGAGGCTTACTGCTGCTGAGGCTGCTGCTATATTGTTGGTCTTCATCTGCATTTGATGTTGTGTGAGAAAGAAGAGCTAGGTCATCTGCAAAGTCCAGGTCATCTAGTTGCGTCGATGTTGTCCATTGTATTTCGAGAGTGTCTTGAGATGTTGCAGTCTTCATGATCCAGTCGATGACCAGTAGGAAGAGGAAGGACGAGAGTAAGCAGCGTTGTCTGACACCTTTCTTTACTTCGAATGAATCTGTGAGCTGACCTCCATGCACAATCTTACAATGTAGTCCGTAGTAAGAATTCCGTATGATGTTGACTATCTTTACGGGTACGCCATTATATCGTAGAATAATAATAATAATAATAATAATAATAATAATAATAATAATAATAATAATAATAATAATAATAATAATAGCTTTATTCAATAGTATTTTTAGTACAATATGAATTTTCAGTATACACTGTCTCAACAAATTACTTTTTACCGTGTCAACATCTGTTGAGAAATCAGTAAAAGTGGTAGCCCAGGATTTCAAGCAGGCCGCCACATATATATAAGACTCCATAATATTCTCTTATCCACGATGTCGGACGCTTTCTTGTAATCAAGGAAGTTGATGCACAGTGGTGAATTCCATTTAATTGATTGTTCAACAATGAACTGTAGAGTCGTGGTTTGGTCAGTACATGATCAGTCCATACGGAATCCAGCCTGTTGATCTTAAAGTTGGGCTTCGACTGAATCTTCCATTCGATTCAACAACACTATGTTGAAGACATTTCCTGGTATCAAATGAACAGTGATGCTTCTCTAGTTCTCACAGTTGCTGAGATCTCCTTTCTTTGGTAGCATGATGGGGTACTCTTCTTTCTAGTCTGTTGGAACTTGTTCTTCCTCCCAAATCTTTCTGAAAAGAATGTGGAGTATCTTTGAAGTTGCTTCTATATCTATCTTCAGTGCCTCCGCTGGTATGTTGTCTGGTTCTGCTGACTTACCATTCTTGATCTGTCTAATGGCCATTTTGATTTCTTCGACTGTTGGTGGGTCTGTGCTTATAGGGAGATCTGTGGCTGCTGCTTCGATGACTGGTGGGTTCAGTGGGGCTGGTCTATTCAAGAGTTCTTAGAAGTGTTCTACCCACCTGTTCCGTTGTTCATGCACTTCAGTGATTGGTTTTCCAGCCTTGTTCTTGATTGGCCGTTCTGGCTTATTGAATTTCCCAGATAGTTTCTTCGTTGTATCGTATAACAGCCTCATGTTCCCTTCTCTTGCAGCTTTTTCCGATGTCATTGCTAGGTCCTCAACAAATTTCCGTTTATCCGACCTGATGCTCCTCTTCACTTGCTTGCTGACTTCGGTGTATTCGGCCTGTGCCTTGGCTTTCTTTGCTCTTGTCCGGCTGTTATTAATCGCTATCTTCCTGTTCCTCCTTTCTTGGATCTTGTCTAGAGTACCAACAGAAATCCAAGAATATTGGTTAATATATTAGCTGTAACTAGGGGAAAGGAAAGTGAGACTAAATTATCCAGTATATCAGAGTCGAATCGGGGAGATCATGCCATTTAGTTCAAGATACATCATTCATTGAATAAAATACCAGATAAGAGTATTCCAACCACTTTCGACATATTTTCTTAGATTGTTTCACCTTATTTTAGCTCATTTACCGAGTATATGTTCATGAATTTGGCTTTGAGACATACTAAGCGTGAGAGCTTGTGATACTATTCAGTTGCAGACATTCAAACACTTTAACTACTGAGCTTGAGTTCAGTTAGCTTATTTTTTATGCTACCTATGGGGAGTATCAACGTTCCTCAACCATGTATATACCAGAGTCAGCATATTTAAAAACCCATTTTACAAATCTGTTAGTCACATTATGGTATTTATAATCACACTTTTATACTAACTGAATAAACTCACTTTCACATTCACCAGACAATAATGTAATTAAAAAGGTGGAGACAGCAGAAAATAGTAACGTTTGACGATAACGTTTACCGTACCCAGCTAAATAACATAATCGAATACGTGCAGCGGATGCGAATACAGGTACAGTTGGACGTTGATTAAGTAAAGAAACAATATGTTGTACAGTAGCCCAATTTTGCATTAGTAACATTTCGGCTTGATCGATAATCAACAATTCAATAGATGCTATAATGTATTGAACATCAGCTTGCTTTTCTCTAATAGAGAGTATGTAAGTAAACATAGAAGAATACAAAGAGAAATGTAACAAACAGAACAATTTCTAGATACACCAATGAGTAACAGAAATGTTCTGTTAGAGGAGTTTACAGTTTGCGAAGAACTACTGGATATGGTGATTAGAGCAGTTTCCTAATAGTTAAGATGTTTGACTTTCAGTTACCAAGTCGCGGGTTCAAACTCTATTTCATCTACTTCGTTCTTGGTAACTGGGTAATATCACTAACCGATATGCTTAAAGTGTGCCTCAAAGCAAAGTACACGTATCCATCGTGGTAAATGAGTTGTATGGTGATTAACTATGATTTAGTCATTGAACTAATCAAAAAATGGTTGCCAATGAACAATGAACAAACAAATTAATCCAACTGAGTGACCACCCATAGATTTCCGCAGGAAAAGATATAGATCATGTTAACTGATTTGAAAACAGACGACATTTTTCAGATAAAGTGAGTCCCAATGTTTGGGAGTTGCATGTTTATATTCCAATTTTAAGGAAACTAATAAAAGCGATTAGCGCGTAATGTGAAACGCAACTAAAAAATCTCCCACAGATAGAATAATAATTAAAATGCTTTAGTATCATGTGAGTGCGAATCTTGTGACCATTCGCCCAGTAGTATCAACAGAACTGAATGCAACCTAATTTGCATAGGATTGTACCACGCTCGATGTGATATATCCGTTCATTAAACCTGACAAAGTCATTTCTTGAAATTAGCCACCTTTCTTGTAAAGGACTGAAATCAGATCACCTGAACCCAGCCGCTTATAAAGATTTTGAGGTTCACTGAAATAGAATAACAAACGATTTTCAGTAGGAGGTTATATGTTCAGTTGCCTTTGAAAATTATTAACAAGTATAGAAGTAGGATGGGAGGAAATTGGGGGAGGCCAGACGAAGACAGTATCAACCATAGAGTCAGTGAATGATACGTAGAAACTACCTGATTAAGGTCTATACAACAGCGATAATTGGCCGTTGGAGACGTCGAGTAACATGATTCATAACCAACAGCAGTGATGGAGTTGCATTCATTCTTTATCTTTCTCTAGATCTTGAGTTTAAGTATCCCCTCATACACACCTTTACACTTCTCAAACAATATTCTCAATGTTTAGTCATATTCATTGTCACTACAGTTTTTCAACTTTGTTCTTGTTAATTTTACCTCGTTGTGCTGGTGTGGTATGTTACTCACGGTTAATGCATTTTTTGCCAGGCTGTATGTTAATTATGATTGGCTGCATGGAGACGGCAAACAATCTAAATCAGATAGATTGATTAGAGACTTAAAACACAACATAATGGAAAAGATATGGATATCGAATGAATATATGAATGAATCCAATAAAGAAGTACTTACTCTTCCTCATCAATGACAGCTTTAATTCCTAAAGGAGAAGCTAAAATTAAATCAGAATCACGAAATGCGGAATACAGTTTCACTGATTTTTTAGAAAATGCCAGACCAATACGAAAATTATCATTGGAATTACCTAGTAAAGTTATTAAAACGTGTTTCATATCAGTAACGGTAAACAACAAAATTATTGTATACAAAATGAGATAACATTAAAAAACACAATGAAAAATGTTAGATTAGTAAAAACTAGCGATGTTACTTTCATTTCACTGTTCTACACTTAGTAATTCGCTAAAATGCAAGGTTCCGTAAGCATACAAAATATCATCCAACGCCGACAGAGAATACGAGTATACAAATGCAATGAAATACACTATCTAAACTTTACAAAAACGCCCTGTACAAGTGATTCAATCAGAAATGTTAAAACAACACGTCCAAAGTAACATGAAATCTAGTTGGTTTACTTTGACCTTCTAAAACTTAATTGTATTTTAATGAAAGTTCGAACAATTGATAAAAAGGAGAGCATTTAGATCCTAACGCCTCGCTTCAAAGAATTCCAAAAATTCAAGATGATTACTCAGGAACCTAACAGTAGTAGATTTATCATATCCAATTTAGTAATAGGTATTGGCAACCACTCCTTATCCCAAGTAGTGATCCAAAACAAGAACAAGTAGTTGGAAATTTGACTGCACAAGATGCGAAAGTACCTAGTTTATGAATTTGAAAGCCTTTAAGCGGAAGGCTTTTTTATGGAGTTTGCTTCTACAGATATTCAGGAATCTATCAAGTCTATATACTATTGGAATTGTCTACAGCTAATCCTCATATAAAAGGATGTATTTACAGCTCAAACTGTGGCTATTCTAGTGCAACTATTTGGACAAATTAAAATGAACGCAAATCTTTGAGAAAAAAAGCAACATTTTATGAAGCCATCTTTACGACACTGACCACTATGAGCCACATTTGAAATATTTATGGCACACAACGGACAAATCGCTCTTAAATCGATAGAGTGGAAGCTTTCCAAGTTACTCACTGATGGTTTTGTATTTTAGGAAATGAAAACTGATAAATAGAGACTTACCACTGAACCATTCTTCGTAGTCTTTAGGTTTCCTCCCCGTTTTCTTTTCTTTGTCAGTATCTCCAGGCTGTGGACCAAAATCGCGCTCAAACCGGCGTCGGTGACTAACTGTAGAGCCTTTAGGCATTAGATGGAAAAATGTATGAACTATTCGTCGAGCTGCCTCTCTAGTTGGTACTAAAATAAGAGTACGTGCTCGATGAAATCCCTGGTCCCGTAAAGAGCTAAAGTAAATTTAAGTGAAATTGTAAATAAAATTAGTAGACATGACAAATAAAATTTACTGAATATTTAGTAATGTAACAGACTTAACAAAACGAAGTGGTGTGGAAGATAACAAGTCTGATTGAAGCAAATAAAACTATCGTTTCTTATAATGCTGCGTCCTAATAAGCACGTAATACTACAGTCCCATCTATATACATTGATCTTAATTGCTTGAGATAATTACATCAGCTTACATAACGGTTACAACTAAAAGTATGTATGAATTATGAAACACTTGTTGGTAAGAAGCGTAATGCTAAACAGTCCCGAAAAGATTTGAAAGGTTTTAATACATTAGAAATAACCATCGGATGATATAATAAACACCTGATTAAATATACTCAGGTCAGTGTTGGGAAAAATTATCAATCACTACTGGTGGCTAACACTTCATGAAGCTGAATTGCAGGCGACCTAAACTTCTTTAAATCAAGGGAAAGTAGCAGGTTATGACAAATTGAGAATACCTGTTCTTATGATTTAGGATAATAAGCTGGCTACATTGACTGAAGTAAAAAAGACTGCCATAATTTTTTGCTAACTGGTCCTGAATATCTACCACTACAAAACGTAGAACAATCTTAATTATACTGGATTCTTAATCATAATATGATTAACTAGAACCCATTTAATGTAAACTAGCTAGCACTGAAACTTGGATGAGTTTTCCGATCACATCTTCGTATATGCACAACTATAATTTGTCATTTAACTCTTGAAACTAGTCACCCATTCATGAGACATTATTTTCACATAGATATTGAAGTGAAAGTTGAAGTTTGCTCCTGATGCAGCATATATCCATAAAATTATTACAATACATTTGCGTGCTGTAAGAAATAAGGTGAGTTAGTACTGTATGAAACGAAGTAGATGTGGTTTCATAAATCAGATAAAAGATCATCTGTTATTTTTGAGTCAGATGACAAACGATCAGAGACTCTCAGCTATATTTTACACGACTGTATTACCTTTGCCAGCCACTGCTACATAAAATCGTTATTTCTTTATACTGCTATACTGTTTTGTAGTATCTGTAGCCTGGTATATGTTTTATAGAGTGCAAAAACAGATAAAACTAATTTACGTATTACACTGCGTAAAATGTCAGTCAGTTATGAACTACATTGTGCTGCAGTGTTTGTGTTTCTATACCGAAATTTCACGACGAAATCAAATTAATGAGATTAATACCACAATGTAGGACGACAAAAAGGGATGAAACGGAGATGTGTACAAAAGGATAACGGAGCTTGAAGTCAAGAAGAAAATAAAGAGTGAATGAACCTGTGCTAATGTAACCGATTTTCAGTTGTGTTACCCAGTGTCTACAACCACTGATCAAGAATATCATGCAGATTCCAACCAAGCAGTCTGCATTTACTAACACACCTCAGATCAATAGTCAATGACCTAATGGGCTGATACCACGTGATTTGGCTGCCCTTCGTTATTTTACACCCTACCCCTGAACAAGTCAACATCATGCAGAGATAGGAGATGGCTGGAGTGTGTATTATGTATGCCCAACCATCCTAACCAAGCATTTGTAACCTCATTAACTGATTTGGTATCTTCTCCTAGTACTATGTGCTGAAATAGCAATGTGAGTGAGTACTTAAATAACCGTGAGTATATGATAATTACAATTTAAATTCATATACAATGGTACTTAATTGGTAAATCACAAGCAGATGAAAAACTCACTCAGATACACCGAACTGTTTTTCCTTTTCATTATTCTTTGATACAAGCGCCCTACAACTATAAGTATTTTTTTCACTTTTCACGTAGAAGAATGGCTTACTGCAATGAATGGTTTAATGCATGAGAGCAATACAATAAACGTATTGATTCGTTTTCAGGTGTGCGACGACAATAAAACACGTCCTGCATTTATGAATGGAAAATAAATCTATTGTAGAATATAGAATTACCTCATAATTTGTAATCATCTTGTGCAACACAGTATCTTCTGTTTTTACAATTGGCTCAATAGGCTAAAATTAATCAGTAGCTGCTATACGTGCTAATAAGCTTACTAACATTCTTTGAGTTTAGAAAGGGGAATACTTTATGGTCAACACTTGATTTATACCATCCTATGTAGGGATGCTGAAAAATAATACCTTGATATGTTTATTTGCTTACCACTGCAATGGTTACTTCGGGGTACAACGGATCCTTTACTTGTTCATAAGGTACAGTGAAACGACGCATAAACGAAGATTCTGGTTTATGTTAGAATCAAGCAAGCCTGGTACTAACCTTTAGGCGGAGCATTAATTGTTTCTTCCATATTCTATCAAAGGTTACCCAGACTATGGAGACAAAACGAATAATAAAATTTACTAGCCAATCATGAAAACCTGAGTATCAAAAATACAGAATAGTAAGGTACTAAGAGGTTCCTCTAAGTAAGGCACCAACTATAATAAGTAGAGGAACACCCCGACACTTTTAACACTTAGCGTTAAATAAACTGTTATAATAAATGGAACTACTTGTTTACAAAACGATTCTAAGGTCTATGGTACGAACAAGTAGATGTTCAGCTAATTATGAACATGTACGCTAGGAAATAAAATAGAGTATAATAACAATCAGTGTTTAATCTTTTAAAAGCTAGAACACTGAATTAGACAGAACAAGCCGAATAGGAAAAGGAAAAGTGGGTACTTTAGTGTTACTATATCATTGAAACAGGCAGAAGTGATCTGAAAATGTGTACATCAGATGTTTTACATTTGCAGTCAAACAGTTAATCATAGACAAAAGAGAATGGAGAACAATTACAGATTAAGATGGGACGTATTCCGAAATTGATAATTACCTTGCTAGAGAGCAATAATGAAGGATAGTTGATAAAACTGGAGCTACCTAACGAGTAATGCCGCAAAAACAGTTGCATACTAAGTCATGACTCTGGACTTCTACATGATGTAACAATCGAACACAGAGCTAATTTCAAATACTTAGTGGCTTAAAAATATAGGTTGTAAATTATTTACCGATGAATGACGCTTTGTATGAAACGAAGAGTCGATTACTGGTGGTTGCCAGAGGACTAGCGTTCTCTTCAATCGAAATAAGAGTAATACCATTTTTCGAAGCTAAAATAAAACACCTTACATTTCATAATGGCTGCTCTGAATTTCACAACTAACCCTGCACCTAAAAGCTGACCAAAATTAAGAAACACACCGTTTAAATATAACGAAAAACGTCGAGTTTCTAGTCTTACGCATATGATATTAGAAAAAAATAAGAGACAGCATTAAACTTTCCTGGTGAGTATAAATGACCGTAAATACCTACGAAATCTATCTACCTATCGTAACACATAACGAACAGTTGTGACACCCACAAACATTCCACACGATCAGTGAACCAGTGAATGGATTTAAATACACGTGAGAGAACTGATGATGAAGACAGAATTGCAATTATAAGTCCCTCACGTGGTTAAGTGACGCAACCCTCGAGTGCAGCTCCTTGTCAGCCTCCAATATTAGTGTCCAATATTCAATAGCCGTATAACGAACTATCGTTAACCCATTGATTTCTTTGTGCTTAAATCCTGAATAACGAGGTTTCCATTCTGGGTCTTTAGTTTCCCCTGACATTTTAGTCCTGGCAGTTTTAGCTGGTATCGTCTCCATTCACATTCACTTTTTTGATTTTCTACTCTTTCACCTATTTATTGCTTTCTGTTTTGTGCTTATTTACACTTTTTATTTTAATTTTCCTCTTACGCTTTATTTTACCCTTGTATATTAATGTACTAGTCTCCACCTCTTAAGTCTGCATCTAATATTTTAGTGATTAGCTTTTACAAGCCTATAGCAGCAAATAATAACTAGTTGTGTAAGCTTTCTTCATCATTGTTAACTATGTTGTTTCAATGCATGTAACTGACTAAAGGTATCTTGTGAAGCATCACCACTATGTTACTTCATAGTGCGTCGTGGAAGTAACTCCTTCCATAATCATATGTTATAGACGTTCCAATCCAGTTCACATCCTACCTACAACCAAACATTACTCATAATTATATTCTGCTTTTAACCCCATCCCTACTTGTGGTTTAAATCATAGAAAGCTACTCCGGATATACCTTGATCGTAACTTAGTTTTATACGGCTTACACTTCCAGACTGTTGATTTCCTTACTCCCGTGTTATGGTATACTGAGTCCTGTTCAATATTTTGGTGTTGTCCGGTAACATTAACCCAGCTACTTGATTGCTCCAGTCCTATAGAGTTTAGACGAAAAGAAACTAATGTATCATTATCATTCTCACGACATTACATTTTCTTTCTTTTTATCATCTTTTTACTTTTATTTTTGTCGTTACTTTTATTTTTCATTGTGTTCTTATATTTGTTAATTAAAACCTGACTCGTTGCTACTCATTAGCAATCAGGTTTATGAGAAAAGTTTACAACGAAGAAATAGTAGGGTATGTGTATTCTTTTCGCTAAACTCCCGTCATGTTCTATATTAATGATTCCAATTTAACTAGCAATTCATGATGAATAGCAAAAGTTTAAAGCATAAATGTATTTTAAGTTAGATTATTTTCTATGAATCTAGAACTGTTAATATCAAAATGAACAGTTTATGACACTAACTTCATTCAGTTGTTTAGGCGTCACTCGAAGCTACCATAATGAACAAGATTATCATCATGAAAAAAAATCTATGTTGGGGTGGGGTGAAATATTGCTAATCCATATAAACACAAATCGAAGCAAGTGTTAAAGTAAAGACTCAGTGTGATGCGTAAAATGACGTCTGTTCACTTTGGTACAGAACTCGTTTCATATTGTAGTTATATAACCAGGATAACACCTGTTTGACAAAACTCAGTGACTTCTTCATGAAGTTAGAGACTGCACGACACTAAGTCAAGCTATTAGCGGCGTCCAGAAGTAAAACATTAACAGAGGCTTTTTCTTCTCTAAAGGTCGTCTTGTCGTCCTCTGTGGAAAGAATGTTTTTAATACACAGCTTACTATAGTTTCCAAAATTAGGCAGTTCGGAGCAAAGATTAACTGTGCATGTTAGTTTGGATATGTGTGCGAGTGAGCTTGGCTTAAAATTACCTACCATGGCTTCTATCACACGCACTGTATTTATTCCCTTGATTCAAGTGTGGATCCTGATCGGAGGTACTTCCTGAGCTACTCCGATTGTGCCACGCTCTCCTCATGGCGTCAGTTGAAATACGGTTGGTTTTACCAACTATTACATAGGTGCATATGATGAAACTTCATGGTTTGTTAGTGTTCATCTACGGAAGATTCCTCCCAATCCTAAGGCTATGGAGCATTATTTATACATTTATTTGTGTGTAGTAGAGTTAGATATTGCACTGACCCTACACCCAGACCAAACCAACAAGACGGTTGTATGTACTGTTCCATTAGCTCTAGCATTAGATATTGAAGTCTGACTAAGGATATCAAAGTCCGTCCCTCTAGTGAACGGCCTGATTAAAATATCCGTAACGAAACGGTGAGTGCACACATCTATGGCGATAGAAATCCCTGGTCTGTCACGGGTACAAATGTTGTCATTTAGGCATTCTTCTCATACTACCTGAAAGATGCTGCTTACTATAATGCTTAGTTACATTGGATTTGCTTAAAAATAACAATGAGTCGAAAGGCAATAAATATGTATGTGGGAAAAAAATGTGATGATAAGAGCAATTTAGAGTAGTTATGTAGCAACTTAGGTTGACTAGTCAAAAGTTTACTTCAAAACTTAGGCATGCGTCAAAACAACTAGACCCCAGTATTCATTTACTTCCGTATTCTGCATAGGGGTTATATTTCCAATTATCTTATATTGAACGTTGAGAAGTGTTTGTGTTTTGAATACTAGTTTAATTCACGACATTAGTATGTGAATAGTCTATTGTTGGGAGATTTCTTTCCATCCCCCTAAGTTGAAGAGTTCTCTCTCCCCAGGGGACATCGTCATGCGGGATATCACAAGGTGCAATATTATGGTTCCTACTATTTCTTATCTTCACAAACGATCTTCTTGTAAACATAGGCTAACCGTGGGGACCCGTCAAATATGATGCTATCTCAAAAGCTTCCGATACCTATTACCTCACCTGCACGTAGCCAGGTAAGCTGATGCCGGAGCTCTCGATAACCATGTTCAGGACGCACGTTCTGTCCCACTTAGAAATCTCTAACGATGGTATATCTTTTATCTTTAAAGAAGACAAGATCCCTTTAGAATATTTCGAGTGAGGAGAGACCGGGTGGGTAGGTTTACAGAATTGATCATGCAAAGAGAAACTCAGTAAGAGTGACCTCTGTTCACTTAGTTTAAATAAACTAGCGATGAGTGAGTCTTTAGGCTACATTGACCAGCACACAACAATAGCTGCCTGTCCTGTAGTTCAAGAGGAGTATTTGTGGATTTATAAACAGCCTCTGAAACTGTGTTGCTGAAACAGCACTTCTTCAGTTGCGAATAAATTAAGCTCGCGGCTAAGCACTTGCATTTCGAAAGAAAGTCATATTTACAGCTGCCGTAGATTGCATGTAGGTATTGTACATGCCCGAAACCAAGGAACATCCTGATCATCATTCAAATGCGTTTGTGTGGTGTCTACATTCACATAATCCTAAGAAAAAATGTCAAAGTATTGGACAAATAAATAAACCGTATGGCGAATTATACCTCATTAATATTTTGAACTTCGTTCCAAATATCGTAATTCGATGCACCACATGATTTTGGATGTTGGTAGGTATCTTGTTCATTCCTACATAATTCCTACTAAAATCGATTACGGTATGTTATTTTATTTTAATAACAGACAACTTATGTAAGGATGCGTTGTGAGGATACCATTTTGTGTTTTAACATATAAAGCATATTCGTGCAATGGTTAAAATGGGCTTACACGAAGAGAGAAAATAAAGATCAAAATGACAGTATGCAGTGTTAGATATGTGGTACAAAAGCAGAATGGGCTTATTAGACAAATAATGTTACTATCACGACTGAAGGTCAAACTGTGAGTGTTAATGAGGTTGTTAGTGGTTGTATAAGTAATGGTAAGCAACCGGAATAAAATGCAAATATTTACTATTAAGAGCATCGTCAGATAATTATGATGTGACCTATGTCTTGAGCGGTTAATGTAGATATGGGACCCTGTCTATAAATACCGTTATCGATTTCCTAAAGGTTAAATAGACCACATAAGCCTTTATCCGTCAGAGAGTTATCAAGCAGACCCTTGAAATCAATTAAGGATCTGTTCCAGCAAAGACTTTTAAGGAGTTTCTTCCAAGTGGTCGGGTATATGACAGTAAAATATCTTGGCGTGACTGTGTACATTGGTGATAGTGTTTTCTTTGTTAAACAGGTCGCTTGATGAGGAGATAAAGCAAACCAACAAGGAAGTTGAGGAACAAGAGGTACCACTCAAAAGCCGACAAATGTAAGTAAGGTTTAATTTCAGGAGCTTAATCCAGAAGGGTTCTGGTTTTTATGCGTTACATCGATAGCAATAATCTTCCGTGTCACAGTATCTTAGTGGGCTTTTAGTGGATCCACACTGAATCCCCCTCAGTTTTCTTGGTATCTATGTGTCAGCAGTTGCTGTAAAGTAGACAACCATATTCCAGTATGGGAAGAACGCACATTTCATATAGTAATGATTTCGGTTTATGACACTGAAATTTCTTCATATAATTCCCGGTGGTCTTCTCGACTTGAAAACTTGAAATGCTCCATACTCTAAAAAGTTTACGCTATTTCTGTATCTAACCACCAGACTACGGATAACATTGATCAGCTATATTCCGCTTTGTAAAATCTAAGATTTAGGTTCCAGTTGCAGCCTACGTGCCTACATTCAGGGAAAGGTGCCATGTTTTAGTCCATTCACATAATTTGTCGGTTTCTTTTGGAGTGACGTGGTGATTGTATTTTCCTTAGTAGATGGTGAGAATAAGTAGCCTACTTTTAAGCCACCAGAAAAAGAAAGGTTGTACCATGTGCAAATTACTAGCATACGTCACTGATAAAAATAAAGAAGTAGAGTTGTCCAGTCACACTTACTCGTGCGGGTGACTGATAGACATAACTAATTGTTCCAGCCAACAAACGTAAGAGTGACCACAAAGATAATTAGTTAATTATATTACGACAAAGAGATGTGACTTATCATGTGAAAACTATTCACACCATAAGGTATACAGTGCTTTTGTGACATTAATAAATGTTAAGTACCAACAGAGAGACGGAAGTTTTTATTAACTGCGTCACGATGCATACTTGCACGGCAAAACTAATCCCACACTGAACCTAACGTGCTCCTAACTCTAACCTGAATCCCTGATCCACTCCTGACCGCGAACATAAAATAATTTTAACCATAAGTCATAGCCTACTCTAATAATTGGAAGAATCGTCAGAAACACTAATCTTCGAAGTGTTAACTTAGAACCTCAAATAGACGATTCCGCTTATATAAACTTCTTCTTTCACACCATCTTCCAGTTTTCGGCATTTTTAACAGCCATTTTATTGCCACATCCACAAACGAACGTATTGTGTAATAATTCCACACCCAACAAGCTACAAGTTTCACTGGAAAATTATACTCAGTATAAATATATGTCAATACGTAAAATAGTACGGAATATTTTATCATACATTTGCCTATAGAACGTGGCATCATTTTCATCACTGTTACTCAGATGAGTTAGCGACCTTGCTTCTGCAGTGCTACATAACGACATCTACTCCTATATAGGACTACATCGCCAAAGTTTGGTTGAAGATCAACCAGGATAAACGCAAAACGTGTAATCAAAAGTACAGGTATCGTAGTAAACTATTTTCTAATCACATGTGGTGTCAGCTGCCAGGATTTATGGAGTGTTATACCGAATCGATGCGTTTTCTCGCATTTCGATTACTTATGAGAAACTAGTAGCAATTATTTAAAAGAAAACTGAAATGAATCAGTATTCCTCATAAACATTTCACCGTTCATGATTGGTCTCACCACAGTTTCAGTTATTCGTTCCATTTTGGTTTTATTTTAATAAGACACTTCATAAGTTCGGCCACCTTAACTCAAATAACATTATGCCAAAATAGCGATTGAGACTAACAGTTATACTTACAGGTCATGGGGTTATATAGCCACCAGAAGTGCCGTTCGAAGACTGTAACATTTTACACGTGTTTTTTTAGATTTTAGCCTTTGCAACATAATTTGCCAGCAGCCTTATTCATTGTGCTCCAAAGAAGCATTTTTTTATCGGATACTAAACAATTTGCATTACACATAGCGTTATTATAAAATGGCAAGAATAAGTAAACGTTTAAGTTGTAGCAAACGATCACGAAATAGCTTAACCAATCAATATAAGAAGACCAGACCGATGTTCAGTGTCCTCAGTAATACTCTAGATAACCATTAAGTTAGAACTCTTGACACTTTATATGAAACTCACCGTGACAAGGTCTGTAACTGCCATGGTATACTGTCACCACAAAAGTCTCTAGATGAATTGACATTTAAACTCAACCAACTAGCACTACTAGCGAATATATGGGACCATAATAACGACAAAAACATAGAAAGCCTTACAAAAACTGAACGTCTGATTGACTTCATCGCAACAGATGCTGTAAAGAGATCTATTTCTTCATGTAAGGCGGTGGTATATAATATCCAGGACCACACACCTCATTGAAATATGGGACACATGTTTTAAAGCATGTGGTTTGCTGGAATTTCATAACCAAGTTATTAGACTTAATAAAAATTAAAGCGAAAAGACTGCTCATCATTATTCGAATTTGATTGTCTTAGGGAATACAAAAGTACTTACTGCGCCGTACAGAAAAGCTAAGGAATTAATCTATAGAATCATAAAGGTCACCCTAGATCTAACCCCCTCCCAGCACCGTATAAAATGTCGCGAGGCGTCCACACGGAATAACTGCACCATAAGTACTAGCCAACGAAAAATGTCCCCTGCCAAAATAAAGGAAGCTTATTTCATATCTGAGGTTATAATTCCATCACTCCATACTCCCTCAACAGGCAAATTAAAGACAATAGATATCGTCGATCATGATATGTCTCTAGAGGTAATATCATATAATGCCAACACCATCCTACGATGTTAGTAAATATGTGTGTACTAATAATTCTACTCTGGAGAAACCAACGTCACATCTTTTAAACGACTAGAATCTGGAGATTGTTGGCCAACCAAAGTCCATTCATCAAGGAGTTACTTCTGAAGATGACCCAACTAAACCTGAATTTATGACTAACCAATCCCAAGGAAGACCACAAAACATTCCGATCCGGGATAATGGCCACGCGCAGACTAAGCATCACACCCCGAATAAACAAAACTTCAGGATTATATTAGCCTCTGTAAATAAATTCTCTCCACTAGCTTGCAACGAACTCATAAGTACTCACACCAACAACGTAAACAATAAGTGCAAGTCTATTCAGCTTCCAGCCACACAGCAAGACATAAAAATGATGGACAATGGAATAAATGACATGTATACTCGCGTCCTCCATAATCTATTATCAACTGTCTATATATCGAGCACCAGTTCCTCACCCCTCATCTTTTACAAAATTCCACCAACTATAGTAAATGCCCTTGGGACGATAGAACGCGACAATTCAGAACATTACTCCAACCATCACTTATGAGCTCTCTTAATCCACATACGCACAACAACTCCACGCTTTCACCAATTTCAAACCCATCTTATAGTGACACAAATAAGGACGGTCGCAACTCCAACTATATAAATTCCAACTTTAATCATTATCATAACATAATCGACAGTGATCAAAATTTTTCCAGATACAGGACATAGTATGACAACTAGCGAAACAACTGGTTGACATAACTTCTAACCATATAATGTATGCGATTTTCTTAATCCCACACAGACTGAGGCAGCTAAAATTTCCGCTCTATTTCTCAGGTTAACAAGTTCGAATAAACTCATTAGTACTTATAATGAACCCAATTCTAACCCTGACTATCAATATGAACTGTCCGAAGAGCAACAATCCCTTACATTTTACTCATACTGTACCTCTGAGCAATCATCCATCACCTACTTTCTGGTATCCGAGCCACGTTACATATACCTTCACCTAACAGGTCTTCATTAAGTAGGGTTTTGAACTCGATTAACGAATTGCTGCAGCAAACATGTTCAGGGAGTTTATTCCATAGTGTTGCACATCTCACTGTAATGAAGTTTTGACGTAGCTGTGTACGACATCGCTGGATAATGATAGTATTTTCTTTACTACACAGGATGCGTGGGGAGATGTAGGAAGTTGGCAGTGATGTTGGAGAGTAAGTGGCACCACTAATAAGGCTATATATGAGAGTAAGACTTGATTTCAGGAGTCGGAACCAGAGGGGTCCTAGCCTTAATTTATCGAACTGTTGGAGGTAAGTGTATATACCACAGTCGCCTAGTAAGCTTTTAGAGAATGCTTACTGAACTCTCTCAATCTCCATCAAATCTGTTCATCTAGAGTTGTTGTAGAGTAGACAATCATATTCTAATATTGGAAGAATACACTTTTGTATAGTAATATTTTTGAGTTTAAATTGCGGAAATTTTTTCTGATAAATCAGGTTAGCTTTCACGCCTTGGATGCTTGGAATGATACCTGCTCAGAGAAGTCCATGTTATTGGTCCGCAAATCTCGAACAATGTTTAGAGACTTTATTTGCGTTGTGTGTTGGTGAAGCCTTAAGACCGATCAAAATATATCCACTTTTGTGTACTATTAGGGAGGGGGGAGACGCCATATTTTAGTCCATTCTGATGACTTGTCAACTTGTTCTTGGATTATTTTGGTAATCGTGTTTTTATTTGTGATGGAATGGAGTAAATAGACTACCATTAGGTCATCAGCAAAAAGGAAGGTTTGACCTTGCACGAATTGCTGGCGTACATCATTGATGAAGAGGTGAAAGAGTAATAGCTCAATACACTCCCCTGTACAACCCTGAAGTTGCACACGGTATATGACCAAGTTACGTTTGGATTATTACCAGAGCAACTTCTAACGATTGAACCCACTCTTACGAATGAGAAGAAATCAGAAGGCAATGAAGGATGGAAGAGAAGTTATATTTGATCGGGAATGGAGCGGCAATGGGTTAGCAGCGTCTAGGCTGGCAAACTAGAGAGGGTTGCTTGTTTCGGTACGGCGTGGCGAGATCTGGTGGTGATGCGTGACCGAGCGCCTTCAACTTAGTAGTGTCGGCTAAAACAAACATGGTCAGCATCAATGTCGAAACCTATGTAACTATTTATTTTGGGGATTATTTACCGCTACAACCCCATTAACTGAATTTACTGGCTTTGAGTAGCTGGAACCGAACCTTACGATTTGGCGGCGCCCTTCTAGGAATGATTTAAACCATCGTAGCAGTGGGCCCTGTATGTCGTAAGAGTGTAGTTTTGAGAGGAGAAGGTTGTGAGGGACATTGTCGAATGCTTACTGAAGTGAAAATAAGGTACTATTATTGAGAAGCCTTCGTCTCTTCCAAGGGTTATATAATGAAAAATTTCTAAAGGAATTCCGAATGTGAAGTAGCACAAGAGAGTTTTTCCATGAACCCATGTTGAGGTGGATTGATCAGGTTTTCTGAAAGTAAGAATGGTGACAGATGTTATGGGTGACTTTTCCATGATTATGGACAGCACAGATGTCGTATTATTTAGCCTGTACCTTTCTATAACATTAAGTGATTCACCTTTGAATCGCGGAGTTATGCACAATGTCTTCCATATGGTTGGATAATACCCATTGTCCATAGATAGAGTAAATAGTTCCAGCCAGAGAAGTGGTAATTCTTTACCGCCATATTTCATTAGCGATGCTGGAATGCCATCAGGCCCATTATCATTAGGCTTTTCCAGGGTAGCTATGGCTCTCTTGATATTTGGACTGGTAAATTCAACTTTAGAGAGACGCTTGGATGTCACAATAGATAAGGATATCGTAACGTTTCCGGTTTCTGTGGAACAGCATGTGAAGAAATAGTTAGTAAATTGTTTGCAAATAGAAACTGTGTCGTTTTTAATACCGTGTGGCAAGTGGGAAGTTGATTAGATTTTGGATCAAGGCTAGGTTTGGATAGCCAGATCATTGAGAAAATTGGGTTTATATTATTCGATGCTTTGGTTTTCATATTTAGTAAGTATTTGTGCTGGGCGGTGTAGAGATTTTCGACTATTTTGTATACATTATATAATGCAGTTATGCCATGGCACTTATGGTATCGAAGACTCAGGTGTCTCATTTTTCTCTTAAGAAGTTTTGGAATATTTGGACGTGTACTATTAACGTCAGCCACATGTTCCGCATATGGAGCTATGCAGTCTATGCAGCTTATCAGATTGCTATAGAGGACTGAGATGGCTGTGTCAATATTTTCAATAGTGACATGTGAGTCCCATCTTATGCATCGAATGAGTTCCTCAATATTCTTCCACGTTTCGTTGCTGTACTTTCGGTATTTCCATTTTTTAGGTCCGTTTGGATAGAGATTATTTGTGGATTGGTAATTAAATTTGCTTTATACTGATTTGTGGTCGTTATTGTGGGATTCAGAGCTGACATTCACTGAGGTTGGATTAAAGTTGATAGTATAAAGGAGGTCAAGGGTATCGTTTCCCCTGGTTGGGGTTTGGACATGTTGTGTTCAACTACTAAATTCAAGGACTAGACACCTTATGGAGGCGACGGCTAAAATTAAGCCTAATCTTCTTTTATAAAATATTAAACAGATTAACGTTCTCATCGCCTAATACAATTCAGCTCGAGGAACCCTCTTGCTATAACTTACGCAATTCAGCCTCGAAAATAAAAATATCGCATTCTAAATTCGCTCTTTATATGAATTATTTTACAAATAAATTCTCGAGAATCTGGAACCATTTGCCTCAAGCGATTCGGGAAACAGATTCACTTCCTTTATTTGTACGGCATGTTAGTAACTTCATCTCTTCTGAAATCTTGTCAAAAATGTTCACACCAACTACTGTTTCTTACTCCACTAGCAAAATAATAGGGACTCTGAACGTGTGAGCACCACTCACCTGTCTTGGTCATTTGATAGTATTCTTCCATTTTAATCAGCCTATAAGCATAAGCGGCATGTTGGAAGTATAGTTACTAATCCTGCCCATTAGTTTTGTCAACCCCGGTATACCAGTGCTGTTGTTTTGTGTTCTCCCTTCTTTTGTCTTTCCTCTAGTTATAGAAAATTATGTGCAAGACAAATATGGAACTTACTGGCACAAAACTATTGCCTTTTCCTCAACACCCAAGTTCCAAGTATCCTTGGTCCTATCTCGCGTCTGAACATGCACAGTGATCCAATCTGCTAACCTTCAGCCGTTTTTTGGAACTGTAACGCATTGGTCAAGAAGCATGCGGTACTTTGTCATATATGCACCATGCTACAACACATATAATTGGTGTCCTAATACTGTGAAATTAGTTGCGATTGGTTTGGTTCTCAATGCATATCTTTATACTTATGAAAGTCCTGACACTAACATTTCGTCGAAATATTTGTATGTATGTAAACTTATATCATTCAGAACGTGCCTGTAAACTGGCATGCTCTCATGTACACAACGATACTTGAGAATAAAAACTTTATTTATTTATTTATTTATCGTCTCTATTAGTTTAGAGAGTCGATGTAAAGTGAGTGGCGACTTCCAGCTGATGTTTGGCAAATTAAAGTCTCCACCGATTAGTTCGGATGCGTGGGGTTGCTGTGAGTCCACGAGGAGCATAGTGTTTAGATTTTTGTCGTAGGTGTTGTCTGCGTTAGGTGGTCTACATATACATCCTACAAGTAGGCACTTTTAATGGCCACAGGCTATACTTACCTATGTTAAAACCCCTGTTTTACGAAGTTGTTCATTACTGAACCAACAGACCTTTAGATTGAAACGCACGTAGATTATGGTGCCACCTACACTAGTGTTGTGCCTATCGGTTCGGAAGAGAGTATAATTATCGATGTTTATTGTGTCATCTGATAAAGTTGGTTTACACCAGGTTTCGGTAATAAGCACGATACTGGGGTTAGTAATGAACATAATAGATTTGAGATAGTTGGTCTTGTTCATGAGTGATCTAGCGTTCATTAAAATGACGAGTAACTGTGATTTTTAATGAAATGTAAGGTCCTGCAATAGTACGCCTGTTTTGAACGATTTAGGTGTCAAAGCATTGATTGAGATGAATGGCCTTCAACTATCGTCAGGAATGGTGTCAGACGTTTTAATTAGTGTGACCAGGTGGCTCAATGATAAGTTGATTGATATTTGTGTCTCCGAATAGCCCTGAGTTGGGGGCATCTTGGGTTGTCTCGACTGTCATGATAGAATCTAGAGTAATAAGGCAGTTGTAAGGAATGGAAGCAGTTTTATTATGTTTGTAGTGAATCTTAGTATAACTACAATTGCCGGTTAAGGAACCAGCGTGATAGGAAAACATTAGTTCTGTTTCATGCAGATTTCTTGGTCGGTTAAACGGATTTAAGGTATGTGTGGGTCAGGCCCAAAAATGCCTTTAAATCTGCGAGGAGTGTTATTCAAAGATGAATAGTTAAATTTTTCTAGGTTTTACGATATATAGGTTTTTCTGGAGGGTGCGTTCCTTTTCCGATTCCATGGGTATTGTGATAATGCTTGGGAGTCCTGTGGCTTTAAATTTATTGTTTGCCCTTTGGGCTAAATAGAGTAATCGATAGTGTAATCGTTAGGTGTCTAGGTTTGTGACTTAGTAAAACTGTTGTAGTTCAGTATTGGGCTAGTTGGGCGGATGTCAGAGGGTAACACGTTTCTTAATATCTCTGGTAAATCCAAGTCGACTTCTTTGGTGTTTCGTGTGTAGTTAGAATTATTATACTTTATTCCCTGTGACATTCCCTCTTTTAATGGTTTTATCTAATGTGCTTAAGACTGGTGCTATTGAGCCCATCTTGTGTTCCATGATTGTTGGGGTTCTCGCGAATAAAATTACACCTCGTTACCTGCTAACAAACGTATGACCAGTGACACAACAACCAGTAAGCTAAGCTATTCGCAGCGCCCCAGCCCAGCTAACTAAAGAGAGAAGTCCAAAGTCAGCAAGAAGCTTCTAATTCCACAGGCAGTCCAGCAAACGAACGAACATTCACACATCTCATGCGTATATATACAAAAAGAGAGAGCGTCCTTGAAATGTTACAAATAGCGTACTAAAATAAACAACGAACCAATAAGATTTAGCGTCTCACTAAGTGGGTAACACGAACTGAAGGTGAAAAGGGAAATTTCTGGCGCAAAAATAAGAAATTTAAATTTACACAAATAAATCACAAAAGTAACAGGTTTACTAAGAGAATTCTGGGTATCTAACATCCCCAACACCTCCCCCGTTTTTATAGAGAACGTTCTTGGGGTTCACTTGCAATTTGACTGTTGGTCGCCGCTGTCTGAGTGACCGTCTTCTGGCACATATGCTGATTGGCTTTTGGTCCGCTTCATCTACAGGCGATGGGGGTAGATTGAAAGTATCCAGAAGGACTTCCAGCGGGAGATTTTGACTTGAAGTGGGTCGATCTGCAGCTATTCGAACACGCAGCTGATTCCAGTGTCTAATCTATCTCTCCCCCTTCACCTCTACTTTGTACATAACATGGCCCCGTCTTTCTACCACACGGGCCTCCGTCCAGGGTCTGTGGTTGGGTCTATAATCACGAGCGTACACCGGACACCCAACCTCATACATCGGCAACTTCTTGGTCTCTGTACATGTGGTCCTGCTTGGTAGCATCAGATTGTGGATTGTCTTAAGTTTCCTACCCATAAGGGCTTCCGCTGGAGACTTCTCTGGCAATGCACCATTTGGAGTCGTTCGATAGACGAATAAGAAGTTTTGTAATCATTCGATGGGCGTCTCCTCCCCTTTAGACTTAATTAGAGCCCTCTTGAAGGTACTCACGAATCTCTCCGCCTGGCCATTGGACTGCGGGTGATAAGGTGGTGAACGGTAGTGTGTGATGGCCAGTCGTCGGCAGAAATCCTGAAACTGGGTTGAAGTAAACTGGGACCCGTTGTCTGAAACAATCACATCTGGCAGGCCGTTTCTGGAGAAAATCTCAGTGAGGATCTGTAGCGTCTTCGTAGTAGTCGGTGGCACTACGGGGAAAATCTCCGGCCATTTTGAGAAGGCATCCACCGCGACCAAGTAGGTAACTCCGCTGACTGGGCCGGCAAAGTCGATATGTATTCGTGACCACGGATACTCAGGCTGTGGCCAGACTAATGGTGGGGCTCTAGAGTTGAACTTCGCTGCCTGCTGACATTGTGTGCACCTGCCCACCAAGTCGACAATGTGTTGGTCCATCAGCGGCCAGTATGCAAAACTGCGGACTATGGACTTCATTCGTCTTGTTCCAGGGTGACCAGTATGAAACTGTTTCAGGACTCTCGATCGTAGGGACCTTGGCACAACTACTCTTTCTCCAAACATTAGACAATCATCTACGATGCATAATGAATCTCGACGGTGGTAAAGCTGCTTCACATCACCCTCGAAACCGATGTTCGGCCACCCTTTCATGACATATTTCATAGCTTTTCTGATCAGTGCATCGTTCTTGGAGGCCATTTGAATGTCTGACACTGATACTGTCAACGCACGGACTGCGTTCGTTAAGTAGGATGCTGCGTAGTCTTCTTTGGATAGTGAGGCAATGACTGTGTCGTCTTCCACAATAGAGTTCTCGCTGATTAGTCGAGACAAGGCGTCTGCTTGACCGAAATTCTGAGTGCGCCTGTACTGAATATCAAAATCATATCCCAACAAGATTAGGGCCCAGCGTTGCAGACGATTCGCTGAATGAAGTAGAATACCGGACTTCTGACCAAAAATTGTGAGCAGAGGCTTGTGATCCGTCAGCAGTGTAAATCGCCGTCCATACAAAAATTTATGGAAACGTCTTACAGCAAAAACGAGAGCGAGCGCTTCCTTTTCTATCTGTCTATATTTTCTTTCCGCTTGAGTTAGTGCACGGGCAGGATGCATCATTGCTTTTTCCCCTCCATTAGGAAATACGTGGGATATAACTGCGCCTATCCCATGACTTGAAGCGTCGGCCGCTACGATGATTGGTAATTTTGGATCGTAGTGCGTCAGCAGCATGTTAGAACTCAGTACAGACTTCAGGTTGTGAAAGGCTAAATCGCATTCCTTGGTCAAAATCCAAGGTATGTTCTTTCCAAGCAGGTGGTTTAGTGGGTGACGTATCTGATGTAATGATGGAACAAAAACTGAGTAGTAACTGATCATTCCAAGGAAGGATCTGAGTGAAGAGACATCTGTAGGTGCTGGCATTTGTTGAATAGTACGAATGTTTTCTTGGTCTGGTCGGCGTCCTCTTTCATCAAAAATGAATCCTAAGTATTTTACTGACCTCAGGAAAAATTGACGTTTTTCACGGCGGAGCCTGAACCCATTCTCACAGATGCGTTGTAGCACTGTTATCATACGCTCATGAACCTCTTCTGGCGAAGTAGCGACAATCAAGATATCATCTAGATAAGCAGCAACCCCCGTGATGCCAGCTAAAATAGTATCCATTAGTTGCTGAAAAATGGAGGCCGCTGTCTTGACGGCAAATGCCAAACAGTTGTATTGAAACATCCCACGATGAGTATTAATTGTCACTGGCTCTCTGCACTCGTCAGCCACTTCCACTTGTAGATAAGCATCAGCAAGGTCTAACTTTGCGAAAAATTTCCCACCGTTTAGCATAGTAAATAATCCTGCCGGAACTGGTAGGGGATAATGATGTTGTTCAAGGGCTGCGTTAAGGCCTGTGGAAAAATTTGCACATATGCGTATTGTGCCGTTCGCCTTCTTGATAACCACAATCGGTGCCGCCCAAGCAGAGTAGGAAACAGGCGTGATAACCCCTTGCTGCTGTAGGCGATTGAGCTCTTCATCGACTTTGGGTAATGCTGCATATGGCACTGGTCGCTTAGGACGAAAAACAGGTTTAGTCCCTTGCCGTAGTCGAAGAGTAGCTTTCATTTATATATTTATTTATTTATTGTAGAGCAGCAACCCAGACCAGGTTGAAAAATAGATGGAAACTCTGCCAATATCTTCGACGTGTAGTTCTCTGGCTCTGGGGTTTGATGTACCAGTTGGCATACAGTGCTTAATGGGACGTCGGCTAAGCGCAGTTGGTCAAACCAATCTAATCCCAGCAAATTTAAATCAGTTGTCGTAATATAACATACCCCAGTGAACGTTATATCCCGAAAGGATACAACACACTTCAACTGTCCCAACATGCGCAAATAATTACCACATGCTGTACGCGCCCTCTGTGTAGTTGGCTCTATGCATGGCCTGCCCATTCTAATCCAAAATTTCTGGGATATAATCGTATTATCTGAAGCAGTGTCTACTTGCAATCTAAATATATACCCATTAATATTTAGAGTAATAAATTTCCTCTTACCTGGGGTAGAGGTATGACATGATGCAAGCAAACTCAGTGAATTTTTGCTAGGTCGCGAAACAGGCTTCTTAATGTTTCTGTACCGATGTGATGGCTGCTGCAGCTTCTGGCGTTTGCAATACCCATCCTTATGACCGACGGAGGTACAGGTTCTGCAACGATGGAGCTTGTACGGGCAGAATCTAACAAAATGTCATGCTCCACAATGCCAGCATGGCGTTGGGGGCTTCGTTTTCGATGACAGAGCTAAGTTGGAATGAGATGAGCTGGATGCAACAACTGAAGGCGTGCTATTGTTTGACGACTGACGTACCGTGTGGACTTCAGAGTTGTATTTACCACCAGACTGGACCATAGAAATATCACGCTGGATGTTGATCAAACGTTGGTATTCATTAGCGATGTCAGACAGCGTTAATTTAGGATCTTGATCAAGTCGACATAGCAGCCGTGTTCTAATATCGCTAAACTTCTGCGATTGTAGACTGAAAATAAGGATAAATGCTTTGAACTGATCTTCTGTAAGAGATTTGAGACGAAAACGTTCACATTCGCGATTTACGATGCCAACGTGAGTAAGGAAGTCACTGCCTTCGTTCATAATTAACTTGAGGCATCGGTAACGAGTATTGAATAGGGAGGAATTGTCTCCAAACTGCTGACTCAGTGACTGGACAGTTTCAGCAAATGAGCGGTCACATGGGTTCTGTAGCAGGATCAAATTGCAGTATTTGTCTAACTCACTTGGACCCAACTTGCGAAGTAGCAGCCGGACTTTCCAAGCATCATCATACGTTGCAAAATCAAATTTAAACAGATCTTCATTGCGCCGAAACCACATATCAAAAGTAATGTTTGAATCAGGATCATAGTGAAACTCAGCAATGCTGTTTGCAACGCCATCGACTGAAGGTGCAGTGGTAGTGGATGTGCTAGGTGAGGAAGTAGATGAAATTTTCGCGTCCGCAAGCATTTGAATCAGCTTTAGCTGCTGCTCCCATAATAAGTCTATTTTTGATGGATCCATTTTAACACCAGCCTCGTCGCCACTTGTTGGGGTTCTCGCGAATAAAATTACACCTCGTTACCTGCTAACAAACGTATGACCAGTGACACAACAACCAGTAAGCTAAGCTATTCGCAGCGCCCCAGCCCAGCTAACTAAAGAGAGAAGTCCAAAGTCAGCAAGAAGCTTCTAATTCCACAGGCAGTCCAGCAAACGAACGAACATTCACACATCTCATGCGTATATATACAAAAAGAGAGAGCGTCCTTGAAATGTTACAAATAGCGTACTAAAATAAACAACGAACCAATAAGATTTAGCGTCTCACTAAGTGGGTAACACGAACTGAAGGTGAAAAGGGAAATTTCTGGCGCAAAAATAAGAAATTTAAATTTACACAAATAAATCACAAAAGTAACAGGTTTACTAAGAGAATTCTGGGTATCTGACATCCCCAACACTGATAATATTATTATACGACGGTTGCTCTTTGTTTCTAGTGAATCCAAGTCTATATCGCGGATACTAGGTGTATCGTTTCTGTCATTCTAAGTTTTTACACTATTCTGACTTTTAATTGTTTCAACCGATGTATCTGAAAGTAGTAGTTTTATAGTCTTCTTGTCAAGTACACTTTTTTTGCTGTCAATGTTAGAGTTGGTGTGGCACTTAAATACTGGAGGTCTTTTGCTGAACTTGCTTGACATACGCTGACAGGGAGTCTTATCAGGTACTTGCATTGTATTTTTATGCAGGGAGTCTTATCTAATCATATTGGATGAGTTTAGAAAATCTTTTGTCTCTACTGGTGTATTGAACTTGAATAATACGGTGTACTTACGCCATGAAGGCTTTTATTTAGAGCAAGGCACATCAGTCATATTGCTTGCATTAAGGAGCTTTCTTTTCATAGTTTGTAGAGGACAGGCATCGGAAACATTTAAGATTGTGACATTGTTAGGGCGTTTGATGCGTTCAAAATTTCGGAGCCTACGTAATCGATGATACTATGATCTGACGTTTCGGTGTTATCGGGAGTGATGAGGCATTTGAGAGGGCTGAGAATATTAAGGTGGCTATGAAGGTCTAACAAGTCCTCCCTGCGCTTTCAGTGATCTGCAGTTTGTCTCGCTAGGAAAGGCTTATTTACGTCTTCAACAATGACGACAGAAGCATATCTGTTGGGTTCTATTCGACTTACGTCGCGTGGGGCTCTGGATTTCTCTAGTGGTGGAAGGGAGTATGGGACCGGAGCCTTTTTCTCGTTTAGCTAGATGCTTGGAGTTAGAGGCTGTTAAAGTTTCCGTAGACATTTTTCAATCAGGTTTGATGAATGATGCGATTAGATAGTAATAGGAATGAATATACTTATACTTTATGAAAACTGTGGAACCGAAAAAAACTAAGTAAATGCACAAGCTAAGCACAATAGCTTACCCGATTCAGCTAATAATTCCAAGAGGGATAATATGTATGATTTCCTGGAATGACAGTTAATGTTTTTTTTTATAATTTTAGTAAATGGACACAATCTCAATTTACGCGACATTGAATATATGACTGATGGCTGAATGCAGTTTAGTTGGGATTGCATTTGGTAACATTGGAAGATGATATTTGCTTCAAGCAATTAGATAAGTAGTCCACAAAGGTTTGGTTGCAATGTATGCGTTTGAATGTTGTGTGATGTAGTTCATGTAATGACAATATCCTAAGGATCTTGAGACAGAACACCATCCGATTCGTAGCGCGAGCCCAATCCTCTGATGTTCTTGGCTCAAACTTTGTCATAGATAACTATATTTTATTTTGTTACGACAGAGTCACTTAAATGGGTCGGAGTTTTCTTGCGTACGTATTCAGGATTTTAAAATGTGGAAAACATCAGTAATGACGTCCTTAACGGAGTACCTGACTCGATATGGCTAAAAGTACAAGTAATAACTACCAACTACTACTAGGCTGTATATATAGGGCTCGAAATAATCCTAAATTAGTAGACACTTCAATAATTGCTTCATTGGGACACGCTGCTACCCTCATCTTTGAATATAAAATAATTTATCGAGACCTTAATTCCCCCGGAGTCGATTGGCGCACATTCTCTGGCACGACATTTCATGAAGCTATAATCACGCATATCAATATACACGACTGACAATAGAACGTGTTTACCTATAAGGAATAACGAAACCCTCGACTTGATACTCCGTCACAATATAATGCCGATATCCACAGAATGTGGCGAAAAACTTTACGGCAGTGATAACACCACAGTCCTGTGCATCCTACCATTGTTTGTAAAAGGTAGCAAGTACAAAATGAGTTATCGGCGCTTTTAGTATAAAGACTTTGACCGTGTTGACTGGGGCATCTTTCATAACTTAGTTGGATGCTGTGACTGGGCCAGCTTTTTTACCAGTGACAGCATTATCGAAATACTGGAAATATTCTACCGTACCATAAAACCCTTACTATTTATTTATTTATTTATTTTAATCACATACTACTCATTTACAATAAGCGTTGTGAAGAAACCATTTTGGGTTTCATCAGTTGAGTATAATAATTCAATAAATCAAATTAGCGAAGTAGTATTAAGAGTATAAACGCTAATGTAATGTAGGACGTGTAAATAAAAAAAGAAAAAAAACGAAAATGAAAAAAGAAGAAAAAGAAAAAAATAAAAAAATAAAGAATAATTCTAAAGAGTTCAATGCATAGTCGTAGCTTAGACTTTGCATAAATAGGTTTGTTAGCCAACTAATAAACCCAGCATAATTAAAAGGTCAAGTTGTAATCAAAATTTAGAATCGGTTTATAAGTGATGACAGAAGACAGATAATAGTAATAATAATAAAGTACATTGGAACAGAGCGAAAATATGCACTAATAACCATGTAAAATATATAGAGAATTATAGTAATGGAGAGATCAAACAGTGCAATTAACAGTGTGGTGAAATTGTGTATTGTCACTCAGGTGATATTGGAAGGGTGAATATTAATAATAATAATAATAATAATAATAATAATAATAATAATAGTAATAATAAAGTAGACAGATAATAATAATGTTATTAACAATGATAATAATAAAGTAGACAGATAATAATTATAATACTAATAATAAAGTAGATTGGGACACAGTGAAAGTATGCACTATTAACCATATAAAATACATAGAGAGTTATATTAATGGAGAGGTCATGCAGTGCAATTAAGAGTGTGATGAAATTGTGAATTTTCACTCAAGTGATATTAAAGGGGTGAAATTTCTGAATAAAGAAGTGTGCTTGTGTGTGTGTGTACATGAATAAGTATATGGTGTTGAAATTCAATGGATAATTACAGTATGGATTCAATGTGAATAGGATTATTAGGCAACTAATGAACCCAACATAATTAAAAGGTCAGATTGTCATCAAAGTAGTGAATTGGTGTATAACTGATGATATAAAGATGGATAAGATTAAATGTCGGTGTAATCAAATTATTAGTTTTCGCATAAGTGAATTAAGGTGTATGCGTGTAGATTGGAACAATATGAAAATATGCATTATTAATTATGAGTCCTTAGGCATATGGTGTATTATGAATATATGTGATAAATTTTAAAACTGTTTATACGCAGCTGGGACCATGTTTATATATATGATCAGTTATTTTAGGGTAGTTGAGGAGGTTACATAGACCTTCACCTGAGAGGTATTCTTGAAGTAGTGTTTTGAACGCGGCTAACGACTTGCTGCAGCGAATATGCTTGGGAAGTTTATTCCATAGAGTCGCATATCTCACTGTGATAAAGCTCTGGCGTAGCTGAGTGCGACATCGCTGGATAGTAATAGTATTTTCCTTATTACGTAGGTTATGTGTGGAGGCGTAGAGGATGGGCTGTGATGTCGACGCGTAAGTTGCGCCACTAATAAGGCGGTACATGAGGGTAAGGTTTAGTTTTAAGCGTCGGAGCCAAAGGGGTTCTAGCTTTAGTTTATCGCATCGTTGGCGATAAGTTTGTGTACTGTAGTCACCTAATAAGCTCTTAGTAAATGTTCGTTGAATTCGCTCGATTTTCATCAAATCTAAGCGTCTACAGTTGATGTAGAGTAGACAACCGTAGTCTAATATTGGACGAACACACTTTGTGCATAGTAATATTTTCGAGTGTAAATTGAGAAAATTTTTTCATATAAACCCGGTTAACTTCCTCGCTTTGGAAGCTTGAAATGCAACATGCTCCGAGAAGTTAATGCTATCAGTATATCTTAGCCCCAAATCTTGAACGACGCTTAGAGGTTTTATTTGCACTTCGCATAGGTGGAGACTGAGGTTCCATCTGCGACCAGTGTAAATATATCCACTTTTGTGCACGTTTAGGGAGAGATGCCATATTTTGGTCCATTCTGATAAGTTATCAATTTCCTTTTGTATTATTTTAGTAATAGTGTTTTCATTTGTAGTGGGTGGGAATAAATAGGCAACCTTTAGATCATCTGAAAAGAGGAAGATTTTACCATGCACAAATTGCTGGCACACATCGTTGGTGAAGAGAAGAAAGAGCAATGGTCCAATTACGCTTCCTTGTAAAACTCCGCTAGATACATTTACTGGCTTTGGGTAACTGGAGCCGATTCTTACAATTTGGCGGCGCCCTGTGAGGAATGATTTAAACCAACTTAATAGTGGATTTCGTATGCCATAGGAGTGTAGTTTTGAGAGGAGAAGGTTGTGGGGGACACAATCAAATGCTTTACTGAAGTCAAAATAAAGTACAATAGTTGAGAAACCTTTGTCTCTTCCAAGTGTTATATAATCAAAAAATTCCAAGTGGCATGTAGCACAAGAGCGTTTTTCCATGAACCCATGTTGAGATGGATTGATCAGATTTTCCGAAAGTAAGAATGATGACAACTGTTTATGAATGACTTTCTCCATGATTCTGGACAGCACGGATGTCGTATTAATTGGCCTGTAATTTTCTATAACGTTGCGTGATCCATTTTTGAATCGCGGAGTTATGAACGATGTTTTCCACATGGCTGGATAATGCCCTTTGTCCATAGATAAAGTAAAAAGTTTCAGGCAGAGAAGTGGTAAATCTTTTCCACCATATTTCATGAGGGAAGCAGGAATGCCATCAGGCCCATTGTCATTAGATTTTTTTAGCGTGGCTATGGCTCTCTTTATGTTTGTGCTGGTAAATTCAACTGTAGAGAGACACTTAGATGTCATCATGGATACGGGGTTTGCGGTGGCTCCAGGTTCTGTGGATCAGCATGAGGAGAAGTAGCTACTAAATTGTTCGCTAATGGAAGCTGGGTCGTCGTCGATACCGTCTTTTGTGATGAATAGTGTGGGAGGTTTATTAGATTTTGAATCAAGGCGAGATTTGAATAGCTTGATCATTGATGAAATTGGGTTGATACTATTCAATGCTTTTGTTTCCATATTGAGTAAGTATTTGTGCTGGGCACTGTCGAGATTTTCGACTATATTGAATACATTATATAATGCGGTTATGTCATGATGCTTATAGTATCGAAGCCTCAGGTGCCTCAATTTTCTCCTAAGACATTTCGGGATATGTGAGCATGCATTGTTAATATCAGACACTCGTTCTACGTATGGGGCTATGCAGTCTAAGCAACTGATCAGATTGCTGTAGAAGACTGAGATGGCTGTGTCGATGTTTCCAGTAGTGAGATAAGAGTCTCATCTTATGCATCGAATGAGTGCCTCGATATGCTTCCACGTTTCATTGGTGTACCTTCGATATTTGTATTTTTTAAGTCCATTCGGGTTGAGATTATTTGTGGGTTGGTAATTAAACGTGCTTATTACTACTTTATGGTCGTTATTGTGAAATTCAGAGCTGACATTAACTGATGTTGGGTTAAAGTTAATAGTAAAAAGGAGATCAAGGGTATTGTTGACCCTAGTTGGGATTTGAACCTGTTGTGTCCATCTACTGAATTCTATCATCTCTATCAATTTTGAGAATCGTTGTGAAATGTGTGGCGACATCCAGTCGATGTTCGGCAAATTAAAGTCTCCACCGATTAGTTTGGATACGTGGGGTTGCTGTGAGGCCAGGAAGAACAGAGTGCTTACATTTTTGTCATAGATGCTGTCTGCGTTGGGTGGTCTGTATATACATCCTACAAGTAGGTACTTTTGATGGCCAATGGCTATACTTACCCATGTTGAATCCTCGGTGTCACCTAGTTGTTCGTTATTGAACATACAGGCCTTCAGATCGGAACGCGTGTAGATTATGGTGCCACCTCCACTAGTGTTTTGCCTATCAGTTCGGAAGAGGGTATAATTATCGATATTAATTGTGTCGTCTAATATAGTTGGTTTACACCAAGTTTCGGTAATCAATATCACACTGGGTTTAGTAATGATCATAATAGATTTGAGGTAATTGATTTTGTTTATAAGTGACCTAGCATTAATTGAGACGACGAGCAACTGTGACCTTTCGTGATGTGTAAGGTCCTGCAACAGAACACGTGTTTTGAACGAGTTGGGTGTCATAGCATTAATTGAGATGAATGACTTTGAACTGTCATCGGGTTGGGTACTTGATGTTTTAATCGATACAGCCAGTCGGTTTATTGATAGGTTGGCTGATGTTTGTGTCTCCGAGTGGATCTTTGATGGTGTATCTTGGGCTGTCTCGTCTATCAAAGTTGCGTCTGGAGTAGTAGTGTAGCTGCAAGCAGTGGAAGCAGTTTTATAATATTTGTAGTGAATCCTAGTGTGGATGAGGTTGCCGGCTGGGGAACCGGCGTGATTGGAAAAAAATGGTTTTGTCTCATACGGTTTCTTTGGCCGGCCGAGCAGAGTTCAGGTATGTGTGGGGCAGGCCCAAGAATGCCCTCACACCTGCGAGGACAGTTTATCAATGTTGTATAGTCAAATTTATGTATATTTTGTCTTATAGAGGTTTTTCTGGAGGGTGCGTTTTCTTTACTTGTCCATGGATGTTGTGATAATATTTGGGAAGCCTGTGGCTTACCATTTATTGTTTGCCCTTCAGGCTGAATAAAGTGTTCGATACTGAAATCGTCGTCAGATGTCTGGGTTTGTGGCTTAGTATAAGTGTTGTAGCTAACGGTAGGGGCCAACTCATTGCTTATTGTTTCCAATGAATCCAAGTCAACTGCTTGGGTGTTTAGTGTGTAGCTACTATTATTATTTTTAATGTTTCTTGCAGCATCCCAGCTATTAGTAGTTTTATCTGATGAGCGTAAAACTGGTGCTACTGAAATCATCTTGAGTTTCCTGCCAACATTTTTACGCAGAGTGCTGCTTTTTGGAACTGGTAAATCCAAGTCAATAACGTGGGTACTAGGCGTATTGTTGATATCTTCCTCAATAGCTTTTACAGTATTTCGACTTTTAATGGGTACAACCGATGCTTTTGAGGGATGTGGTTTTATAATCTTCTTGTCAAGTAAACTTTTTAAGCTGTCGATGTTAGATTTATCGTAACGCTTAAACAATAGATCTTTCTTGCTGGACTTGCCCGACATACGTTGACAAGGAGTCCTATCTGGTACTAACTTTATGTTTTTGAGCACAGGGTCTAGTCAAATCATACTGGATGCATTTAGAAATTCTTTTGCTTCCGTCGGTGTGTTGAATCTGAATAGTACCGGTGTACTTAGGCCATGGGGGCCTTTATTCAGTCTTGTACATGAGCATGGGGCGTTAGTCATATTGCTAGCTTTAAGAAGGTTACATTTCATAGTTTATAGAGGACAGGCATCAGAAGCATTTAAGATTATAACATTGTTAGAGCGTTTAATGCGTTCAAATACTTCGGAGGCTACATAGTCGATGATATTGTTCATTACATTAAAATGATATGATGTTTCAGTATTATCTGGATTGATGAGGCATTTGAGAGGGCTGAGAATCTTAAGGTTATCATAAAGGCCTTTCAAGTTGTCACTATGCTTGCAATGACCTGCATCTTGTCTAGTTAGGAAAGACTTCATCACGTCTTCGACGATGACGATGGGAACATGTTCATTAGGTTCTATTTGACTTACATCGTGTGGGACGCTGGATTTTTTTTAGTTGTGGATCGGTGGGGGTGTAGGACCGAAGCCTTGTTCTGCGTTTTGCCGGACGCTTGGAACTAGATGTCGGGAAGATTTCCGTAGACATTATAATAATAATAATAATAATTTATTCTCAAGTAGCAATTTGTACATGAGAGCATACCAGTTTACAGGCATGATCAGAATGATATTGTATAATCGTAACAGAGTTTTAGTAGAGTTATTGTTATGGAGTTGACGATATACAAAGGTATTAATTAATTAGGAAGCCAACGGTAGCTAGCTTCACAGTTTATAATGCTGCAGTATCAGAGGTATATTTTGTATTACAGAACACTTCCAGTAAACAACCGCGCGCTTTTTGTCCCTGGTGCTGTAATCTCAGGGAATAGCTGCGAGAGAGCAGGACGAACCATGGAGACTATCCAGAGACAGGATAAGGCTGGTATTTTAAAGTTTGGATAAGGCAGACAGTTTGTGTGGACTAGTCTTGAGCGGTGAGTTGTTGGTGCATTGATTGCGTTCCAGGCCAGCGTTTGGAGTAAGGTGCTTAAAGGAGATCAGTTCTTTGCCAGTTCAGACCATAGACTCGGGAAGACGGAGACATAGATTTTGCGATAGAAAGAAATAAATAAATTTGATTAGTGGTATCAAAATAATCAGTTTCAAACTAGAGTCTTCTTCCGTTTTTATGTTTTTTTTTTATTTACTACAACGTACACGATTTTAGTGTTAGCAGTTTTAGTACCCTAATAAGCCATTGTTTATTGATTCGAGGTTTAGTGGTAAGTCGTCGAAGATTTGATACAAGTCTTTTGATTTTAGATATTGGGAGATCAGGCGTTTGAATATTAGGATAGATTTGGTAGTGCGGATATTTTGTGGTAGTTTGTTCCAGAGTTTGCTGTAGAAGACGATAAAAAACTTACCGCGATGTTGTGTTTGGTATTTGTTGTTAAGTAATGTTGCTTCGTAGTTCCGAAGTTCGTATCTAGGCATTTGGTTCCACATGGGAGAGAAACCCGAGAATGATATTTCGTTGATTACTTTATAGAAGAATATTAAGTTGTGTCGTAGTCGGCGACGACACAGGGGTTCTAAAGAGAGTGTTTCACATCTAGTCGTGTAGTCCATGTTTCCGTTAGTTGCCAGAATTCGACGTGTGAAACATCTTTGTACACTTTCGACGCGTTTTCTATCTATGCTATTCATACTCGAAAAGATAAATGAGCAGTACTCCAGTATAGGTCTTACACATATCTTAAACAGAGTAAGTTTAGCCTCCGTTGTATGGAAGTTTTTAAGAAGGAAGCCTGTTAATCTTCTAGTTTTAGAGATAATAGAGGAGGTATGTTCCATGAACTTTAGGTTGCCGGAATATTTAATACCCAAGTCGCTTGTTGATTGGAGTATTTGGACCTTTGACCCATTTAAATAAAACGTGGACTGAGGGTTATGGTTGCCTATGTGCATGATTCCACATTTACTGTAGTTAAGTGGTAGTTGCCATTTTTGGCTCCAGGAAGTTAGGTTATCGAGGTCCTTTTGAATTAGAGTCATGCCTTCTTCTAAAGAGTCCGGTTTAAAGCTATAAACAATCTTGAGATCGTCCGCATATAAATACGGTCGACCATGTTTTATAACGTTATTTATGTCATTTATGTAAATAACGAACAATAAGGGACCCAGTACACTTCCATGTATAACCCCGCTGGTAATTGGTTTAGGCGATGATAGACTATTGTTGAACTTTACTGTTTGCTTTCTCCCTTTCAGGAAAGACGCAAACCATGAATGAAGTGGGTCTTTGACCCCATATGACTTAAGTTTAATGAGCAGTCGTTTATGAGGGACTTTGTCAAAAGCTTTACTGAAGTCGAGAAATAAACTGGACACTAGAAGCCCTTTGTCCCGTTGTGTAGTTATGTCATTTAGGTAGTCTAACAAGCATGTGTCACACGACCTATTCTTTAAGAATCCATGTTGTGAAGGGAAGAGTAGTTCGTTTTTAAGTAAATATTGGAGTAATTCCTCCTTGATTATCTTTTCCATTACTCTTGATGAAACAGAGGTTAGATTAATAGGACGGTAGTTCTCTATATTTCCTACAGGTCCGGATTTAAACTTAGGAATGACGTGTGTAATTTTCCAAAGGGTAGGGTAGCATGCAGTGGAGAGTGACATTGCAAATAGTTTGAGAAGTGCCAGATGGAAGTCCGTGCCACCATTTTTAAGTACAGTGGCTGGTATACCATCAGGGCCCAAAGTGTATGAGTGTCTTAGCGTAGTGATGGCCTTGGTAATATTTTCTATAGTGAATGCTATATCACTGATTTCGCATGATAGTGGCGGAGTGGGCTCGATCCCATCTGTGTGGTTTTCAATAGTAAGTGAAGTGGCAAAGTGCTCACTGAATACATCAGCTATGCGGCAGGGGTCATCATATACTTCATTGCCACAGATAAAGAGGTTTCCACCCTTTATCTTAGAGCTACTGATTTTGTTCCGGAAGGTCTTGAGAAGTCCCATGGAGTTATTCTGTGCAGTAGCCTGTTTTTCTAGTGCAACTTCCATCTGAATACGCTCTGCCCTGGCCTTAATGCATATTTCCTTCATAGTTATGAGGGAGGAAAAATCTTTAAGTTTATAAAATTTATTTGCATGCTTACGTAGGCTTCTTCTTGTAGTAGTGGCGATAAGCATACACTTCGGAATTCTAGGTTTAGTATATCCTAAAGGTGCAAATATATCTAGTACATTATAAGTGTTGGAGTAGAGTATACAAGTCAGCTTATCAGCATCGTCTTCCGTGAAGTAGTTGTTCCAGTCAAGATAATTGAAGTAAGTCTTAAAGCTTTTCCAGTCTATCTTGTGGAAGGATCTGCTAGGTATTGTACTCGGGCATTTATACAGTGTAGTCTGTAAGTCAAAGCTGCACATAACAATGTTGTGGTCACTACCTGGGAATTGTTTGCCTGTACGTACGGTGCATGGGGAAAGTTCATTTGTAAAAACTAAATCCAAAATATTTTTATATCTGGTAGGGCTACGGACATACTGTGACCAGCCACCAAGCTCTAAGCTTTCCATAAGCAAGTCATAGCGTTTCGGCGTTTTGGTGGGAAACCATGAAATTTCAGGCATGTTAAAGTCTCCACAAATGACCTTACCTGTGAAGGGTAGGGAAGAGGCCAGTGTAAAAATGTCAGACAGTAAGTTTATATTCTCTATTGATGGGCTAGGTTGTTGGTATACACAACCGAATAGGTAAGACTGTGATACAGTAGGCCTCACAACAATCCACACTGAGTCTTGTAGTTTGTTTAAGTCTGTTGTATCAAACAGAAGTGAGTTTAACTTTGTGTTAACATATATTAAACAACCCCCTCCACGTCCATGTAACCTGTCACTACGATACAGATTATAATTATCAAGGGATATACTTAGATCAGAGACGTTAGGAGTAGTCCATGCCTCAGTTACCATAATAATTGATGGTTGGCAGATTGACGCAAACAGAGCTAAGTCGATCATTTTGTTGCATATTGATCGCGCGTTAAGTAGGCATAGACTAAACGAGTGGCCAGTGAGGTTGAAATAATTTAAGGCGTCATGGATGAAGGCGTCAGGTTTAGAATCCTGGATGAAACTTTGACTTGGGGATAGTTGAGTTTCGCATTGTTCAGATACTAGTGAGTAGATAATGGGTGATTGCTCTGCAGTGTCAGTGTTTAGGTTGTCACTGCTATCGTCGTTTTTTACGCTCAAAGTGTTTGTGATTAGTGGAGATATGGTGCTGTGAGATTGATTACTTAGTAGTGGCAGAACTGGAAGTTGGTGGTGTTCGGGCTCGTCATCAGCTGACTTAGTAATGGCTGCGGGGGCAATGAGTAGGGGTGAGAATGGTTGTGAGTTATCGTACGAGGATACTCTAAAAAATGGTTCGAGTGTGCGTACGTGACATATGGATCATAGTAGTTAGGTAATGAGTTTTGGGATGCAGCCAAGTAGTTGTAGTTACAACTGTTTACTGTAGGAAAGTATATAGGTCGTAAGTTTCCAAGTTTAGGAGGGTTTTTATGTTGATAGAACGGGTGACATCCCAAGTTAAAATTATTCCCATTATCTGTTTGGGACAGAAACGATATAGGTAGAGGAAGGAGGCTTTTCTTCCTGGAATCAGCCTTCGGGGTCATTCTGTTGCTTTTAAAGTATTTGTGCGACGGAACAGAAATAGGGTGATAGGAGAAGGACCGCTTGTTGCTGTTCTTAACACTGTCCTTCAAACCTAGTGATTCAGAGATATTGTGCCCAGCGGTTTGGCGTGTGTTACTTATTTTATTACTCTAAATTTTAGGGATGGGGTTATGCTGACTCTTATTGATAGGGAGAGCATTAGGCCTGTTGTAATGATAAGGTATGAATTCTGTTTTAACGGTAGGGTGGTGGATTAAGTTGTATGGTTTGATCCTATTCACCTCTTTATTTTGTGAGATAACTGTACTCCCCTTGGGAGTGATGTCTAAATCTACTAGGTCGCTGCCATTTTCGTTGGTTGTGAGAGGTATTGGGGTATGAGCGACTATACTAGGTAGAGTTATGGGTATGGTTGGGCTGGGTGGAGTACAAAGTCTAGGTGGTGGAGTACTACCACCAGAGTGCGTCTTAGACTTTGTTTTGGAAAGTTCATTTGGAGTGGTTAATTGTGACTCGGAATCTTTTATGTCTGAATCATCAGCACCGTAACGGTTGAGAGATCTACGTTGTAGAGGTGTTTTATCAGCAACTATTAGTATATTTTTGAAGTCACTGCCGGATCTAATAAAGTTTACTGATTTTATAAAACGCTTGCAATCTATGATGGATGCAAAGTGGAATAGAATTGGGCAGCTAGTCTGCCAGTCTTTTTTACGCAGTCTGTTACATTCGCATGGAATATGAGACATGCCACTAGCCTTTAGTAGGGTCGCTCTAACCTTTTTGAGTGGAAAATTCCCTGGAACATTGTAGACGATGGCTTTGTGAAGCGAGGTGAGTCGCTTTACAACTTCTGATGCAATAAAATCTAGGAATGTTTCAGCTCGCTTTGCCATATTTATTTCTATGTCTTCTTGCTTTCCAAGCAAGTAGGTTAGCGGGGTTAGGTCACTTAGGATAGATTCCATTTTGGTAAATGCTAATTGTACTTCTTCAACTTTGTTTTTATAGTCAGCAACGCGCTTGCATATTTATTTCTATGTCTTCTTGCTTTCCAAGCAAGTAGGTTCGCGGGGTTAGGTCACTTAGGATAGATTCCATTTTGGTAAATGCTAATGTACTTCTTCAACTTTGTTTTTATAGTCAGACTATTTAGATCAGTCAGGTTGATAGCCTTGACAAGTGGTGTGCGATTGCCTATTATCAGCGGTTCAGTGGCAAATAGGTCATTAGAGGAAGATTCAGGGTTTTTGGGAGAACGGCTATCCAGCTTGGACCTTTTAGCCTTATTTCGAGCCATTTATAAATGGGAGGGTGAGATTTCAGTATGAAGTATGCTTTTATTAGGTAGTGGCAAATTTGTAACTAGGATTACAGCTGTTTGTATGAAAATGTGTTAGCTCGAATGACGTGATATACAATATATATTTAATGCGATATAATGTTTTATAGTACTATGGATAAGGCGGTTGGCCAATTTTGTCGCAAAGATCAAAATATATAAACCACGTGTAAAAAAGTAACAACCTTCGAACAGCGCGCTTGTAGGAGATCTTGTGTGAACCAGTCAGGTTTTACAAGGGATGCAATTAGATAATAATATGAGTGGATATACTTTTATTTTATGGCAAATGTTGAATAGAAGACAAATAATAAGCAAATATACGAGTTAAGCATAGTAACTCACCGAATTGAATCAATAAATCCAAGAAAGAGATAATGTGTGTGATTTATTGGAATGACGGATAATGTATCGTTTCGTAATTTTAGTAAATAGAATCAGTCACTATATGTGCGACAATGATTATGTGGTTAGTGGGTGTGTGCAGCATATTTGAGATCGTATTTAATAAATCTGAGAGGTGATGTGTGCTTCAAGTAATCTACCAGATAGTCCGTAAAGGTTTGTTGGCCATGTATACTTTCGAGTGTTGTTTAGTGTATGTATGTAATAAGGAAATCCTAAGGATCTTGGGATTAAGCTCCGTCAGATTTACTAGACACTGTAGTACCAACAAAGACGGACTATGAAATAGTATCCTCTCAAGTCAACGCCAAACAACGTAAACTAAGGAAAAGGTACTTCATCTCAAATGATTTTGCTGCTGTGGATCAAACACACTGTTTACTAGAACAAGCAAAGTGTTAACATAAAACTCGCCTGAGGACGAGGAATAACAGCACTCAAGGGCTTATTTAAATTTCTAAACCTATGACGTTTGTTAGAAAAGCGCTTTAGGAAGACTGAGGATTATAGTATTCATTCAATACTGCAAAACGGATTGACCTACGATGACCCACAAAATATATATGAGATCTTCAGTGAAGGGTTTGAGAATAACAAAAACACAATCCAGGTTCCAGACATCAATTTGGACAGTGCATGCAATACACCGCAAGGAACTATAAAATTTAGCTTCAGAAATATCAATAAAGCCATTAGAATGCTTTAGCTAAATAATAGCTCAGGGACCGATAACATTCCATCAACGTTTACAGGCATGCTGAACCTGACATACCTGCTCTTCCTGCTTATGATGTTCACACTCTCGTTAGAAGTAAAAACTCGTCCTCAGACTTAAAAGCCAAAAGTAAGACGGGAGCACGGAACCTAGCTCAGAACTACCGACTTATTAATATCACACCAGTGATCTCACGAGTGATGGAGAAGAGGATCAAAGATCAAACATTTGACTACCTACTAAGTGGAGGTTAAATAAATGCTTTCAAGCATGGCCTTCTCAAAAGAAGGTAATGCACCACACGTCGCAACGATTTCTTTAACGAGATTACTCGAAATCGTTAAAACCACGGCTTACAACCGACGGAGTTTTACAAGTGGTGTACTAGGGCTTCTAATCTTTGTTAGATATATCAATAGTACAGCCAGCGCTTCATGGAAGGAAAGCTACACCTGTATGCCGACGACTTAAAATCAACTTTTGAGGCTATTAAACAGGAGGTAGCATACTGCGTCGAAAATATGAGGGACGAATTAAACAACTAAGGTGAATGATGCTTAGATTACTGTCTGGAATTCAATACTGAGAAGTGTAGATGGATAGACACAGGAAACCCAAAAAGTTGAGATACAACTTGTATTTAGAAACCACACACTTCCTTAACTTAATTCTGTAACCGATCTAGGTATACAATATTTTCTGAGCACATTTCTGCCTTACTGTCCAAATCACGGAGACTCTTAGGTTCCATTCTAATGAATGTTCTACCAAAATGAGTGGAGACTCACTCTTTACATAACGTGTGTACGATCTATTACTGAGTACTGTCCATTTATATTTAACAATCCACGAACAAGTGACAAAGTTAAAGTGGAGAATGTGCAACGTCACTTCAAAAAGACAGGCGGTTAAAAGCAACTCTAAAGTTGACCAAAAAACTAGGTGTCATATGCTTGAACTCGAACCATTGTGGAGAGGATTAAGAACAAACGTAATCCTCTTTTATAAACTGTTGCACTATATGGCCCATACCAAAACTAATATTGCCTATCGTACACAGACTGGAGACTATTATTTGAGAAATAAATTTTATTGCTCCTAACAGTTTGGAATTGCAAATTCTGTTACGTTCAATTAACACACACACGTATATAAGCCTCCTTATTTCTGGTCAGCCATACACCTGAATGTTTGAATACATCACTATACACTTCAAATCGGGATGTTTCTTTCACACAGTATAATTTGGATGTGTAATAATTAAACCCTGTTATCATCTGGCAGGTTTCTGTTGATTTTGCCTGTAAAAATGGCTTGCTCCCAGTATAAGGAAATAAACTATTATTATTAAATGCAAACAGATCTATTAACTGGTTGATCACGTGGTCACTCTACATATTAAAGAACATAAATTTTTCAGCTGAATTCATTGTCATTTTAAATCGACTCAGGCTAAATTAGTGGTCTTATGTGGTATATTTACATAACAGTTTGTTCCCAGAAATAACAAGATCTAGTCGTTACGCGATATCAAGTACCCCATAGCCCGTTCATCCATACGACAGTAGCAATGGTCTTCACAGAAGGTCACTCTCCTGGCTACATAATTACCTGCTGGGGTGGAAGTTTGGTATTGGGGTGAACAGGTTGTGCTCAGACTTGGACCTGGCCATGCCTGGGGCATCACTGAGCTCGATTCTCAGGTCACTGCTGTTCCTAACTTAAATTAATGACCTACTACGAAGTATCCGCTCGTCCATCCTTTTGTGTCAGACAACTTAAAACTGTGGAGAACTATGGGACAGAACGGGAACACTAAACTCTTATAGCAGGTCCTGGCTAGAATAGAGAAATGGATAGGCAACAACGGCATGACTCTTAATACACAAAAATGCCATGTAATCTACTACTGCATTCCAGACGTTATCCAATCGGACTATTGCCAAGCGACGAATAATTAGTACCTCCAAGGAATGAGACTTGGGATTAACCTTCATCGACAGATTTCGGACTGTGTAATACCATCGAATGGATGTCACTATAGCATACGTCACACTGCACCGAGTCCGTAAGCAGTAAAGAATGCTGACACCAGACCTGTTCCTCACAGCGTTTAAGACATGTACAGGACAGCATTTATAAAACCACGACATTGTTGTACCCCCCTAACCGTCAAATTGATTCCGACCTCCTGGAAAGGGTACAGAGATAAGTAAAAAATGAGTAACCGGACTTCGAAACAAACAATACTCCGACCGACTATGACAGCTGGGGCTGTTCATCTTGAGTTATAAATGGTTGAAGGGTGACTTAGTCAAGGTATACAACACACTGAACACACCCCTATATCTAGATAAAAGCATACTAGCCGCTAACACGACCTGTTCCTTACAATACTCAAGGCATACATAAGATTGCATTTAGAAAACCACAACCCTGTCGAACCCCTAACCCTCAAAATGGTTGCCAACCTTCCGGAGAGTTCATAGGTGAGCAGCTAAGTGCGTGACAAAAGGGAAGTAGAAGGAAATTTGAGAAAATATAAAACAGCCGAAACTGCCAGGTCAAGAGCAACCGTGTATCCAGTCAATTACCGGAAGAAACCGAAGACCAGGGACCGAAACAGCGTCACTCAAGGTGTGAGCACGAAGAAATCAGTTGCTTTAAAACATCTCGTCATATAGATATTGGATATAACATATTAAAGCATAAAAACAAGTTACCGGCTGTAAGTAAACAGGAACCAGCCCTTCTAATCAGCTGGATTAGATTATTTCATGCAGTTTGTAGACATGCCGATGTTGACATGAATGTGACTAATAAATTAAAGTTAAATAATGTGAATCTTATCAAAAGTTGGTTTCCAGAGACTTCACTAAAATCTCATCAGCTCACTACAACCCCAAGGAATCACACATGGTGGCATATTGCGCCTCAAATTAGCTGTAACCTCATATTGAGTACCGCTAAAAAATTTACGTGTCGTGATTAGTTTGCCATCAAAATTCAACTTTCAAAGTCCGAACTTTACTGGCGAGTTAATCGTGTTTTGTAGCGTTAGCTACGATGTTTAGTGTTCACTGGCGCTGTTATTTAATTAATTGGACTCATCCCTCATTATCAGAGCAGTTATTCTGTAGGGCTGGCTCTTCGTTGTTGACTACCAATTTGGGTTTCGTGAGTGGTTCTAGGAGATTTTATGATATACATATATTGAGTCTTTGTGCTTGAGGGAATACCTCAAATACCAGGAAAATTCACGTGACTGACCAGATACATACCAACATGTGGCCTGTCTCAATTCGATGATTATAATATGGCTTACTATCAAATAATCGGTTTTAATTAAAATTCTGGCTCTAAGTGTTTACAAAACATCGGCTGAAGATGTCCACACTACATTTAAACCTGGTAGTCTATATGCCGTTTTTTTCTGAATCAAGAAACCTGCAGTGAAAGTAATTCACTGTCCAGGTAGTTAGTTCACAGGAGTGTTATGAAAGGAGGACAACTGTGTCGAAAGTAAATAATCCCAAATGTAATGACAGTAGTAGTAAGAACTGAACACAGTGTATTTCAAAAATAACTGGTATCGAAGAATTGCAAGCCTACGGTAGTGCAAAAAATAGAAGATTAAGAGCTACGGGACGAATGAATGTTTCCACTAAGACCTATTTACCATTGTATCTAACCACAAACTAACTGATGGTTATAGCCACCATTTACATGTAAGCTTACAACGTGATCTTGCAACCGAACTGAATCAACATTATTGGTTTTGTTTACCTAGAGGCTTAGACGACAAATGAGGCTCATCCCGTACGATATTTTTGGGGTGGGTTTGTTGCTACGGTACTGGATTGGATTATAAACTGCATACTGAAAATCTTGGGTTGCTTATATTGCTTAACTATTAATTGGTGATCAGTGTAATGTTTTTTCTAGTCTTTAGTACCCGTTGTATTTTACGAATTACGTTATATCAGTACCTCATTAACACTGGTTTCAACCACGTATAACCGTGCACCCGTCACATGTATAGGATCTCAGCCGCATCCGTACTATTCGCGGTTTGCTGTAGCTCGTTATAAGCAATTGTAAAGTGATTAGTTTTTGGCCTAGTGATCATCGTAAACTTCTGGACACAATAGATGGAAAGTGCTAAGTGAATTCACTTAGCCTTTAAAGGCACTAGTGCTAAACAAATCCATAGGATGCTAGTTATGATGTGGCTTCTTACTCTTGAATATCTTGCAACCTGTTATCGATATTTATTACGAATTCTCAGTTTCATGCACACTCTGTTTTAATTTTTAGAACATCTGTAACTCATCAAGTAATTTCTTTCTCATTGCCATCATTGTTAAGTTGTTTTATCTAGTATCTTTCGATCCCTAATTTATGAAATCTGAAAACAACTCCAAACATTTACCGTATCACGATAAGGTGGGTCCATGTTTTACTCGCCCCGCATATCGAGCTAGTAGGCGCAAGACAGCCGTAAAGGTAACTTATAACTTTTTATCTCCCAGGTTTTTACTATAGCTGACGAGTCGTGTTATCTCCTGATATTTGGAGTCCCCTCATTGAATTTGGATCAACCCGTAAAAGAGAGGTGCAGACAGTATGGAAATGTCGAAAGTGTTGTGAAAATTATTGATTATCCGGACAAGGAATTATTTACTGATGTTTTCCTCGTGAAATATAATAATATTCAAGCCGCAAGGTGTGGACGTATTCCTTTTACATATGTTTGAGAAGCAAACTTTATGACTATGTTTTTTTAGTAAAGATTCATGAAATTTTTCCTTAAATGTTATATAGATATGCCAAACGTTCATTAGATGATTCTTCTTTCTACGGTGGTTCTTTACACGTATGTTATGCTCCTGAATATGAAACCGTGGCTGAATGTCGTTTGAAGCTGTACGAATGCAGGCATCTGAATGCAAGGATTTCTAGGAAAGCGGGTAAGACTATTATATGAGCTTTGCTTTTGTATTGGTCATTATCTCGACGATTGGGCATTTCTGGGTTGTGATTTTTGGATGATATAAGTTTCGATAGAATATGTATTAAGGAGTATGCAAATTAAAAAAATTTGTTCGAGATTATGTGACCACTCTGCATATTTTTTTCTAAAATTATTATGCAGTTATGTTCTATATTCAGCAGTTCTTTACCCCAATAAATTATCCTGCGCTATGACTCGACGCTGTCTGATATACCTTTTAGACCAACTGTTAGATGACCTCGTGTGCTGTTGGAGGTATGAGGGCGGCTGTCACTTCCTGGCTGCTCACACCATAGAAGGATATTACTTCTTGAGGTACCTGAAAAGGAAACCGGATTAGTATTGGTCATAGCGACTTGAAAGCGCGATCGCAGAGTCCAAGGGACAACTGCTTGAAGCCGTTCACGTACAACCTCGTTATGGGATGTTTTCGAAGTGTTAGCTCCGTTCTTAAGAAGGCCTTACTGCCGGAGACGGAAATCCGTGGAGTAAGGTGAGGTGTGACATTTTTAGGGTCGACCTTTTCTAACCCCTTCCTTCCTTTGTGGGAAGTCAGCGTCTCTGCGGATGCTGGTTATCCGAGGGAAACACCTTACTGCTGTCACACCCCGCTGCAGCCAGCAGTACGACTTCGCCCTCAGATCTTAGGTTGCTGCTTTTAGTCTTATCGCTCTCCAACAGACCTGTTTGGCATGGTAGAACCTAGAGGGACAAGCGTTTGAGCCAGCTGTTTGAGGTCGGTCGAGTATATTAATTGTTGCTCCGGTTGTCAGAAGGGGGGGCATCGGCCTCATGGCTTCCGAAGGAACTCGGCTTTCACCATGAAGCGTCATATTAGTCCTTCCAATTCCCAGGGCAGAGTTAGAATGGTTATATAGGTTTTTACTCGCGAACTGTTTTTTAGCATGATAGTTGTTTTACGGGATGGGGTTGCTAACCCCATGCCCAACCTTCCTCCTTTATCCGGGCTTGGGACCGGCAGCAACCCTGTGGGGGCTACAGGCGGAGTATTCCCTTCCATGAATACTAACTCTGCTACCACCTTCCCCACTCTGGGATTTGATTCGACAATTTAATCTCTATCTGTTAATTGAGGCATGGCAACTTGAACTGACGTACGCATGTACCAAGTTCTACGTTGTAACTGTCTGTCTGTTTGAGCCAATATAGCTCGGTTGGATCATCACGATAGGCTAGCCCGACCACCATGTCAAGGTAGCAGCTACAGTCGGGGCGGCTAAACCAAAACATGGCACCAGTCCATGAAATCATTGACGTTGGGCTGAACCATGTTAATAGGGGCAGACTACCTGGTTGGGGTCCGCGTGACGCTCGTAATAAATGGTTAGAGAATTTGGGTGATATGGCTCGTAATCGTTGGTAATGGCGCAGGTGCATCCACTCCTTATCTTCCTCCAAATTCTAAGTTTCTGAATTTATCATAATTTTCTCTTTACTGAATCATATTTTCTTTAATTTTATCCCCAATCTCTATTTCGTTCCATTAATACTAACTCTGTTACTACCTCCCCTACTTTGGGATTTGATCCGACAATTTAATCTCTATCTGCTAATTTGGTATGGCAACTTGAACCGATGTACGCATGTACCAAGTTCTGCGTTGTAACTCTGTTTGTCTGTCTTAGACTAACTGCACTATTCACTACCATGGTTAGTACTGGGTTGTGTATTAACCGTTAACTGACAATTATCAGATATTGCAGAATGCTTTCAGTGTTGTCATGAAATGTTTATGTATGTAAACTGTGTATTACTGCATTTTTGTGTGTTATTCTTATTTTAAATATACAGAACATGAGTATTTTAACAAATTTTCTACTAATCGCCAAACATCAAAATCAGATTCTTCGGTTATCCATTCACCATCTGCATCATCAGTCTATAAATCATCTAATTTGGCAGAGTCGTTAATATTGGAAAACTTAACTAGTCAAAAAGTATCCTTTCTACCAGTATCACAAGATAACGTGATACATTCTAATGAGCCTGTCACTTATCCATCCTATGACGCCTTAGATGATTCTCGTCTATATTGGAAGAGACTCGGAGCTACATTCTTGAACGATAAGCAAATATCCTGTAATTCTAGCAATGTTTCTTCTTGTCCTCCTCCTGTGACTACTACTATTAACCATCCACCTACATCTAAGCCTTGTGATTTTTCACTTGGACCAAAGTGAGTTGTTTTTGTTCATTTTGAATTTTACCATTTTCCTATATTTTTCTCTGTTGCTTGATTTTTCTACAGATACATTCTTTGTCGTACAAAGCACTGACCTTCTAGCTAAAGCATTTGGCTTTTATTTGGCTTAAATCTCAGGGTCGAACTTCGCTACACTTCTATTTAGATAACCAGGTAGTATCACTAGTTCTAAAGTAGGTGGAAGCTATGCACACAAAATCTGCACTTGATGCAACTAGCTAACCAAGCAATCAATTTTCATAGAAAAATTATCCCACTCTGTAGCTACCGGGTTTTCTTTTGTAAATTTCAGCAGTTTATGCTCAGTGTCGTCCCGACATTACATTACATTTGCTAAACTTAGCACCGTTATTACGGGTGCAATATGATGTCCTAATTCTAATTTCATCACAACATATCCAATAATATCGACTTATTGCGTTGTTTATACAGCAATAGCTTAGTGCTTGAAGCAGGGAACATCCAACCACTATGTCGTGAATCAAATCTCACTCTTCGTACTTTGGTGCATACAGTCTGGTAGTATTATTGGTTCTAACAAAGGTGACATAAACCCCTATTTGTTAAATGAGTGGCACTAAAAATACTGATAATCGGCTCTTACTAATTTAGCAAAGAAGAAAATTGGTGTTTTATATTGTTTTTCATTTATTCTAATAGTTTCACTACATTGTCTATCGGTCATTTATTAATGAGTAACACCACATAAAACATTTCACTGCCGTACCACTGCTACGTAATGATAGGTTACACAATTATGGTGGCTACAAATCACATCATGCCCCAGTCAGTATTGTGAGATGTTACTGAAACGTAGGATTTATACACTTGTTCACAGTTGGTGAACTTTGTTTCTCTAAGCATTTCACGCTTCCGATAGTGATTGCGATAGGAGTGATCTTAGGACACGAAATTAACTTCAATAGGCTTATCATCGTGTTCGTTTTGTAAACAAAAGCCAGCTGATTTTATAACGTTTCTCAGAAACCAACGTTATCATTGACCAGCTTATCATTTTGTTTGTTTTACTCGTTTATCCGATGTAGATTAGTGTACATGACTTTGACTACAATACTACCCGGTCGCCGCATTAATTTAGATTAAGCGAATTCCAAAGGTACAACTTAATGGCTTGTAACCAACCAACTAAATAATGCTTAGTTCGAAAACTGGACACAGAAATTTTAACAGTAAATAATTCCGTGTTGCAAGTTGAACTTTGTTTATCAGAAAGCACTTCACTAAACCCTATTCTCACGAGCCTAAAGTAAAACTGTTCGTACAAAACTGTTTTACATCTTACGTTTCACAGACAAATATCTTATCGCTACATAATGAGTGTGTGTTTATGCTACCATAGTTTCTACTAGACGAAGTTCTCATTTGCTATATTTCTCTGGTATTTCAAGGGATATGTGCCACCTAACATTATTTTCAGTATGATAATATTTTAAGCGTTTGGCGCTTTTACCGCATCATGACGTACTTTCCCACTAAATAGTATGCTCATTTTAGTAGACAGTGCTCATTTAAAGGTTTTATGTTCCCCGAGCTGAATGACTTATTCTTAAAGCTTTCATTGTGTTTGTAGACAACATCACCAGCACGTACTTCAGAAAAATGTTGAGCTCTGTGGATTTTTCCACACTTGAAAGACAGCCTGTTCTATTGACCGTGGGCTTGATTGTTGTCTATATTATGTTGTCACTATTTGTCTTTGTTTTGATTATATTTTCTTCTGAGGTGATCTCTAATTCTGCAGTTTGTGCTTTCTTATTTGTAAGTGACCTAAGTATCATTCTTCTAAAAATTGTCTGATTTTCTTTGTTTTGTTTGTCCAGACTTTCAACGTTTCCCCTGTTTGATTTATGTCCATAACTGTCCACATATTTTGATATAAGCGTAGCTACTTTGTGGCTTTTAATAACTGGCTGGTATTCATGTAGACACAGACAAAAATGGTTGGCTATAAGCTTAGTTATTGTAAATGCGTTATAACACAAATCACAAACATGATAGCTACATCCAGAGCTTGAAATAGTCAAATATGACATTTTCTAATTAACTGTGTGTAGGGAGTTAGGATGATTATAGCCAATAATCTAATTCATTCATTTGTTTTTTTTACTCAGGCGTCCAATACCCCTTCCTGTTTTACAGGCGCTAAGTTGTCGGCCATACTTAGAGAATGTTTCAAAGCCCACAACGTCGTCGTCTTCACTTAGTGAAACACTTGCAAACGCTAATAAAACGTCGAAACACTATCCTTCTGATTCCTTTATACCACGCGTCATAGCTACTAAGGCGTATAAGAAAAAGTATTCATCAAACCCCGAAGCTCATCTACATGTATCAAATTCAGTAGCTCCTATTTCTGTTGGTGAATTAAAACGACTAGCCTATTCGTTAGGCCCAGAACAAGGACCAAGTTTACCTTCACCACACAATCGGAAGATCATCACTGGGTCAAAGAGGTTAGTATATGTTTTTTACTACCAAAGCTAGCTTTTAAAATGATGACTTACAGCTTAGATGGGCACTTCAGGTATCGTTGAATTCTCTTAGCTATAGCGTTTAATTGACGAGCTTTCATTGTCTGTCTTGACGACATCGGCGTCTTCATGTAGAGGTGAGTTTCATACTTATTTCACTAGCGTTAACTCAGTTCGTCTTGGTGACTTTAATTTTGAAATGATTGTTTTCATTTACCCTCATTTCTGCTGACTACCTTGTTCCATCTATCCATTGCCATATGGTTGATTTGCCTTTATCGCATGAGTTAACAAGTCGAATCTGTATCTACGTAGTCGAATTCACATCCATCGTTGTATGTTCATCGATATCATTGATAGCGTATGCTGTTTCAGTCATCCAGTATTTATGTGTACGTAACTGGAGGTAGTGTCCACTATCCTCGATGCATTATTTTTCGTAACTGTTACGATTTATTCTGTAGATGATGTTCGATTAGTCTTTTATGCTGCTATATATTTCAGTATGCATATAATAGGATAAATTGATTGAGTTGACTTGTGAACGACATTGAGCCGAAAAGGTTTCAAAATCGTTGCGACTTCTGAAATATTTTTCGCATTTGGTAGGATGACCTATTTTGGGTTTCTATGGTTTGTTTTGTAATGATAGATTGGTTCTGGTACCTCTTGATGAAGTTACTATGATAGACATTTTGATTGGAGATAAAGTAAATGCTGATTATATTTGCCAGGATGATATCGAGAGCTCTTAAATTGAAGCATCTGGTTAAAAAAGAACTAATCAATACCGAAATTCAGCTCTTGAAGTTGATATTAAGACGTTGTATTCCTTAATTTACTACCTACATTCTTCGTTTCATAATCTTTTCTAACTGTTTTTAATTGGAATATCCAGGTAATGTACAATTCATCATACAAGTCAGTCAGTTAGTTTAATGTATGTGCTCACATAATATTATATCTCTGTTATTAATTTAAATACCGTCAGTACTCTAGGTAATTGTTATATTTATAGATGATTTACATGTACTTGAATGTTTGTATTCACATTCTGATGTTAATAGACGTCTATGCATTTGATTAGTCCAGCTACATATCTACATATCTTCTCTCTAACAACTCAACACAATTACCTTATCCCGTTTTATGTCAACTGGAAAACACAATAGTGAAAGAAGACAGATGGGTCAACATTGATGAACATTACACTTGATGGAATGGACTCCGTCCCTCTCTGCACGTAGAAGTAGAATGTTATGAAATAGTATTACTTTTAGCATTACACTCAGACAACAGTAAGTACAAATTTGATTAGAAAAAGATAAAAATTCTTAATGAAAATAATTCGTAGTGCAGCAGGGAGTTTCAGGGCGACTGACATTCAATTCAACCTGGAATTAAACTCTATTTACCAGATTTTACAGAAAAGGTCAACAAATCACATGGTCTAAAATCAACCAAAGAAAATAGTTAATAATCGTATAACAGGCCGTCTTAAAGCCTGCGGAATGAAGTTGTCATGAACGGCATTAGTTATTCTGTCTTCAGGAGCGATATCCGTCTCTCAACGAAAGGATGAGCATACTTCTCAGCAATCCATTCTATCTTACTGTATGGATCTGAAACGTGGCCTTTAAGAATTGATGATATTCTTAAGTTATTGGTACTTGATAATCAGTGTCTTCGAAACACCGCTTGAGTTTGCTGGGATCACTGGCTAACTAATAATGAGGTTAGACCCAGGGGTATTGGGGAAAGATAGTAAATCAGTTGATGAGGTTGTTAATCTTCACTGACTGAAATGGTTGGGATATGTGTTATATATGCTACCTCGACGCACTATCCTAGCTGATATTGGAGTAGGATGGAAGAAAGCTAAGGGAGACCAAACTAAAACATAGCATCAGTCCATGACTCCTTGTCTGAACGGTATTAGTAAATTCAGGCTATTTGGTTGGGGTCTGCGCGATTATCGTAACCATTGCCTTTGGGTAACGTGACTCGGGATCTGTCACAATCGGGCAGATGCTTTCATTGGTTGACTTCCCTCAAATTGTTAAGTTAAAATTATTTTATACCTTTTCGCAAACTGGTTATTTCTCCCTTTACCATATTCTATTTGTCCACACTTTGTTACTGCTACTATAATAACTACTACTTCTATCAATTTATTGTTAATCTTACTGTGCTGTTTAAGTGTAGCAACTTGGACCAATGGTAGATTCTATGTTGTACATACATTCACGCATTCTGTCTTTATTATTCATATCTCTACCAGTATACATGTTATCTTTCTATCAATTTATACTTCTCACTTATTATGATTATGTAATTTATTTCATTATTATCATTAACTCACAAATTACTTTGATTGGTTTAATATTTTTTCTCATACTTAAGTATAAATGTTACTGTATATATCAAAGTAAAGAACTTTGTGAAGATCTAATTGAAAAATAATTTTATTCGTTTATGTGTTATTCTGTTGTCTTTTTTTCTTCAATCAGGATTATATTTCATCGTTCAGAGTTAAAACAAAATTGTACACATCTTTCAGAATCTAATACTAATTAAATATTTGGGTTTCTGGTCTCCTTCATGTGGTAAATTTTTTTTTTTTTGTATTATGAATTTTTTGCTATGAAAACAGTTAATAAAAGAAACATTCTGCAGATATTTACTCTATTACTAAAATCATCTTCTACTTATGATGGTTATAATTTTGATTGAAATTTCAAAGACAAAACTGTTATATAATTGATATAGTTGAATGAATGGATAACAGATGTAGTTTTATTTGTCCATCTCGAACTGAAATATGTCTCTCCTCCTTAATTAAATCACATTCATTCTATGCACAAAGCTACTTTCACTGACTATTGATTAATGACTATTACACTGAACTAATAAAAGGAGTATATCATATATCGTACCAAACCATTTTGCAGTGATCGATTTCTCATTGAGTACAGCAATTATGAATGATTATTTAATTGATTGAATACATCGCAGATTAATATTGTCGGGGTACGATTGATAATCAAAGAGCATTGGACAGCTGTCTTGTCTTATGGAACTCCTTAGCAGTGCGCACCCTAAATTCTGCTTCCAAAGTCTTCAGGTTGCCAAACACCTAACCCTCTACACCAGTGGCCTGGCATCCAATGGTAGAATTCCCACTTCCATCAATTTATGATATAGCCCGACGACCATCCATTGTCATCGGTGATAGCTGTCTCACTCCTGACATATCTAAACTCCACTCGTCACGACTTCTCGTTACGGCTTTAGGAACATCCTGAATTTAGTCACTAATATCAATGGATGATCGTCACGCTACATCACAAATTGATGGAAGGGGGAATCCTACCATTAAATGCTGCCTAACCCAGTGAAGCAGAGAGTTAGGTGTTCGCCAACTTGAAGTCGGAACCTAGGGTGCACAATCCTAAGGAGTCCTATACTGGGACGAAACAGCTGTCCAGTCCTTGATTTTCAATGGTACCCTACCATTATCATTCTGTAATATATTCAATCAATTAAAAATACCAAAATCCACAAATCATCTCTATTCGATTATTAATTATTAAGGGAAGAGAGAAGATAAACAGCGTAAAAGAGGACTGTCTCAATCAAGTTTCATTGTGCATGTATTTGATAATCTACAACTTAGAAGAAAACGAAAACAGGACGCAAAACATGAGCAATAAGGTGATTAGCGTCAGTTGCAGGGCGGAGCTTCAGCTTAATCTGGCATTCAACAGGATTTGCGACAGAAGCTTGCCGTAAAGTCAGGAGGATAAAATATCATCACGAAACGAAGTTAAGTGTACTTAGTAACTATTACGTTGACACGTTTTCGAGTCTCTATAGTTTCATTAATGAAGTAACCATTGATGTAAGTACCTTTTTTACTGCGGTATCAGAAAACAGGAAACTACCGATATGCCGTACGAATAGTGAAGATAAATCTATTCCACAGACAAATTACGGCAAACTGTTCCCTATTCTTAAAAACTTACTTGATCAAGTAATTTATGTGGAGATTGAGCATAGAGTGAAAAATCCTAGCTTTTGAAATTGAATTACGAAGTCTATAGCATAGAAACTCTGCAAATTGGATTGTGTTGGAGGAAGTAAAAGAATATGTTTTTAGTGTTTCGCTAAGAAGGATTAGATTTAGTTTGTGCTGTCGCTTTCATGAGGGGTAAAATCCCAGCTTAGCACATCTCGTCTTATAATCTATGATACAATCAGTTTCAACAATACTATTTATAGAGCTACGCTAGATAGATTCCAATCCAAGTTTATCCTTAACACAAGTAGTCAGATACATAGTTTGTGCAGTAGAATATGAGTCGTCTTTATGCTTAGTATAATGTAGTACATTTTCTTCTAAAGCTCGACTATATATTCGGCTAATGTTCTAAACTCCTCTGTTAAATAAAGTGTAATTAATCTGGAAGTTTTGATTAATTAAACATTTTTTAGCGCATATCGATGATTTATCGTGTAATTGTTTTCTTTCCAAAAGTTGTGTACACCATTGATGTTAACAAACTTTTAGTCTTTAGAAATCAATTTTGTACGGATGACATTCTTATTAGCCGTCAAACGCTGCAACTTATTCTGTCTTGAAAGTGATAAGCAATAACTTTTGGTTATGATCCATTAACAATCTAGTGACTGTATAGAGCACCATTCGAAAAAAATACACAGATATAATTTACATCCGTAAGCTGTACACCATCTGTACTAATAGATGCATAAATCATTACGAAGCCAACTTTTATGCAACGTACTAAGTTGTCAATCACTATGCATAATGTTTCATTCCGCATACATATTTCGCATAAAAAGCATTCAGATTTCAATGTCTATTTTGTATTATTAAATTACAAAAGATTTTATTCTTGTACGTTTTTAGTCACATTAGGAATTCTGTTCTCATCAGAAATCCTACTACCCTAACAAACATAACCGTAAAGATATTGTCAGCCTCACGCATTAAAACAAACATCGGAGATGAAAGTGATGATAGCTATTCAAGTTATCCCGTATAAAAAGTTTCTTTTGATTGGTAGAAATTGGGTTCAAACAAATGATAGGGGAGGGGAGGAGTAAATATCTCATACCCCTAAACATGATTTACATTGAATACTAGAGGAGATAAATAAAGTACAGTTTTATGAATGTTATGTTATACTGAACAAAATCTCACAGTGAGCTATTACATAATCTCACTTGACTGCTCCCTAACAATAGTGAAATAATCTTGCTAACCAACGTTTAATTATTAAGATAATAAAAATGAAGGAAGTAATAGGTTTGTAAATCTGTAATTACATATAATTTGCGATCTTTGACTAACACTGTTATGACGAGAGAAAGAGAGGGAGGAGGGTTTTGGTTGGTTGTAGCGAAGGCCAATGAGATGTGTGCCTAGTTGATAACGCGCGACTTACCTAAGCCCACACCCCCCCCAGGCCGACAATAAAAGAACCAGAATTGAGAACCGGGAAACGGAGAGAGCCGCGAACTGAGAACCGAGATCGTATTATATTTTAATCATGCCTTTATATATACATAAAACCAGATCACACAGTAAACCAATCGAGAATCCAACATTGATACAGAACAAAGGAAAGAATGGCAGTGAATGGGGGGGGCAAGTTGTACACAACTAAGTAACCGTAGTTCATACTAACAAACAATATACTAAGAGTAAATATACTAAACGGAGGACCGGGCAAGGGGAACATAACAGTCATAGAAATAAAATGATTACATTACTCATGAATAAATAATGAGAATAGTCCTCCAAAATACAGTCCTGGAAGTTCGCTGCTTTCCTTTAACCGCCCGGCGTAACAAACACAAAACGTATATTTTAAATTTCATTGTTATACTCTAACGAATATTATGGGGATATTCATTTTACTTTTAGGTCACTAGATGTTGAATCATATTAAATACTACTTAATTTCACATCTGGTTAGCCCACATATACACATCACTACGGTCTGATCAGGGAATGTGCTACCAATAATCAATTGTGTCACTAATGCATCACACTTCTAAAGAGAATGTTGAAGATTTAAAAGATTGATTGTTATTTATCTTGTGATTTTGTGAATATTTTTTGTTCATTCTGTAAACTTATTTAGTATGCAGTATGCTTTTTTCTAGTAAAATTATCAGATAAAATCATCGTTGCTCGTTTTTTAAGTGTTACAAAGAGGAGATTATTTGTCAGAATGTGTGAAGACTGACTTTGATCTACTCTTGTCTCGATGTAATAGGTCAAGCTAAGAACTTTAGTGGCTGCTCTAGTGAGGAAATCGAATATGTCAAAGCTAAAGAACCTAACTGATCACCCATCAGTCACCAGCATGGTTACAATTCAGATTTTAGCAGTTAAGAATCTTAAGTGCAGCTCCATTTTTACCATCATATTGTCACAAAATACCAGTTTAGTAGTACGTAACAGGTCACGCACATGTGGCATTGAATTGCATATGTTGCTCGGATAGTTGATATAGGTTAGAAATATTGGTAGAATCAAGGTTACTGATAAAAAGAATGTTAGGCCTAAGCCTAAATTTAGTATGTTGAAAAGTGAACTGTAATAATAATCCCATAATGCAAATGATATTGTTATGCATAGTAATTTAGATGTGCTAACCGAATTTAGTTTTATTTAGTTTAAAATTTGTTATCTCATCTGAATGAAAGTGATCCTCATTTGTACAACTTTTTGAGTGTATGTAAACATCAAGTATGCTGTTTACGACCGATGAATTAAGAGATATCAAATCGTAGTTTCACAAAATTTGTCTTTAAATCTGAATCCAAAGCCAAATATACCGTTCTAATGATATCGAGCTACTACTTTCACTGATTTCACCGAAATTCTACGGATACAGTTTTTCGATATATGACGGTCATTATTATTAATAAATGAGGACATGATATAGATATCTATTGATTATCTTAGATCTAATAATCAATGTTCAAAGGACACTAGTATTTCATATTGTCCACTATATACATTTCTTGAAGTAAATTACATCTCATCAGTTATCATAATCACAAGTTAACGGAGGTTAGTGGATGCCAACTCAGTGGTCTAGGGGTTAAACACTCACCTGAAGGCTTGTAGATCCTATGTCAGATTCCTGGTGACGTGAATGTATTATATTTATCCATTTTTTTAAACGCATAGGATTTTGTACAAATATGTAATCTTCACTCAATCACGAAAGATCATGTTTGTCACATATATAAAGCACCATAATTGTGTGTGGCTTTGGGTACTGTCGGGAAGCTGCACCGGAGTAGGTTTTCTTAATAGATCACACTTCAACGACATCCCTGCCTTATGAAGGCAATGAGTAGGACTTTTCTGGTAGAGGCTGGTCTTGTGTTTACATGAGTGCATTTCAATCAAGAACGAACATTTTGCACCCTCAGCCATACCAGGGCAGTATATGTGCATTGCCGGGAAGTCACATATGTGGACGAAATGACTATCTAGTGCTTCTGGGTTTACGGCGGTTGTTCAATTGCAGTCATTTGATGACGTAACTTATGAAATAATACTCTTGTTAACCAAATGGAAGGTCTATTCAATGAACCTTAGTTCTTACGAGTCCTGAGTAAATTAGTATTATATATACATATCATAAAGTGGGTGCATAAAGTCTTCGTAGCACTATAAGAGGAATTATCCAACTAGATTAATAATACACAAATGTATTTTGTACGCCTAAATATATTCTAGTATCACATTATCTTGGATAGTAATTACTATCAAAACGATAAAACCGTATGTTGATCATGTGTTGGTACAAGACCATGAAGCATTTCGTAGTTCTTTGTTCACATTCGCACTCATTAGTGTATTTATATAGCATTTTTGGAACATATGTAACTTATTATATTTATGAATATCCGACTCTGGTTTTGGTGTGGTAATTAACTTATGTTTCTGTTTGTTGTAGCGACCAATTGGCTGGGGGGGGGAAGTGTTTTCTTAGTGTCAGGTTACAGTAAGTGATTAGAATTATGATGAAAAAACTGGTCACTTGTAAAGACTTTTGAGTTGCTGTCATTACGTCGTGTATTCGAATCTCGGCCCATCTGTTTCAGTTTAAGTAATCGTGTAGTATCACCTACTCACGCTGAATGCTTGACTTGAGTCAAATATCTCGATTTCTGTTTAGTGAATAGGAAGTTGTGGTGTGAAATTTGTTTGCATAGAGAGTGCAGTACTATAGTGATTGGTAAATTAATCAGTCTGCTCGTTTTCAGAGTTAATCATGATATCAGTGGGAACTAAGTGTTATATGCTTAAAATTGGGTATATTTATTGAAAATATTAAAATAGTATAGAATCAGTGTTACAGGGTGAATTGCTCTATCTGTTGTAAACAAGGACCTTGTCAAAAGCAATAAAAAGAGTGAAAACAACAAGACTGTCACTTTGTGCCCTCAGGTCTGCTCTTGTGCCTCTAGTCTCAAGCCAGAGTGAGAACACAAGATTGATAAACCAATCAGCTAAGTTAAGTATATGTTCCACGCACCCTTTATATACATCCAAAACCTGGTCGTAGAGCAGACCAATTAGAAAATTGACATCATTACAAACAAAGGACAATAAAGATTACACATAGCATTAAAATATATGGAATAGTCTTCTGGAGGATAGTAATTCAAGCTAGTTATCCTCCTTAATTTACCTGTTACATTAATCAGTTAGTGCAATAAATTCAAAAAATATGATAATCGGTGCAAATAGTTGAGTATTTTATCCTTAACGTTTCAGATATGTATATTGGTTAGAGGTAGTTGACAAAAGACCTTGGGCCTAGGCTAAATACTAGCTGGCACTCATCGCCTACTGACCAATTTCGTTTAGATGGCATCCAAATGTAGTGCACGCTATGTCCGATTACTTAGTCCTTCGGACTAACCACAGCTCAAATAGAATGGTGATAACTTCGCGTACTTTTACAAGTTTGAATCCTACAGAGAACATTATTTCACTAAGGATTACAAGTACACTATGCTGTTGAGTGGCAAGTAACATGAAACTTAGGTACAGAGGGTCCAAGATAACTGTATATATGACTTCTATGTTGTTAATGCAAACTCCCTGAGTAATCATAAGTTATTATTACTCCATCAGAATTCAGTTTACACGGAAATATGGTTTTGTTTATTGAAAACTTAAGACGATTCAAAGGTTTAAAGTCAGTTTTCTGCATCAATGAAGTCATAATGCATGAAAGTCCTTAAAAGACGTAAAAGCGATCTCGGTTACTCTTTGAATTAGCAAAATAAACGTGTAATGTCTTTCAGCTACAATCTGTACCAGAAGTGGAATGTGTTATAACGTGTGAAAAGGTTTTGTCGGTTGTTTGTAGCAGACGCCTATTGAAGTGTGCCTAGTTGATAATTCGCGACTGGCCTAAGCCCACTCAGTCCCAAGCCGGAGATAGAAGAATAAGACAATAGATTAACCAGACAGGTCGGAATCAGATTCGGAGTCTATTTTACACATTCCCTTATATAGACAAAATAATCGTAGTGATTATTCATCAAATGAAAATATCAACATTGTTAATAATACAATTAAATGTTGCCAATTGTGCTCACATAAAAGTGATGAAAGTTTACAAATCATGTTAACGAAAAAATCAATACAACTTGATAAAATGACAATTGTATTTCTAGGGTCTTCGAATCCCTAACACCTCCCCTTTTTGAAAGATGAAGATAAAGACCTGGTCCCATGGTTTACGTAATTATGAGTGTGGTCGTGTACAACTAAAAAGAATACTCAGAGAGAAAAAAGAAACATGATTAATTACGAATTACGTAAACAACCACTATCTACCACTAATAGAATGTATATCTTCCAACGTAGCTTTTATATCACGCCATACTTTATGTATGCTGTGCATACATGCGTTTTCAAATGAATGCGCCTTAGGTAGGTTTTACCAAGCTCTATATAAAGTATCAGCTGACTGTACAGTGATGGAAGATTATATATCGTGAATCTAATTAGTTCGGAGTAGTTTCCGCATCCAGAACGCACAGTGAAAGATGTGCAACTATCAGTTGCAAACTATGATTGAGGCATGTGAAACTTGCTATGAATGATGCAACAAAGACTTATGTCATTGAAAATTTGAATACAAATAACGTCAGCACATAGTATTAATATTCTGGACATTAAGTCAGTTAGAGATAATAGATACCTTGGCTATATGTTATAATATAATTATAATATTGATAATCTATGGGATGATAAATTAAGGATTGAGCAGATTCTAAGTCATATCATCATAACATCTTTTTCACTCTGTTATCACAATCGCACTAGACAATCTGAACTTATCAACAGCCAGAGACCTCATTAAATGATGCCGCATTTTTGGTTTGACTGGATTTAGATTTTTTTTATAAAATACTGCCCTGAGGTAGGTCTTCATGTTGAATCTTCTTTCGCGCTCATCTTCAGCATTTCTGAATCAATAATTTAAAAATACCCAAAAGATACAACAAAGGCGTCTATGATCGAGCTCATGTTTTCCCATAGCCCTAAAAAGTATACAAAATTAGATCGTATCCCAATGGATATGCCGATTTACTTGTGTACGTAGATAGGGAGGAAAGAGGCTGATAAGAGATGAATTGCACGTACATTCACTAATCTCTAAGCAGTGACTAGTGTTATATTTGTCTAGCTCATCGAAATCTACAGTTCTTCAACTTTTAATGTGATTGTTTTTCAAATTAACCCGATATAACATATACTGTGTTTGACGTAATGTAACTGTAAGCAATCGGAAAAAAATCTACCTGAATCTATGAACTAAGTCGTATTGTAACTGGCAAGTGGAATCCAGAACACGAATTTCACCCCATTTGGGATTCATCAGCCAAATATGCTTCCACCCACGCTGGTTTTCACAATGAGAATCAAATTTATTCCACTTTGTGTCGAATCCCACTCGTTTCACTGCTATGCTATTGAGTCTAAACAGTCACATTTATTCAACAGGTATTTAAGCATAATTTCAGAGTATCCGTAACTTTGCACTGATTTATTATGAACTGAAATTGGCCAATCTTTGTTGTTACATGTGCATCCTGTGGGGATCACCTCAACACAGTAGTAGTTAATGAGTATGGCTGAGATGACCTTGCAGTGTTGGTATGAAGGTAAGATAAGAGATGATCTAAATGGGTGAATACTGACCTTGCGTCTAAGCAAACGAATGTTACTTATACCATAACTACGATGCTGATGCCAGTTGGTCGGCATGGTGCCAGAGTTACCAAAAGCTTTCCCAAGAAGCGGAGAGCTGTAGAACAACACTTGCAAATATGAGACAATGTCAAGTCGTTTATTGAATACGAACAAAAGCTTCTATGTATCACATAAGAGAACAATAAAAAGTGCGAAACTGAAGATGCAATAAACACCGAACTAAGGCAGTTATGAACAGATATTAGGATAATATTACAATAACTTAGGAAGGAAAACATACATAACAGTCAGTAATGAGTCAGTGAAAAACTTACAGTCTAAGCAATACAAGCATCAAAGTTACTAATCGCTTGTTTTGTTTACAAATTAAGCTTATCACTAAACGATTCCGATACCATAGAGAATAAACTCCATAAGTTGTAATTTAGAATTGTTTTGTCCAATTATAACAAACACTGATCAATTTCAATTCATAACAATTTGCTACGCTGGGCGATTAAAGAAAAGTAACGAACTTTCAGAACTGTATTTCGGGGGACTGTTCTCGTTATTTTATTCATGAGTGATGTAACCATTTCATTTCTATGACTGTTATGTTCCCCTGGCTCGGTTCTCTCCTTTTGTGTATTTGCTCTTAGTGTATTATTTATTACCTTGAACTACGCCTACTTAATTGTGTAAAAATTCTCCCCATTCACTACCACTATTTCTTTTGTTCTGTACAAATGTTAGATTCTTGATTGGTTCACTGTGTGGTTTGATTTCACGTGTATATAAAGGCATGTTTAAAATATAATACGTTCTCGGTTCTCAGTTCTCAGTCTTTCGGTTCTCTCAGTTCTGGTTGTCCTATTTTCGGCCAAGGGGGGGTGAATGGGCTTAGGTCAATCGAACGCTATCAACTAGGCACGCATCTTATTGGTGTTCGCATCAACCAACCAAAAGTCATCCTCCTCCTCTTTCCTTTCATCACGTCATAAAACAAATCAACAAGAAGATACAAATAATTGTTGACCTCTCATCTACAAAGTATAGTTAAGCATAAAGGATAAGTTTCATGAAGATTTATAACAGTGAAAACAGTGTTTCTTATTGATTACTTCAAACTATCTTACTGATAGTTACTGATGTTCATATATGAAATGTATTTAACACAATCTACAATTCAATGATGTAATGAGTTTTTCTGTTGTTTTAAATATAATACACTTTATATAAACAAAATTTTACAATCTGATTAACAACATTAAACACTTGAATTTTATTACAGTAATTCAACATTTTACTTGTAATTTACTTCAAATGTATTTTTCTTCTTTAAATTAATAATAAAGCAAAAAAAAAGCAAATAATGTAAATTTATTGTATTTGAATGTTGTGGAGACTGTTTAAGTTGAATTGTGAATGGAAAGTGAACTTCAAGACACATGTTTCGTTCTATTAGGAACTCGTCAGGTGGATATACTTGCATCTCAGTGTTTATGTTCACACCGGAACTAAAACTCAATTTGTTTCTAGCCGAACACCACAGCGTTCACCACTAGGTTGCTTAGTCTAGACAGTCACACTTGTGCAACAGTAGTCTAGTGGCAAATGTGTTGGCGTTTAGCATGTAACTAACTGAGTTCGAGTCCAAATATAAACCTCAACATTGGGATACATGCACATCCAGCTGATAAGTCTCAAGTGGAATGAAACGTGCTTCCTGAATTCCACTTGTTAGTCACAGTCTAATTCAAAGCAATGCTTTTAATCTATCGCTATAACGAAGCAATCTTCTAAGGTTGCACATATGTCAAACGAGGCGGTTCAATTTCAGTCCATGATAAATCAGTGGGAAGATTCAAACTTGTTCTAATTATTGACTTAGTTGGGTTGCAATAAATGTGCATATCCAAATATTTCGGGATAATTGTTACATTCACCAATCCAGAATATTCTCAGGTCAAATGATAGAGTGGTAGCAAAGCAAATCATATATCGATGGAACTATAACAAATATTAGTTATTAAGGCAGTGTCACGACAAATGCAGAGAAGTAAGAACAAGAGACAGAAATAGTTTATTGTTAGGTCAGCTGAAATATGATCACAACATAATTATTCAGAAAATCGGAATGGGAATAAATATAGATAGTTTTGATACATATGAATAATAAGTTTTATAAATTATGTATGGACAAGTATACTAACGAAAATCTAGTGTAAACAGAATTTGGTACATATAGTTAAGTATCGGCCCTGAAACTTGATAGCTATGGGTTTAATTCCATGTCAGAATCAAGTGGGCTCACTACTGGGCAGTCCTATTCTAGAACGAACCAACTGTCCAGAGATCCTTATATTTAAGTGGTATCCAACCAAATCCCATGAATTACACTAAATGTCAATCTCCACATAGATACCTCAATTCAATATTATTTTTGAATCTTTTATTCCACCAGTCAGTAATTCTGTATCAGCTTGCTATACACTATTCTAAATTATAAATTGACTGTTACTGTACAATATTGCCACAAAGTTTCTTTTTGACATGCATTCAAATTATACTTCAATAGTCAATGTCTGTCGAACATCTTAGATACCAAACGGTTTCTCTTAGTTTCATTGCTATGATTAATTTATCTATCAATTACACATGAAATATCTGGATCCTAACTGGTCGAATTTGATTCGATTAATGTGCGTTGACTCCTGAGCTAGAATACTATGTTATTACCAGCCATGGAGTGATTACGCATGATCCAATTAATCAGAACATTTACAATTAGATTATTCACGCAACCTTTATGTTTGTGAGAATAACCCCGTCATCGTAATACACGTATTTTTGTGCAATAATTCCATATATCAAAAGTTTATTGGGTAGAAATACAGTCTAACAAAACAGAACTACCAATAAATCACAAGATATTTCTAGTGATATTCCTCCTAGCTCTATCATACGAAACGGGTAGCACAGAGTATTTTGACGGCTTCGATGGACGTAAGTAGATCGAGACAAATTGTACAAGTGATGAATGGCACCAATTCTTAAACATCAGTGGCTATTAGCTTTACAGGCTCAAGCATAAAGTGTAATTGTATGAGAGGAGTGAAAAGGTCACTAGTTGTAGTAAAATAAAGTAATAGTGACTTTCATTACAATAAATTTCTAGTATGCATTTTATTATTAGATATTGATTTTATATCAGTAAACATACTACTGAAATATAATTTAGTCATCTGAAACCTATTTGTTGTAGTAGAAGACACTTCAGAAATACTGGTCAGTTTAGAATTTGATAGGTATAGTTCAATCAGCGTTATAAAGGACATGTCAAACGTCAAATTAGATACTGCTTAATAACTAGTCAGTGTTACATGACAATCCGTTTGAAATCAGGCTACATCAAAAGAGCAATGGAGATTATTCTCAACAGCTATACTTTCCACTGTGTTTTACATTTATTTGATTCGTGTTACACATTTTAGGATTGCATTTTACTCATTAATTTACATTAAATTTATTTTTCCATTTGACATATCAGGCTGCGTTGAACTGATATTAGTAGGGTACCAATGAAAAACAAGGGAGGACTAAACAGCTGTCTTGTCCTACCTTTGGACTCCTCAGTAGTGCTGATCCTAGATTCCATACCCCAGAGGCTTCAGGTTGGTGAACACATAACCCTCTGCATCACTAGATTAGTCAGTCTTCTATGATAGAATGGTCACTCCCATTAATTTTTGATCAGCCAATGTCATCGATGATAACTCTCTCACTCCTAACAAGTCTGAACTACACCATTCACGACTCCTCACTAGAGCTTCAGGAACATCTTGAAGTTAGCCAAAAGTGGACTGATTTATGTAATTGAAGTGAGGTGGTTTTTTGTGGAGAGGAGCAGGATGTAGGAAATATGTAACTTACCGGGAGTATGACAATGTATGATCGTCAAGCTATATCGTAAACTGATGGAAATGAAAATTTTACCATTAGAGGCTGGCCCAGTGGTGCAGAGAGTTAGACACCCGTCAACCTGAAAACTTTGGAACGGGATCTAAGGTGCGTACCGCTGAGGAGCCTTGTACTACGATGGATGAACTGTCCAGTGCTTCTTGGCTTTTAGTTGTACCCAACGAACATCAATCTCTGACGAATCCAATGAATTAAAACTTAATATCAATCTCCACAAAAAGCCATCTCACTTAAGTCACAATGATATGTTTATCGTCGAATTCTTCAGTAAAAACAATGTATAGTATAGGAAGAGCTTGAACGATTCTTAGGATGTCTGCGATATACAATTACTTTGGCTAATCATTAAAGATTGTGAAAGGTAGGTTTACAAATGAGCCAGTCAAACTACAGTAATTGTAAATTGATAAAACATCAGCAAAAATGACCATATTAGGGAGGTTTCTATAGGATTTGATGCCTGATGCCGAAAAAAATAACACTAACTTTACTCATCTATAAAGATTTATGTCATTCATATTCCATATCAGTCTATAGGAGCACAAACAGTTTTCTATGAACTCTAATATAATTCTAGTTGGGGTTCAGGTTTATGGTTATACTACAGTTAAGATTAGGCATAGGGTTAGTTTAGTCATTATATCAGTTTAAGTTAAGGATTTTTGGTTTAAGTATAGTGCTAGTTTGTGTGCTATATATTACTTAGTTAGCATGAATTTGATGTAACTGTCACCATAATGCTTACTTTGTGATGTTAGGAATAAGTTTTTGTTCATAAATTTATACAATTAGAATGATGACAATAAATATTACAATGAGTAACTCATGATCGCCTTCGGTTTTTATAGACAGTTTATGACTGACCAAACTGTTAATTCTTCGTAGACAATTTAATAATCTTTCAAGATTCTCTGTAGATTATACCGTAGAAGGAAATGTTCATACTGCGAATTACAATTATGGTAGATTATATGAAGTGAAAACTCACAGTTTATAATATTTCACAAGTTGTATTTGAAACCATAAACAATGTAGTGGCTCTCTCTCTCTGTTTATTGATACATAAAACAAACAAATTTACAAATGAATGACTGAATAAATATGTCACCGATTGATGTTGAAAGGGTGTCCCTTGAAAATCAAGGAGCACTGGATAGCTGTTTCATCCAAGTATGATACACCTCAGCAGCCCATACCCACATTACGCCCCAGAGACTTCAAGTTGGCAAACACCTAACACTCGACACCACCAGACCGGCATTCAGTGGTAGAATTTTCACTTCCATAAATTTGTGATGAATAGCATGACAGTGATTCATTGAGACTGGTGATAACTGTCTCAATAACGTGACTAACTTCAAGATATTCCTGAAGTTATGAATGGTGTAGTTCACGCTTGTCGGCAGTGCGACAGTTATCAACAATAAAAATGTATGATCATCGTGTTATTTATCATAAACTGATGGCAATGAAAATTTTACCATTAGAGGCTGGCCCAGTGGTGCAGAGAGTTAGGTATTTGCCAACCTAAAGCTTCTGTGGGGGGGTGCGTAATCTACGTTTCACACTGCTGGGGTCGTTCCACACTAGAACGATCGGCTTTCCAGTGCTCCCCGATTTTCAAAGGTATTCTATCGACATCAATCTAAGACATATTCAATCAACTAAAATTCCCAATCCCCGTAAAAATAACCATTTCAATTCAATTGAATGATTATTTAAATTAGATAGTGTATAATATCATCCGTTACACACACACACTTGTGGCTAACTGGATTCACACTAAGTCTTATAACAACAATCAACTTTAAACTGTAGCTATTCACAGGGTATTCAAAAATAAATAATGACAATGTTTCAATCAACATTTTCAATTACCTTCTTATGCATATTCAGCAAAAATGACCATATTAGGGAGGTTTCTATAGGATTTGATGCCTGATGCCGAAAAAAATAACACTAACTTTACTCATCTATAAAGATTTATGTCATTCATATTCCATATCAGTCTATAGGAGCACAAACAGTTTTCTATGAACTCTAATATAATTCTAGTTGGGGTTCAGGTTTATGGTTATACTACAGTTAAGATTAGGCATAGGGTTAGTTTAGTCATTATATCAGTTTAAGTTAAGGATTTTTGGTTTAAGTATAGTGCTAGTTTGTGTGCTATATATTACTTAGTTAGCATGAATTTGATGTAACTGTCACCATAATGCTTACTTTGTGATGTTAGGAATAAGTTTTTGTTCATAAATTTATACAATTAGAATGATGACAATAAATATTACAATGAGTAACTCATGATCGCCTTCGGTTTTTATAGACAGTTTATGACTGACCAAACTGTTAATTCTTCGTAGACAATTTAATAATCTTTCAAGATTCTCTGTAGATTATACCGTAGAAGGAAATGTTCATACTGCGAATTACAATTATGGTAGATTATATGAAGTGAAAACTCACAGTTTATAATATTTCACAAGTTGTATTTGAAACCATAAACAATGTAGTGGCTCTCTCTCTCTGTTTATTGATACATAAAACAAACAAATTTACAAATGAATGACTGAATAAATATGTCACCGATTGATGTTGAAAGGGTGTCCCTTGAAAATCAAGGAGCACTGGATAGCTGTTTCATCCAAGTATGATACACCTCAGCAGCCCATACCCACATTACGCCCCAGAGACTTCAAGTTGGCAAACACCTAACACTCGACACCACCAGACCGGCATTCAGTGGTAGAATTTTCACTTCCATAAATTTGTGATGAATAGCATGACAGTGATTCATTGAGACTGGTGATAACTGTCTCAATAACGTGACTAACTTCAAGATATTCCTGAAGTTATGAATGGTGTAGTTCACGCTTGTCGGCAGTGCGACAGTTATCAACAATAAAAATGTATGATCATCGTGTTATTTATCATAAACTGATGGCAATGAGAAATCTAGCATTCAATATCGACCGGCCCAGTGGTGTAGAGGGTTAGGTATTTGCCAACCTAAAGCTTCTGTGGGGGGGTGCGTAATCTACGTTTCACACTGCTGGGGTCGTTCCACACTAGAACGATCGGCTTTCCAGTGCTCCCCGATTTTCAAAGGTATTCTATCGACATCAATCTAAGACATATTCAATCAACTAAAATTCCCAATCCCCGTAAAAATAACCATTTCAATTCAATTGAATGATTATTTAAATTAGATAGTGTATAATATCATCCGTTACACACACACACTTGTGGCTAACTGGATTCACACTAAGTCTTATAACAACAATCAACTTTAAACTGTAGCTATTCACAGGGTATTCAAAAATAAATAATGACAATGTTTCAATCAACATTTTCAATTACCTTCTTATGCATATTCAGCAAATAAATGTTTAATATTACAGTGTACTTTTCCATTTCTGTAGTTAAGACTTATCTAAAACTCACTCCTATGTATATATCAGTGATTTCTCAGTCAAAAAGTGTTATGTTTCTAAGTATAACGACCCAGTTACTCCTATTGCCTAGTATTCTTAGACACCGAACACTTGACAAGATCCCAAATCAGAACACGTTTGAACAGGAACAAATTATATTCCAAATAACAAGGGTAGACAGAAGTAGGAATCGTTAGTTAGACAAACGTTAATGTATTTATAGTATTTACATAAGAAGCTTCCAGAATCTTCTGCAACAGTCCACTAGAGCTGATTGATTTAGAAGTAGCCAATCAGCGTGCGCCATCACGATCATGCACTGAGCATGCTTTAATCCGGTCTATATCCCACTAACAAAAAGAAAAATCGTTTGATGTAAATATACAAGTACTTTAAAAGTTCGATGATATAAAAAAAAATACAATCTTCTAATGATAACTATAGTGAGCGGCCTATGCTCCCCTGTGAGGAGTAGCGGGCGTAAGTAAGTAACTAATGATAACTACATACTATTCAGCAATCTTCGTTCAATAAATAAACAACGTAATAATAGAATAGACTGTATAATTTTTATGTATTTCTATCTTTATGGCAACATGTGTGGACTTATATAGGCATACTGAGCGAATTGTCTCAATATATAACAATAGTTATATATTTAAGTTGGATTGTGAGTGGTAAGTGGAATCCAGGACGCACGCTTCGTCCTATTTGGGACTCATCGGCTGGATGTACCTGCATCCTAATGTTTATGTTCACACTGGGATTCGAACTCAGTCCGCTTCGTGCCAAACGCCAATGCGTTCACTACTAGGCTACTGTGTACAGACAGCCACAATTGTGCAACGGGCATATATATATGTAATTAGGATAAGCTTGTTTTTTCCCGTTGATTTGTAATGGACTGAAACTGATCAGTCTCTGTTGCCATGTGTGCATCTTGAGCGGATTACCTCGATATAGGGATATTACACAAGTTATATATTTAAGTTGGATTGTGACTGGGATGCAGATTCATTCAGCTAATGAGTCCCAAATAGGACGAAACGTGTGTACTGGATTCCACTTACCACTCACAATCCAACTTAAATATATAACTATTGTTATATATTGAGACAATTCGCTCAGTATGCCTATATAAGTCCACACATGTTGCCATAAAGATAGAAATACATAAAAATTATACAGTCTATTCTATTATTACGTTGTTTATTTATTGAACGAAGATTGCTGAATAGTATGTAGTTATCATTAGTTACTTACTTACGCCCGCTACTCCTCACAGGGGAGCATAGGCCGCTCACTATAGTTATCATTAGAAGATTGTATTTTTTTTTATATCATCGAACTTTTAAAGTACTTGTATATTTACATCAAACGATTTTTCTTTTTGTTAGTGGGATATAGACCGGATTAAAGCATGCTCAGTGCATGATCGTGATGGCGCACGCTGATTGGCTACTTCTAAATCAATCAGCTCTAGTGGACTGTTGCAGAAGATTCTGGAAGCTTCTTATGTAAATACTATAAATACATTAACGTTTGTCCAATTCAAAGAAATTGACTATAAATTGATAAATTGCAGATAACTTAAGTCGATCTTCGCTATTCATACAACTAAAATAAAAAAAATAAAACATGTTAAAAAAATATTTTTCTAAGAAAAAAAAGAGAAACAACATAAATCATCTTTATTTTTACTTTTATTTTTGTTAGTTTATCTTTCATGTCTATGAAATTTATATAAAGAAGAAAAATACATTATAAATCATCAATTGAAGTAACCTAATAATAGAATAACTTCAAGTAAACAAATTCATTGATTTCATGTTTGCATAGTAACAAATGAACAAATCAAATGATTATTCAGTATTGAAGTAAATAGATTGCAGTGCATCATTTTGTTTTTTTGTTTTTTCTGTTGCTTTCTGCACAAATGATTTTCTCTCTTTCAGTAGGATTTACTCACGCATCAATAGTTACCATGACTGAAGTGTGAAGTGAATATGTGTGTGTATCTGAGTAAGGGAGTAACTGAGTGAGCACAAACAATCGGATACATTAATAAACTAACTGATCAGATATAAAAATTAATTAAATATTATCAATGACAGGAAATTATTTATTTATTATTATTATTATTATTATTATTGACTAATTCACTTCAAATAGTTTGCCTGAGTGAAGAGATGATAGAAAAGAGAAAAATATTAAGAGGAGGAGAAGGGGAGGGAGGGTTGGGGAAGGGTTGATATGTATACGAAATGTTTCATATTCATATTGATTTCTACAATTTTCTAAGATAAAAAACTTTACAATAATGAAATATTTGCATTATCATTTAACTATATGGATAGATGTAGATTCTATTATACAGTGAAGAGTAAATCTCTCCTCGTAGAATGAAAATAAATAATCATTTAATATATTCTTATTCTATACAAAAAAGAATTAAAACATTCCACTATTGACATTACACTATAAAGGTGGATTTGGTTGATGAGTTGTAAATAGGACGAAATGCATGTTCTAGATACTATTGATTATCACATTTCAATTATAAACAAAAATGAATATTGTAATTAAGTGATAACATTGAAAAAAAAACCTTCGTCAATTTAACTTGATAAAAGTTGACTAAATTTGAATATACAATGATTCTATTCAGGTATCATATTCTACAGTTTACTTACAGTATTCAAAATCCAAATAACCATTCTGTTAATTTACACTAGTTAATATAAAATAAACATATTGAATTCGAAGTCTAGAGTGAACAATAATATTACAATGTAGGTTATAAATAGTTAACGAATACTAAAAATAACAAAATTCCTGTCCTTGATTCTACATATAAATTGTTCGATATTTCATGTTGTACTGAACAAACAATATTGAATAAAGGACAGATTATATTATTATTACTATATTATTACTATTATTATTATTATTACTATTATTATTATTATTACTATTATTATTATTACTATTATTATTATTACTATTATTATTATTACTATTATTATTATTATTATTATTACTATTATTATTATTACTATTATTATTATTATTATTACTATTATTATTATTACTATTATTATTATTACTATTATTATTATTATTACTATTATTATTATTACTATTATTATTATTACTATTATTATTATTATTACTATTATTATTATTATTACTATTATTATTATTATTACTATTATTATTATTATTATTATTATTACTATTATTATTATTACTATTATTATTATTACTATTATTATTATTACTATTATTATTATTATTATTACTATTATTATTATTACTATTATTATTATTACTATTATTATTATTATTACTATTATTATTATTATTACTATTATTATTATTATTATTACTATTATTATTATTATTACTATTATTATTATTACTATTATTATTATTATTATTATACTGTTATTATTAGCCATATCCCAAAGTTACTATAATTCATTTAGAACTTAATATGTAAACATTCTCATCATTTGAATACAGGTTTGTCATGTTAATATTAATGGGTATTTCAACAATGATGCTTTCAATGGAATTGTATGAAAATGAATGAGAAGAGTAGATCTCCATTGTCTCGATTATCTTCCAGTGAATGAGAATCTCACACCGTCTTTACAACTGTAATCAAGGAATTGTGGTGAACCATGATATCTCAGTCTTATATAAATTTATTTCACTTCATGCTGTTATGTCATTGACTGATCAACTATTCACTTTCTTCACTAGACACCAGTGTCAGCAAATAATACACCATATGAGAACAATCAGAGTGATATCCGTGGAACTAATTTAAACCGACGAGGTTGATGCATTAAGATGTTAACACCAAATGAATTGTCATCAATCCAGCTGAACAAATCACTAACATGATAGTGACACTCGAACTCATCAATTCTCCCGAGAATGCAGCAGTCGAATATGATGAATCACCGAATATTATGAGATTGGTAAGGCCATGTTCCACAAGTATGTAACATAATTTGTGTCACTGAAGCATTGTATTCCTCACTAACTACAGCTGCACTCCCATCAGGATGACAAAGATGATGTTGGTTGCCGTGTGTAAATGTGACTTTCCTTGTGTGTAGATGAATGTCATCTGTATTCAGTTCAATATTGAAGTGATATCAGTTGTTTGTTAGAAGTACAATTATACTGACACGATGTAGGGTTATTAAAATGTTGGCGATGGATTAGGTGATGGAAGAATCGGTGGACATGTAAGTGATATGGAAGTGACCACTCGGCAACTAACTATTTTGCGATACTTGTATACTACGCTTTAACACTAAACTTGTGAATATAAACGGGCTTCTGTTGATATAAATTGAAAATGGTAGTGTTCAATTGGTTAAATGTTCATGTATCATTAAGTAATTTGTGCACAACAAACATTATTTATAATTTTAACTCCGAAACATAACATTAAACGTATCATCGGCGACAAATGCTAAATCATGACAACATAAACTATTTGTCTAACAGACCATCGTCCTAACACCAAACTCGTTTGGATAATAGTTGACGAAGAACAAACGACTATTTGTGTATGTATCAGTGAATGTGAATGCGTGAGTGGATGTAATGGGATTGTTAACATATTGTAGAAAATATTCTCCTGATGGTTCCACATTGAAATAGTCAAACAATTAAAAAAATTTAACCAATTCTTTATGAATTTCATTTACATTTGAGAGGTAATGTGCATTTTGCATTTGCGTCCTGTGATTGGTTATTAGAGAGTGGGGATTCATTTATCAAATTGATGCTGATTGGTTACCATGTTAATTTATTGTGAAAGTGTGAAAATGACAAAATTTTGTTCATAAATTTTATTGTTATTACAGAATACTGATGTTGTATTCTGGAGGATGATACTGATTTAATGAATGATCTTTCAATATTACGTTAATTTAAGGGTATTTTCTATGTATGAATTGTATATGATCTTGGAGAACACATTTACTTATTTCTATCATGTTTAGATTATTGTCCGTATGATGGTGATGGGTTTGGTGGAGACAGTGTGTGACATAGATTAAAATGTGTCACAATGTAGCAAGTGTATTTATCTGTAGTTCTAACTACATACTCTGTTATATTTAAGGCTGTTATTCAAGCTTATTTAGAGTTCATCATGCTACCAATCCAATGGCTACTTATACTGACACCACCAACGCTAATACTAGTATTAGAGAGACTACTTGTCTTGGACAAACCTATTAGTGAAAAAAGAGAAAGTAATGCATAATGCATACATTGTTTTCAATTTTCCGTTTACACATCTTTTGCGTTCTCTTTTTTATGTTTGCTGTTGACTTACGTTTTTTGATTGCCTACATTTCCTTTCATAGTGTCCTTTGCATAGATGTCGATCCCAAATGCCAAATATCTAACATAGTTTTAAATGTGAAAAGCTATCTACCCACACTGTATGTATGTTGCGCCCCCTGATTATATTTCCGCTTTCTAAGAACGATCTCATCGATTTCCACAATTTTACCAACGCCTCCCTTTGGCATTGGTGTTCTCATTTATATCTCAGAGTATACATCTCTACAGTACTAATACCACTGCAAAGATGTAGCTCCGGTAACATCTGCCAAGGCTGCTGCAGCAGTTACTGGTGTCTCCAACAACCACTGCATTGCAAGAACCCTTATCTGTTGGAGAGAGTGATTATAGAAAGTGTGAAGAATGAACCAGATCTAAGTGATTTCTTTATTCAATATTTGTGACATCGGAATATAAGTTTGTTACTCTTCTCTAAGCATTTGTCCAAGTGTATAAACTCACCATAGTCAAATTAACATGTTCTTCGCATTAAACTTTTCGCCTGTAAATAGCTAACGATAACGTACTCCTGGAAATTAGCAAGCATGTGATAGATCGTCAACATTGTCAACCAAACTGTGAGCAATAACCTTGAGGTGTAAAGTCTCAATTTCATTGGTTAGTCCCTACATTATAGTCCTGACAGTAATTTTGTCTACTATCACATAATTCTACTTTACATTTTTGATTAGTATATTTGAAAATGTACTTTACTTATTCATTAATATAGTTTACTATATATTTAATGCGTTCACTTATCACTAAGCATATAACATGAATTGTGAAAAAGGATAGGATGCGTTGAGAGATGGGTGGGTGCTGGGTGAGTGGTTGATATAGTAACAGAATGAATTTGTATACAAGGTGAATAAGTTAATCAGTGAAAATATATTGAAATCATGATTTACATACATACAAATATGAGGTCAGATTAATTAACAAATAGTTTTAGTTAATAAGTTCTTCTTATTTATAGAAGTGTAACAAACTATACACAATTTTATTTGTTATTAGTAAATACTAGACATTATTGCATAAAATTGTAATGATTTTACATATACTACTTAATTACTGTAAATGATAAATTATATTTGAATGTTACTTCATGGGGTTAAATGAACATAATAAACAGCATCATTCTATTGAAGATAAATATCAGCAATGTTGATTAACCTAATGATATTTTATGGAGTTTCTTAGCTATTCTAGTTGTTATTGTTGGTGGTGGTGGTGTTGTTGTTGGTGGTGGTGGTGTTGTTGTTGTTGATTTTCTTCCTTATACATGTCAAATTAAGAATGAGGTTAACTATTTATATCAGTTAACTTAACCTAAACTAATATGTTAATGTCGACTTTGTATAGAGATGTTAAGGAATTATTCTATTTGATATTTTTTCAATATAAACTGATCTATTATGTATAACTAATTGAATTGAGATAGTTATTATTTTGTGGAGATTGATAATTTTATTAGATTGAATGCGTCACCAGTTAATGTCACCAGGGTACTATTGAAAACCAAGAAATAATAGACAAAAGTCTCGTCCAAGTGTGGAACTCCTCAACATTACTTACCCTAGATTCCACCTAAGGAACTTCAGGTTGATGAACACATAGCCTTATGCATCTTTCAGTCTCTAATAATAGAATTTCCACCTCTATCAATTTATGATATAAAGCGCAACGATCATCCATTGTCATTGGTGATAATTGTCTCACTACCGACAAGTGTGACACACACCATTCACGATTTCTCACTGGAGCTTCAGGAACATCATGAAACGAGGTAATTATTGTTATTGAATTGAAATGGTTATTTTGTGAAGAATAATATTTTTATTTGAGTGAATACACCACAGACTAATTGTCGCGCTATATATCACAAATTAATGAACGCAGGAACTCTACTATACAGGACTGAATAGTAAGAGGGTCGGGTGCTCAATAACCCGAAGCTCCTAAGGCAGAATCTAGGGTGAGCAATGCTGAGGTGTTCCACACTAGAACGAAACGACTATCCAGTGCTCCCTGGTTTTAAATGGTACCCCGCCAACATCAATCTGTGACGCATGCAATCTATTAAAAATATAATTAAGGGATTTTTCGCAAAATATGAAATGACTTTGCTTAGATTGTTTGATTTCTTCATTTATTGTTGACATTCGATATAGTTTGATCTTGGTGGAGTATCATTATGAACCAGCGGCTGGGTGAGGGGGGGCAGTGAACACAAAACATCTTTTTCATCACAACTATCTTGTGTCCAATAGTTTTGAATGGTAGACTTAAGAGATCAGTATGTTATGTATGCAAAAAATGAATGTAGTATAAATTTTAACTAAACGACTTCAATGATATTCAGTCCACTAATGAACAACTTTAAGGCTCTTTCAACGTTCTTGTTTGACGTTGACGTGGTAGAGAACAGACAAACAGTGAATAAGGTAGCTAGTTCTGGCAGTATATAATGGTTGATTGATATGAAGCCTTAAAGTCAGAAGTTTAAACCGTGATGCACTCGTGGGTGAGCACTATCAGTGGAAAGTGCTATATGAGGATAAAACAGCTATCTGGTGTTCCCGAAGTTATCAATGGTACCTAACTAAGATATAATAATGACAAATGCGAACAAGAAAACAGGAACAGAGGTTACGGTAAAATAACATGAATTCAATGTATCTTCTGGTTTCTGATTAGCTACTTTACAACCTAGAATCAGTAGTATTAACTAGCTGAAAAAACACGAGATTTGAGCATAATCTTTATTGTTATAGGGAAAGAGTTTGTATCATTGAAGATTAATAAAAGTAGTATTAGATGAGTACCAGAAGAAACTGACATTGGAGAAAGAATAACGAATGCAGCAGAATAAGATGAAGTCATTCAATTGTTGATTTCTCTACAACTGTTTTACGATCTAGAAACAATAGTAATAATCATTATTATTTGAAATCGTGTTACATACTTCACATAATGGTGTACATGAATGATTGGAAGGAAGGGAATAGTTATAGACGAATTATAAAATTGACTGAGTTAGAAATCTCAATTGTTGGAAGTTGTCTCAATAGTCTAACGGTTTAGTGTTTTCAGTAAAGTCTAAGTGTTCTGTACTCGATTTGTTGGTAGGTTCGTAGATGTTTACTACTGAAAAGTCAAACAATAGAATAAAATGGCTGTCTAGTGTTTCTTAGTTTCCAATGGTTGTTTAATTCAGACGTATTCTTGGTATGAAATTTAGATTTGTATTTACTTGTTACACAGTTCGTGGAACTTTTAATATACGTCAGTGATATGCAACAATCCATCATTATTACTTATCATCTAAGAGATACAATGAAGCTATTGTCAAGTCTATTTTCAGCTAAAATCGTTCTCATATTTGACATGAGAATCGTTAAAAGCATCAAAATTCCAAACGAAACTGAAAGCACTTCGTCTAATCAGTTGCTTTTATTAACTTCAAGTTTGCTTCTTATCTTGATTTGATAATAACTAGACTTACAGAATCTGTTATAATACGTAAAACTACCAATAAATATCCATACTTTATATACATAGATGAACTTTGGAAGTAGGGCTTTGTTCAGCATTTCACATCTTTGGTCACTAGTTCTAAACTCAAAAATTAGATATTTCTTGGTACTAAGGGGGTATCGAACAAGTCAACATGAAGCCTTTAAGTAGCAGTTGTTTGATGATAACATTGTTTAGAAAAGTATTTGTAGAATGACTAAATGAAAACTTTTGTAAGTATTGGAAAAAAAATGACTAACAGTTGATAGTATACTTTTAATTATTTTCCCACAAATGTAAATTGATGTTAATGATTAATGCTGATTGTTTTAAGTTATTCGAGTAGTTTTAAAGTTGCTGAATGGTAAGAACTCAGGTCAAGAAGTAATTGGTTTATATTACATATGGACAATAGATTTTCTCAAGACAAATGTCAACTTAGGTCAAACAGTGTTTCTTGCCACCACTGTTATACCATTTAACATCAAAACATAGTAGAATCAATGTATGCTAGTAACTACATTGCAAATTGATCTACACAGTTTGATCAATACTAGGGACTAGAATAATATGATAACTGTTCAATGACCATTTACTTAGGTCTTCCAGATTAGATTCATCATTATCATACCATAAGGAATACTTTTTACTTATCACTCTTGTGAACGAATAATGTAACAAAATACAAGTGATACCATAGACGTGTTAAGAAACAAAAACTCATGGAACTCAATTTTAGGTTTCACCAAAGCGGTTAAAATAGAAATCAACATTTCCGATTAGCTGTAAATAGAAGTAAGAAAAATTATCTATTTTACATTTGAATTTATATACTACTTGATTGAATAATCTAATCTGTTGTTAAACTAATCAACATAAAGCAAGTAACCATACAATTACATTGTGATTTCAGGTTGTATAAAAGGTTTACAAAGAGTTCTATGATTCCAAAGTAACCAATTTATTGATATTACTGAATAAACTTTATCTCATGATCTTCTATGATTCATTGAAATATAAAATCCTAGGAATAGTAGTTATATTTGTTGTCGATTCATGAAAATCAATGCAAATCAACTCCAAAGATCATAGAAAATGTCGCTTGTTCTTAGTGCAGTAGTGGAGATATTTGGCGTTGTATTGAGTATTTGTATTCTTACCAAGTAAGAAATCTTAAAGTTAGAAAGAATGTGTATATTTTTCTCTGATTAGCTAACCATATTATTATCCAATTGTTTAGCAGTAAACCACCGTACCAACAACAAAGATTGCGATAACGACATACCTACCATCACAAATGTAGCTGACTCCTAATTCACTCTGAAATGACGGTAAAATTTCAATGATTAATGCATACGATCAATGTAACTTTGAATGAATGTAACTTTGTACACACACGATTACGATAATAAGTGCCAATGAGTTCTCAGCTTGACCATACACGTCTGCCCGATTCCCACTTAATCACAGGGCAGAATAGCAAGAACACAAGACGACAAATCAACCACACTAAATCGTATATTATTACAAGCACATTCACCCAAAATTTATTGGCTTATCTTCCCGATACACAACCAAATCCATCACCATCAATAAGATATGTCTCACACTCAACATGATTGAACTCCACTACTCATATCCACTTTCTAGATATTCAGTAATCACAAAATGAGATCAGTCATTAATCACCTCATATTATTCATATGTAAGTTATGCAGAGTGTTGAATTGTTCAAATTGACTTAACATGAATTCACTGAAATTACAAATGTTACCCGTTGTATAGTGTGTCAGTGGTATATTGGACAAATTTCCTCTTACATCTTCTACTTACAGATCATATATTCTATACCCTGTTTGAGCTTACTGGGTTTAATTTTGAGTTTGTTGTACTACAAAAGGAGAAATCTGCTGATTGTTGCATTATTTTCAATGAATGTTGAACACAAATCAAGTCAACATTATCCAATAATTCAACAGAAAGCTTAACTCTTATATTATTTACTTAGGATCTAATCGTTTGCAATTCGAAAAGACAACTGAATCCACTACCGTCGACTATATTGATTATGCACCTAGCACGAACTAACTTTATTAATCATATCTTATCACTTGGTGTTGGAGAGGTGGGGAAATTACCACGTAAAGTTAATTTTTAACTTACAAGGATATATGTCTAAAGGGGTCTTGAATAATTACGTGAAAACCTATGTACTCTTTCTAATATTATCTTCTTATAGATAAAATATTCATTTACAATTACTACATTATAATTTGATAACATCGACAAAAAAATATTTAGAAAACCGATAAGATCATTTGTTTATTCATAGCAACAAGATCTGTATTGATTGGTTGAAATGAGATATTAAGAATCATTCATGGTCATCCCTTGACTATACACAAATTGATTATAGTCTCATGTATTATTAAACCTATTGTTTGTGTCTATTTCATATCTTCTTCTTTTAATCCACTAATTGTTTTGATGTCACTTCTTCATTCCACAATCATATATTTTTATTATTAAAGTTTTTTTGCATTGATGTTATAATCTCAATTAAGCTAATGTGTAGTCTGCCAGTATACAATCTACATGAAAACGATTGTATGAAATTAATAAATGTAATCCACTCTTCTAAAACGGTTGATTTAACCTCAAGTGTTTTCTATTTTCTGATCTAAGAACCATCAGAAGTTAAGATTAATTGAACACAGTTAGAGGTGATATACTATTCAATCGTTTATTAAGGTCATTACTCATATGCGTAGTCGATGTTTCTGCATTATATAATTGTCAAACTTCATGGACATATGGCATGTCAGCACAGATTAGCTTAAAATGACGAGTACTAGACACAATGACAAGTAAAAGTGTGAAATGAAATCTTTAATAGAAAGTATAGTGAACTGTGATAGTTAATTTCGTGAAAAATGGTGTTTTTAATTGATTGGATAAGCCACAGACTGATGTTGGCGAGGTATCATTGTTCGTTGGTTTTCAATGGTACCCCGCCAACGTATTCAGTTAGCTAAAAATAACAATATCCACGAAAATAACCTCCTCAATTCAATTGCAGTAATCAGTTCACTAGTGGCTAACTCCATCATGTTCCTAAAAATCTAGTAAGAAGTCATGAATGGTGTAGTTCAGACTTGTCGGAATTGAGACAATTATCAACAATGACGATAGATGATCATCGTGCTATGTACCATAAATAAATGGAGATGGGAATTCTGCTATTGAATGTTTGTTGGCCCAGTAGTGTAGAGGGTTTAGATGATCGCCAAACTATGGCTTCTGTAGGGAGGGGCGTAATTTAGGTTGCATACTGCCCGGGTTGTTGCACACTAGAACGACTGTCTAGTGCTGCCTGATTTACAATCGTATTCTGTCGACAACAATCTGTAACGCATTCAGATCTGCACTATCTTTGTTTACATAAATAGCAAGAAGAATGATCAAAGAAACACAGTTATTGAACATTGAAAACGTCTCGGATAATCTTAGTTGAAATTTATTTATTTGTGTTTTTCATTTCAGAATGAACTTGATTTAGTGTTACTGTAAACCCGGGAACGTTTGACTAGTATTTAGTTCTAGTATACAATTCCCAATCAGTGAACGCAGTCAACCCCACCAAATAACTAAACTTATAACCTTCGAGTCAGGTAGATAACAGTTAAGTATCAGTATCACTGACTAGATGTCCAAGGATAAAGATCGTTTTTTTTTAATCAATCACAACGATCAATCAATATCATGAATGATAATTGTTTCGCACTTGTCAAGTTTATACTTCATCAATCACAATTATATCCAAGAATTTAAAAAAAACATCTTGAAATTAATTTATCAACTCATTTATTTCCAAAAAAATAATGCAAAATATGTAGTGTAAATTATACTCATTTTAATATTCAGTAGTATATTAATTCTTCATTAATTTCATTTGTTTATCTTTTAATTATTCTATTTGATTGGATATATCACAGATTGATGTTGGCAGGGTACCATTGAAAACCAGGGAGCACTCAACAGCTGTTTCGTTCTAGTGTGGAACTCTTCAGCAGTGCGCACCCACGACGCCAACGCCTGACCATCTGTACCACTGGGTCGGCATCCAATCGTAGAATTCCCACTTCCATCAATTTGTGATATTTTAATTATTCATTTATTAATTAAAAAAAAAAAGAAAACGAATTTTTTTTTTGAAATGATTGTAAAATAAAAATACTCAAATTATTAATGCATGAAATAGAATAAAACAAAAATAATAATGAAAAATGAATAATTTTAAGTAGTTAATCAAGTTGAAATGAAAAAAAATTTAGAAAGAAAGTGAAGTATAAAGTAACTACAATACGTACAGATGAAAATATTGTTTTAGATATTTTTCTTTTCTTTTATTCCAATACATAAAAAGCCTGTAGTCTATTGAATGTAAGCATTAATGAAATGCATAAATAAATTGATTGGATGAAATAGAGAAAAAAAATAAACTAGTAAACAATTTATGGATGTTTCGTATTATTATATGCTTCATCAGTAGAGAGCATTTATGTTCTAATTGTAGACTTTTAGCACCATAGAGGAATATTAACCATCTGATTATTCGATGTCTATCTAGTGTCTTTCAGAGGGTTAAATGTTTGTTAAATAGATATCTCTAGCGTGAAAACTATGGTGAGCACTGCTAAGGAGTCCCATACTAGTGTCCTTTATTGTCTTTTTTTGATGCTCTCCAACCAATATCAATTTGTGACGAATCGAATCAACTAAAAATTAATACTAATCTTCATAAACTACTTCAAATTAATGACCTAATGGTTAATATTTGCAATTTAAGGCAGTTTACACGATACTCAATTTATCTCAATTAATTAAATGAACAGTAACAAGAAATCACTGATCATGTAACTCAGTAAACCTTTTATATTGATGGAATCTTTTGACAGTAAACTGATATAATCTTCTATTGTGACCTATAAATTTAAGTAATGTTCATCAAGTATACGATCTGATCATATGAAGGTTTAAATCTACGATGTAATGTTATCTAGATCTCATCAACAGTATCCTCTTCATTTACATTTCTGATACATGTTAACCTGAATATAGAAAAAGTAACGGGTGTAGCAGAATATAGTGAATTCACATTTGTTTCACTGTTTCATTTTAACTAATGTATAATCTAAATAACAATCATACTTAAATTTACTGTGCATGACTTATATCATGTAAATCATGAAGGAGTAGAATCAATCAGTCAATCTATTCTGTTACCTCGAGTGAAGCATAGGCCGCCGACTACCGTTCTTTAGCCATTTCTGTCCTGAGCACTTCACAAGTGCTATTCATTCTTTTCGTGTCTATATCCAATTTTCGGCGTAAGGTGTTCTTTAGTCTTTCTTTTTCTGTTTGGCCTTGGGGATTCCAAGTCAATATCTATCGCATGACGCAGTTTGGTAATTACTTCATAGAAGAACTATAAGGAAACAAAATTGCAAACAAGTATTTAAAATAATTGAGTATCTCTACGTTTACAATTGTGAAAATTCTGTAGGAGACAGGTTATTCCGATAATGAATAATTTGGCTGAAAGTTATGTAATCACAAATGTAAAATGAGTGAAATATTAGAATAACAATGAGTAATGCTAACAAAATAGATGGAAGGGTGAAAAAGAATCACTGTGAAAGGGAGGCATTAAGACAATAACCCTGAGTAATGCTAAAAAATTAAGTCATGAATTGAAATATTACGTAAGTAAGCATTCAAGACTAAAGTTACTAGAACAATGATAAACTGACTGCTATGTCTTTTTGAATACAGATGTTCTTTTCATCCCAATATAATTCCCCTTCACTCTTGAATAGTGTCTTCATCGAGTCTCATTTGTGGCTGATTGGACAGAAACTAGTGAAATTCAGATATGGCCTACTTGAACTATCTTTTCGGTATATAGATTTTTAATATTGGTTGTTAGCTTTACTTTGGATATTAATGTCGACGAAGCGGAACATGTTATCACGTTCATGTTCTATCACAAACCACATAATAAGATATACTTTATTGAGAAGTATTATTAAATCAGAGGCTTGTTTGTAGTTTTGTCTCGCTTATTATCGACTTCATTACTATTTGATCAGTGAGATGTATGCAAACGGGTGACCTGTTTAAGTGTTTAAAGTACTTATTTCATAATTGTACAGGTGTGATAACTAACTGTACAGTTTTAGAATTGTGTGGACTGAACATTTATGAATGTCAACCTTGTTCGTATACAGGCGTCATTATAAATTTACTTTAAAAGTATTCTTCTTCTTGACGTTAATGTTGTTATAGATTGAAATTCATCAATTTTTGTTGCTATATTGATATTTTGATTGTCATGTTTTTATTCGAGCTGTTGTTTCCAAAGTTTCATTGCATTTAGATTGTGGCTGGTAAGTGGAATCCAGGACTTGTATTTCATCGTCTGTACGTACTCAGGCAGATTAAGGATGAATTTTGTGTTGTTTGAGAAGAAATGATTGAATTCACGTCACGATGCAAACATTGACACAGGAATAGAGTTATATCCTGCTGAAAAGTCTTAAACAGGACCAATGTCTCTATGTGGATTTCATTTACAAGCTACAGTCTAACTTTGACCATTATTAAAATGTAATTGCTGGATACTGCGAAGACAAACGAAATTACTGAAGTCATTGACATATTTTCTTTCCTCACTACTCTTTAAACAAATCGACAAGTGAATTTGTAGGAATTCAGGCATCATATATATATATGTATACATATATTTGGTAAATGAGAATGGTGGTTGCACACACAGAACAGGTAGGCAACTTTCGTGATTGCAAAAGATGGCTAATACTTACTTTTAAACGATTCTATGCTTCGTTGTGAATACATACAGAATAATAAACGCATTACATTATTAGACAACTGAGGCTGAGAACTGTTTACTATCAATTAATCCACTGATAAAGGGTCTTAGAGTAAAGTCAACCATAAAATATGAAAATCAAGCAATTACCCAATAATAAGAAATTTTTAGTTATTCTCTATTCCTAAATAATAATTGGCTGACTTAATTGAAATACATTACTGTAAGCACCTCATATACTATTGCATTGTGGGTAAAATTATTCTCAGTGGAGCGTAGCAACTACCTACCAGTTGTGATGGATGAAATCTTGCAATATTTCGCAGGTTGATTTGTTTTCAACATTCATTAAAAATAATGCAACAATCAACAGATTTCTCCTATGGTAGTACAACAAACTCAGAATTAAACCCAGTAAGCTCAAACAGGGTATAGAATATATGATCTGTAAGTAGAAGATATAAGAGGAAATTTGTCCAATATACCACTGACACACCATACAACGATTAACATTTGTAATTTCAGTGAATTCATGTTAAGTCAATTTGAACAATTCAACACTCTGCATAACTTACATATGAATAATATGAGGTGATTATTGACTGACCTCATTTTGTGATTTCTGAATAGCTAGCAAGTGGATATGATCACTGGATTAACAAATACGAAGTGGATTGAGTTTGTGTTCATATATAAATACTGATACTAAGATATAAATCTTAAATAAAGTGAAACCCGGATCATGGATTCTATTCACCAGACAATATCTAACTTTAATCATGCATAGTGTGGTATATTCTACTTCTCTAGCTAGTGAATACTTTCCACTAGTATTTATATTAACCAATAGAAACACTTGAGAATATCATAATCAATTGACAAGTGTAGATTACAATTTACTAAAAATGTTTTATTTTTCATAAAGTATATTTCTCCTAGTTATTACCATTTTGCAATAATAAAGATGATCTACAGTATTTTATACAAATTTCTTTGACACTATATGAAGTGTTTTATTCATGGCGCCATTCAAAAATTGTCAATAACAATTTGTTTATTTATCAAAATTATGATAGTTTTAGAATAAAAATAAGAGTGAAATCATATTGTATGCCGTCATAGATACTGATGAGTTTTAAGTAACATTGTATATGTGTACAATTCATTTGATTCCCTATATCTGTAACCAGTTAGAAAAGAACAAAACTAATCATTGATATCAATCAGATGACATTATATTCAATAAATGTTAGTAATAAGTTTGTTGCGTGTAATCATATGAACCAATTGACGAAGTTGTTTGAGGCATTTAATAAATTTCACTCTAATATCAAATGGTCTATGTAAATGATATTATGTTTCGATGCTTAACACAAAACATTTCACAGGAAAAAAATAACTGAATCTGCCAAATATAGTTTGGTTTGGATTGTGGCTGGCAAGTGAAACCCAGAACGCGCGTATCATGCTCTTTGAGACTCGTTAGCTAAATGTTCATGACAATCAACGGGAAGATTCAAATACATTCTAATTGTGGAATCGGCCAAAGTATATAAATACCTAGAAGATACCTAGAATGGACGATATCATCATTTTCATAGCCCTTTTCTAATACATAAAAAATGAAGCTTAATCAATTCGATTTACTTCAGAACTAGAAGATTATAATCAAATGGTAAACGTGATGATGAACTTTAAGGTTTAAAAATATATTCCAGAAATTGATTGTGCAGGAATATTTATAAAGTAACTTAATAATAAATACTATGAAAAGTCTAAGATCAATAAACTCGAGAATAAACGGATATTTATCCGATCGATTTCTGTAGGTAACTAAGTTTCTGGAAAAATTATTGTCAAGGAAGTTGGTGTGTCAATGCCATTGAATTTTGTTTGGCTGGATCAGTTTTGATTATTGGTTGATATTGTTTCCAGAATCAACTGAGCAGAGCTTTCGTGCTACTAATGACAGTTTTTATCACTTAAAAACATAACTTTTCGTATTGTGTATATAATTTACTGTACTATTTTAGACTATGTGTATTTTTACCGACAATAGTAGAGTAAATAATTGTTTGGTAATAATGTATTGTTGTTCCACTTGGGTTTTGACAATAATAGTCAAAGTTGATATTTGATTACGAAGCAACCATTTTGTCGATGGAAGAATCGCAGTAGTATTCTGAAACGCCAGTAGCTGTTCACTCACAACAAATTATTGTAGCTAATTTACCAATCATTAAACGACTCAAAACAGCTATCAAACACATATTTTCTGTTAGCGAACTACTACTAATATATAAAACGCACTGTTCTACAACACAGACAAAATATGCACATGTCTTAACCTCATATCCTCTCTAATTATATCTACCAGTTTTCATTTACTTACAAAAGCAACTAGTGCGTAAAGAAAAAATAACATTTATCTTCACGACCTACTCAACCTGTCACGAAAAACCTATATCTAAAGAGTGAAATCACTATTGATTGTATATTATGTACTAGATGTGAGATACTGAGTTAATCAATCGATTGTATTCGAAAAGATCAATAAGCAGAATAATTACACGTTACTGAGACTCTCTGGAGCCACTGCATTTAAATTATCAAAAGGATACAGTGTTTAACTTTTAGTTACCATGATAACAAGAATGGTTTTATGTCCTTATCTTCGTTTCGTTATTATTCACTTCTAAAAGTCCGACATTTCTAGTCTGTTTCTTATCTTCATATCTTCACAGTAAATCTATCATCAAGTAAACCTGATTCTTACACAACCCTTTGATTATATTGTATTCATAATGAATCTTTGACATATTATGCAACTAACTCTTCGTCGTTAATTTCTGGATTTACTATCCAAATTACCTGATATCAATTTCTACAAAGCTTCATTTTACAAACAATTTGGTGTTGATCTAATGAATTATTTTATTGCTCAAAGTACAAATAAGAGCATGAATAAACTGAATTATTTAAAAACAAGTCTATCATATGTAGCTGATGAAACGATCCGACGAAATTCAACATTCAGCTTCTTTTACGTCATACATGTAAGTAACAAATTGTATTTCACTTCTATTATGATTGGTTAAATAAAATGATTTCTATCAGTAATTTGATTGGTCATTTCATTAGCTGTTCATTGATTGGTTAATCAAGGACGATCAGTACATTCAGATGTTAGTCATTATTATTCACATGTATAGATGCATCAAATAATGCACAATATGCATAGTAATAGGTAGAATCCATGGATCACATTTCAATCGATGGATAGTTGATATGGTTTCAACAACTTTTTTCCTCTTCAGCTTTCCAATGGTAGATGTTTAACCCATAGTGAATTTGTTTTCTAGAATAATGAATTATACTTACTTTATGTATAAACTGTTGTTAATTTATAGCATAATATATTCACCTTATTGGATTATTTATATCATATCATTTTGTACATGTTTCACATATTTCATTACTCTACCAGAAATACAAGTTTATGAAAATATTACAATTGGTACAATAATTCTACCAGATATTCGTAATTTACTAGGTATCACAAAATCAAGTTATATTAAATTAGGTCCAGGTTCATTAACACAATATTTTCGTTTAGATAATCATACTGGCAGTTTACTTAGTATAGCATCAATTGATTTAGAAACAAGTAGTTTGTGTAATACAGAAAAATCATGTTGCCCTAATCATCAATATGAATCAATATCAAATGAATTAACTAATCAATATTATGCAAATAATCCTAACTACTATTCAGAATACTCAAATAACTTAAATCACGCTATCGAAAGTAAGCTTCTACAAGAAATGCATCAATGCAAATTAATGGCTTTTATATTAGCTTCTATTAATGGTGAAGCACAAATCTCACCAATAGCTAAATTATACGTAAACATTTTAGACTTAAATGATAATCCTCCAGAATTTACTATGTATTCAGATTATACAACAAATCGTCTATCGAAACCAATACAATTATCATTTTTAGAAGGTCCTATAGGTGTTAATACAAAACATGACTTACCAAGAGCATTTGATGCAGATTTTTCACCAATAAATCGTGTAAAAACTTATTGGATTGAATGGGATAACACGAATCAATTAGTCAATAATAATTTACAAAAATCTTCAATTAGTACATTCTCAAAATTATCATCATTATCTACAATGACTTATTCAAATGATCAAATATGGTCTAAACTTGGACCATTTCGTTTGATATATAAAAAATCTATAGGAAATTTAATCATTCAACTTGATCAAGAGTTAGATCGTGAAGAACAATCAATCTATAGACTACGTTTAATAGCTCAAGATGGTGGAGATTTACGAGGATCAATTCAATTAATTATTGAAGTTGATGATGTAAATGAATTTCCTCCAGTATTCATTGATACAAATGATAATGAAAAGATAGAAGATTCTCGTTTATTTGCAACACATAGTACTCAAGAAGTTTATAAAAAACAATATAGAATAAAGGAGTCACTAGATATAGGTAGTCGTATTGGAAAGTTGACGGCTATTGATCATGACTTATCAATGTCGAATGAAACAAACAATCAAATAACTTATCATTTTGGTTCAAATCAAATGAATTGGGATGTAACACGTATTTTTCACCTGGATTCACACTCTGGTATTCTAACTCTAAAACATCCATTGGATTATGAAAGTGTTAAAAGTTATCGATTAACTGTAATAGCACAAGATGGCTTAATAAAACAAGAAACTGATGCTTCTAGATCTTTACCATCTGTTGGAAAGAAGGTGTCGCAAATTATTCATTCATCTACGGCACTAATTGATATAATTGTTGTTGATGTAAATGATAATTCTCCAGTAATATTATTTGAAAATGATTACATTACTTCAGAACAAAGCCAGTTATTAGATATTAGTGATTATTTCACAGACAAGGCAAGCAACAAGAAGAAGACAGTAAAGCTTTCAGACATAACAATGAATATAATCAATAAACCATATGAAGTATGGATTAAAGAAAATGTTCCTAAAGGTACACCAATTGTATTTTTCAATGTAATAGATCGTGATACAGGCTTGAATAGTCGTATTTCATGTCAATTATTAAATTCAACAGAAATATTTAGTATACATGAATTATCCGATCTGTATAGAATTGAAACAAATAGTCTACTAGATCGTGAACACATTGATCAATATATGATTAGAATACAATGTAATGATATGGGTGAACCAATTTTATATACCTCAAAATCATTAATTATACACTTAATCGATATAAATGATTCACCACCTAAATTTCCATTTAATATTTATCATTTTCATGTACTTGAAAATAGTCCACCAGGTACACCAATTCAATCAATTAACACAATTATCACAGCAACAGATCCTGATTTAAACAATACACTTACATATCGATTAGAATCATGTGTAATAAAATCAATTCAAAATCAATCAATCAATAATAATTTATTAATTCAATCATTAGATTATCAATTATTTTCAATTGATTCTATTACTGGCGAAATATTTACTCAAGGTGAATTAGACAGAGAAAAGAAATCATCATTAGAATTTTGTTTATGCGCTGATGACGGCCTACATTCAACATGTTCAAGTGTTATTGTAAATTTAGATGATGTCAATGATAATTTACCATATTTTGAACATGATACATATGTGATTCATTTAGAAGAGAATAAATATTATTATAAACCAATTATATTATTTACTGTTACTGATTTAGATTCAAATAATAAAGGATTTAAATTTAATATTTTGACTGATTCAAAAAAACCGCTAGACAATTTTAAAAACTCATTAAAACAAAATAACATAGTAAAACAACAAAGTGAAACTTTAAATTCTAATCACTTTCAATATAATAAAACAATGAATAAGATCGTTGCCAATGACGATGATGATGCTGATGATGAACTGATAAGAAAATATTTTACTATAAGAGAGAATGGTTTATATTTACAGAATGTATTAGATAGAGAAGAGCGTACAAATTATCATTTCTATGTACAAGTTCATGATCTACAATATAATAACATAACAAATATTCATAATAATAAAACAGTATTAAATGAATATTTAACAAGTCAAACAGAGATATTTATTCATGTAACTGATATCAATGATAATATACCAATATTTATATTTCCTAATGTAACAACATCATCTGGTAATCGTTTAATAATATCATGTCATGAAATGTTAGGTAGTTCAATTGGTCAAATACAAGGATATGATCCAGATCAAGGTATAAATGGTACACTTATTTATAATTTAATTATGTTATCATCAAATATAAAACAATTATTTCATTTAGATAATAATTCAGGTGAATTATTTGTAAATACAAATGAATTAAATGAATATTGTGGTAAAAGTATTACATTAATTATATCAATTGATGATCAAGGACCAGAAATAAGTAAAATTGGTCGTTATATACAAATGGAACGTTTAATTATTCAATTAGATGATAAACCAAGTAAAATGACTACAATGATTTCGTCAAATAAAGAAGGAATACAACAGTTGAAACAAAAATGGCAAATGAATTCTAATGAATTAACTAATTTAAATATGTTGAATAGTAATAGTGTTAGTAGTATAACTAGTAGTATTGGTACAAGTACATTTTCAACAAAAACTATTCTTAGTATTACATTAGGTGGTTCAACTATATTCTTAATTAGTTTATTAATTACATCAGCTATATTAATAATGTATAATAAATTAAAATATCGTAAATCATTGATAACTTTAAAAAATTTACATTTAACAAATGATACTACTCATATTTCCCATCATCATAATCAACATAATAATACTACTAATAATGAACAACAAAGAATAAATGATGAATTAATTTGTATAGAATGTAAACAAGACGAATTAAGTAAAATATCATTATCAACTAATAAACAATCAGATGAATATATGATAAAACCAATTGAAAATTATCCAACTTCAACATCAAGATCTAAATCAATACATGAAGATAATAATGATAACAATCAAGATAATCATCATATTGAACAAGGTATGCAATTTAACTTAGTTATTCAATAGTAACTAAGCATTTTAGTTGATATACATGAGATAATTAAATGTTATTGTTATGACGCCACTGTTATGTATTTACTGCCAGTTGAGACAATAAACGCGTGAGTTCTTATGGACTTAATACGGTTCGCGTACGATCTCTAGGGTAGCCGAATTGTACGCCTGATTGCTACGATTTTTCTCGATACCGATTAACTGCGAACGCTACCTCAGATACTTGTACTTCTGTCGGATACCAAACTTGTTCTCCCAACCCACAGCTATTCCAAAAGACTGGATTTGTAGGAAGATTGTATTGTGGAGCGAAACGGAGATGAGACTGGCGAACAACGTTTATGCGTATATATATATATATATATATATATATTGATTTTTATATCAATAAATTTTAAATTAATGTAATGAGTTTACAAGTCAAGCTTACAAAAAAGTCAATACAACTTATCTGGCTTGATCAATTTAACCATTGTATTTTTGGGGATTATGAATCCCCAACAGTTATCATTATGTGAACATAAAATGTAACACAAATTGTAGATGTTATGAAAAAGGAAGTCTTAATTTTGCGTTGAACCTGAATGTATTCGGCCCAATTATTTGATAAAGTTGTAAATGTGGATTACTGAAGAATTCCATACTAAGGCAAAATAGTTGCATAGTCCTCCATATTTTCTAACGAATGTCTAACTCAAGTCAATTTGTGACTACCAATGATCATCAGGAAGTACTGGTCAGCTATTTCATGCTAGTATAGGGCTCTTCGGTAGTGTGCATCCATGATTTTAAAAGGGGTCAAACCCAGAACTCTATGGCTCTACGGAGAATGCCTTACCATTAGACGATTGAGTCGGACCCACATGATTGATACTTTTAATTCAGTCAATTTGTGATGCGTTCGAGCTACCTCACTCATTACCATCAGTGGGTAACTATCTGACACCCGACACGGTTGAATTTCACAAGTCACGTCTTCCCACTAGAACTTCAGGAATTACCTAGAGAAGTTAGTCGCTAGTGAGCTGATGGTAATTATAATTGGGAGTTATAGGGATTGCTCAATGTTAATTTGATATTACGAATTGGTCTGAATTATATATATATATATATATATATATATATATATATATATATGTTTATATGTATGTACAATCAACATAGAACCTGACACATGTGTGCATCGGTTCAAGCTGCCATACCACCATGGCACCGCAGGATTAACACCACCACCACTAGTATATATATATATATATATATATATATATATATATATTCAACTGAAAAATTATGCTTATATGTGTAGAGCTTCGATGAAGAACAAAGTGAAAAGAATTACTACATCACTGTTCATTTCTTATTTACTTAATGTCTTTATAGGAATACTACTTTATTTATACCAGTAGTAACCAGTTTAATATCCTAATACACCTCTTTTCTGTAGTTGTTAATATCGTGATAATTATTTAATGATGTTCATTCTATTGATGGATAAATTTGACGTAATATACAAATGCTACTGAAATACAAATACGAAATACAAATAACACCTATAAGTAGTTAGTCTCAATTGTTATGTATTAAAAAAAATACTCAGTGACCTTTGATAATTGCCAGTCAGAATACGGACACGTCTGCCCCACCACTACCAGTCCCCCAAGCCGGAATAGAGAAAATTACAATTTATGAGCCAAATAGACACAACGCAATCCAGTCCAATTCAGTCATATTTTATTTAAATCATGCCTTTATATATACACAAAATCATCTGGAACTATGAATTCTTCACTATAAGACAATTTATAGTATTGAATAAATCCAATGATATTGAGGTGGAAGTTGGTTTCATGGGAGGGGTGTGGTAGTTGGCCGTAAACCAGTGACCTAGGTTCTGTGCTAACTGGTACTCGTTTGCAGATAGTACTTCGTCACTTGTAGAGTTCATCCCTGATCACCTAGTCTCACAGTTCAATACAGAAAAAGGCTAAAAGTTATATTATATCCCAGAGAATGATGCATGGTTATTTCGAAGTTTCTATTATTGATATCAACTTGTTGTTGACCGAAGTTATCTTCAATGTTTTCAATGTTTACTAAGCGTCTCATAGAGTATTATCAGTTCATTATAGGTTTAATTAGTGGGTAAATTTTGTACATCATTGGAAAAATTTTTCATTTTATCATCAGACGCTGACAATATTACAGAATCTCTTGAACACTTTAAGTAACGTTTCTTGGGCATCTAGGATAGGTTTTTCCCTCCTTTAAATGCCATATATCACTTCAGGACTGGCCTGTATCATCGCCCTGATTAGACATAGAGAATAAAATAGGTGAGTGAACAAACCTCTTCACTTATTCTAGAAGTGTCATCAGTCACGAATGGTTGATTTCCGACGAATTTTTCAGCTGAAATTTAGAAAGCTTGTCTGGTTTTTGTCTACTTCGGCTACTCGTGGCGTAAGTGAGATATCCATCTCTCAACGAAAAACCGACTGCTTTGCTATGCAGTTTTCTGTTTTAAGCTATGGATACGAAAGATGGGTTATGAAAATAAATGATATACGTAGGCCTCATATCTTTGATCATTGAAATCTTCGAGGTACCAACCGCATCTTATAGAATTACCAAATAAGCAATATTGATATTGGATGCAAAGCACTAGGAAGAACGGCAAATCATTAGAAGAGGCTGTAAACCTTCATCGACTGATGTGGTTAGGACATGGATTATATATGCTAGACTAACGCCTAACTAATCACCTGATGCCGTCTGGCGTAGAAGCAAGATATATAACTTCTAGGAACGACCACATCAATATATGATTAGAATAAATTTAATGATGTTCATTCTATTGATGGATAAATTTGACGTAATATACAAATGCTACTGAAATACAAATACGAAATACAAATAACACCTATAAGTAGTTAGTCTCAATTGTTATGTATTAAAAAAAATACTCAGTGACCTTTGATAATTGCCAGTCAGAATACGGACACGTCTGCCCCACCACTACCAGTCCCCCAAGCCGGAATAGAGAAAATTACAATTTATGAGCCAAATAGACACAACGCAATCCAGTCCAATTCAGTCATATTTTATTTAAATCATGCCTTTATATATACACAAAATCATCTGGAACTATGAATTCTTCACTATAAGACAATTTATAGTATTGAATAAATCCAATGATATTGAGGTGGAAGTTGGTTTCATGGGAGGGGTGTGGTAGTTGGCCGTAAACCAGTGACCTAGGTTCTGTGCTAACTGGTACTCGTTTGCAGATAGTACTTCGTCACTTGTAGAGTTCATCCCTGATCACCTAGTCTCACAGTTTTCTATTATTACTACTGAGATGTTAAGGTGACGATTTCTGACAATTTTCAGTAAGGTCGATCTTTTGTTAGTGACAATACAGAAAAAGGCTAAAAGTTATATTATATCCCAGAGAATGATGCATGGTTATTTCGAAGTTTCTATTATTGATATCAACTTGTTGTTGACCGAAGTTATCTTCAATGTTTTCAATGTTTACTAAGCGTCTCATAGAGTATTATCAGTTCATTATAGGTTTAATTAGTGGGTAAATTTTGTACATCATTGGAAAAATTTTTCATTTTATCATCAGACGCTGACAATATTACAGAATCTCTTGAACACTTTAAGTAACGTTTCTTGGGCATCTAGGATAGGTTTTTCCCTCCTTTAAATGCCATATATCACTTCAGGACTGGCCTGTATCATCGCCCTGATTAGACATAGAGAATAAAATAGGTGAGTGAACAAACCTCTTCACTTATTCTAGAAGTGTCATCAGTCACGAATGGTTGATTTCCGACGAATTTTTCAGCTGAAATTTAGAAAGCTTGTCTGGTTTTTGTCTACTTCGGCTACTCGTGGCGTAAGTGAGATATCCATCTCTCAACGAAAAACCGACTGCTTTGCTATGCAGTTTTCTGTTTTAAGCTATGGATACGAAAGATGGGTTATGAAAATAAATGATATACGTAGGCCTCATATCTTTGATCATTGAAATCTTCGAGGTACCAACCGCATCTTATAGAATTACCAAATAAGCAATATTGATATTGGATGCAAAGCACTAGGAAGAACGGCAAATCATTAGAAGAGGCTGTAAACCTTCATCGACTGATGTGGTTAGGACATGGATTATATATGCTAGACTAACGCCTAACTAATCACCTGATGCCGTCTGGCGTAGAAGCAAGATATATAACTTCTAGGAACGACCACATCAATATATGACACCAGTTAATGAAGTCTAACCGTCGGTTTAATTCATGTTGGTAGGTGTAGACTACACTGTTGGGTTCCACGTGACAACCGTTATCAGTGGCTTGAGGTACTAGGTGACAGATCAGAACCAATTACTGTGTCGCAAATGTATTCTCTGTTAATGCTCTTTGAGATAATAAGCTCCAATATTCTTTCAAACATTACTTACTTACTTACTTACTTATGCCCGTTACTCCTCGCTGAGGAGCATAGGCCGCTCACCAGTGTTCTCCATCCAACTCTGTCGTGAGCAATCCTTTCCAGCTGTTTCCAGTTGCTGTTCATCCTTTTAATGTCTGCTTCCAATTCTCGCCGCAGCGTGTTCTTTGGCCTTCCTCTTTTCCGTTTCCCAGCAGGATTCCATGTTAATGCTTGTCTCGTGATGCAGTCTGATGATTTGCGTAGTGTATGTCCCATCCATTTCCATCGTCTTTTCCTAATTTCCTTTCCGGCTGGAAATGTGAAAGTATTCACTTCTTCCAGAGTTTCGCCATCAAGTTGGATTGGGTTGGTGCTCCCTGTGTTGTATTTAAGAATCCTGCTCTTCCCCTTATGTTTGTTCAAGCCTACTGATGCTGAAGTTGCTGCTACACTGATTGTCTTCGCTTGCATTTGTTGGTGTGTATGTGCTAAAAGAGCTAGATCATCCGAGAAGTCCAAATCATCGAGTTGCATCCTACTTGTCCATTGAATCCCGTACATTCCCTCTGATGTGGAGGTCTTCATGATCCAGTCAACCACTAGGAGGAAGAGAAAAGGTGAGAGCAAGCAACCTTGTCTGACTCCGGTCCTCACTGAAAATGCATTTGTCAGTTGTCCTCCATGCACAATTTTGCACTGTGTTCCGTCGTAAGAGTTCCGGATGATGTTGACGAGTTTCTCTGGTACGCCGTAGTGTCGAAGAAGCTTCCATAGTGTTCTCCTATCTACACTATCAAACGCCTTCTCATAATCAATGAAGTTGATGTACAGGGGCGAGTTCCATTCAATTGATTGTTCAACGATGATCCGTAGTGTTGCGATTTGGTCTGTGCACGACCGATCCTTACGAAAACCAGCTTGTTGATCTCGAAGTTGAGCCTCCACTGAATCTTTCATTCTGTTCAACAATACTCTGTTAAAGACTTTCCCTGGTATCGACAGTAACGTGATCCCTCTGTAGTTGTCACATTTGCTCAAATCTCCTTTCTTTGGTATCTTGATAAGATAACCTTCTTTCCAGTCTGTCGGCACTTGTTCTTCCTCCCAGATCTTTTTGAATAAAACGTGGAGTATCCTTGCTGTTAGGTCGATATCTGACTTGAGTGCTTTAGCTGGTATATTGTCAGGTCCTGCTGCTTTCCCACTTTTGATTTGTCTGGTGGCCATCTTGATTTCTTCCATCGTTGGTGGAGTGACATCTATTGGGAGATCTGTAGGTGCTGCTTCGATGTCCAGTGGGTTCGGTGGAGCTGGCCTATTTAGGAGTTCCTCAAAATGTTCTACCCACCTATTCTTTTGTTCTTCAATCTCAGTGAGTGTCTTGCCTTCTTTGTTCTTGATCGGTCGCTCTGGTTTACCATGTTTATCTGCCAGTTTCTTCGTTGTGTCGTATAGCTGTTTCATATTTCCTTCTCTTGCAGCCTTCTCCGCTGTCGTTGCAAGTCCTTCGATGTATTTCCGTTTGTCAGCTCTAATGCTCTTCTTTACCTGCTTGTTTGCTTCTGAGTATTCAGCTTGAGCCTTGATTTTCTCTGTTCTTGTTCGGCTGTTGTTGATTTCTATCTTCTTGTTCCTGTACAATTTATACGGCTGTGTTATTCTTGTAAATTTGATCCGGTTGTGATAATTTGATACGGAAACCTGGACCTGTGCACATATATGAAAAATTTTAAGTGGTTTGTGACTGATTATACTTTAATTATATTCTCCATTCAGTATCACTACTTGACTTATACAGACATGTTGATTACAGATAGTTGTGAATAACTCAAGTCACTTGAAAAGAAACTGTTATTGATAATTACTCCCTAACATCTGGTATTTATCTATTAAGTAAATGATAGAATAATCGAAGACAGCAGATATACCACTCAAGCTGAACATTGTAAACGTTTCAGAAAACCAAATTCGTGACTAACTTCAGGATGTTCTTGAAGATTTAATGTAAATTCGTAACTGGTGTTGTTCACACTTGTCGGAAGTGAGACAGCTATCGCCAATAACAATGGATGGTCGGCATGCTCTGTGTCAGGAATTGTTGAGAGTGGTAATTTTACCACTGAATGCTAGCCCACTAGTGGAGAGGGTTAGGTGTTTGCTAACCTGAAGCCCCTAGAGTGGAATCTGGAGTGCTCACTGATGAGGTGTCTCACACCAGAATGAAACAGCTATCCAGGGCTTGGTTTTCGCTCGTGCGCCACCAACATCAGTTTATGACGAGTTCAGTCATATAAAAATACTAAACTTTACTAACCATCTCAATTCAATTACTGATTAAATACGTAATGAGTAATGTATTCCAGTTGAATTTTATCTACTAGTTGCTAGTATCAAATTCATTAATAAAGTAACACCATTCAGTCTGTCACTTAGCCAGATGGCAGTAACATAGAACCTAGAATATACTTGTATAGATTCAATTCATCATAAAGCTAAAACTTTGTGCTAGAAAAATTATCAAGAAGAATATTACAGTAGTAGTAGTAGTTGTTGTTGTTGTTGTAGTAGTAGTAACTTTTATTCAAGTTACCAATCTAATTTCTAATTCTAACGAATGCAGACTAATTTACTAAATGGAAATGATTTTCATCAACTTCACATTTGTCTATTGCCCACTATATCCACACAAAAAAATATTCAATATGCTTTGATTATGCAATACATCGAATCACAATAAACTATGCATGTACAGGTGTATTTCACTATATTTACAGTGTATGTTGTTAATATTTCTCATGAATGTTACATGTGGTTATGAATTAGTGTTATTGTTATTATTATTATTATTATTATTATTATTATTCATATATATTCTAATGTTACTAAGTAAGATAATTGTTACTGGTACTGACATTTTCAATGTAGAAATTGATTATCTCCTCCCTTAATAAAAGAAGAAAGATAGAAAGAGGCAGTAAGAGATGAAAAGTATGAAAATTGTGTCGATTAACATTTTCCATGATTATAGACACGATACATGTATACTGATGTAGTTGTATAAATGTGTATTTAGAATAGTGAAGTATCAAACACTATGAAACATTTATTAACTAACAACAAACGTAATATACCACTGGTTATTCTGTCTTATTTTTACCATATTAGATTGCTTTTCTTATGATTCTATGCAGAAATGTTAACATATTGCATATGTTTTCATTCATTTTACGTTAAATAATGATATAGTTAAGTTAGACCTTTGAATTTCAATTTTGTAAATCACCGTATGGTGGATTGGTTATGTTCAGTTTGAAAGTGTTGTATTCTCTAAGCTAGACAACATTATCAGCAGATATTTCAAATAGTATTGAAACGTCTTCACATATGACTAGAAACTAGTACTCTTGAAATTAAATCTAACTGATAGTCTCAGTTGCTTACTTCATCATTATCATTATCCTCACAATTAACCTGATATCTAACTCTATAGCTGTCTAAATTTCAATACGTCTCTTGATCAAATGTTTAGTCAGACTTAAAGATCTTTATAACTTCTATAATATTCTTTGTGTATCCTTTGTGAAATATTTCTATTCTTTCTTCAATAAACTCAAAACAGCAATATATATTCGTAATTATTGATTCGTTAATGTTGCAGTTGATAATATGGCCAGGTTTACATGTATTTGTTCTAGTGACCAATACATTTAATACACCCAAGTAAATTATCTCTTTCCATTTCAAATATGAAATGTATGCTATTGAATACGCTGTTGAATACACTATAGATACATGTTCTTCGACGATCCTTTTATGATAATGACGAACATTACATCTACACAGCGTATGTAAATTTTTCGGATTAAGCATTTTCATGATAAAAATTACTAGAATTACTTTCTCTATAATTAAACTTTAATATTGAAAATCATAGTAAACTTTATGTTGAAATGTGAATACGCTGTTATACCATAAGACAGTTAGCTCAATAATATTTTTATCATTGAACTTGGTCATTGTACTTATCTTACTAAGTGATATAATAATACGACACTGTACTGTTATGAAATCAGTAAGATTTTAGCTTATCAAACTATAACTTGTTACGCAGAAACTATCTTGTTGACAGAGTGAGAAAATAATGAAAATCACCCTTTAATTTTAAGTCAGACTACAAATGTCGGTATATCATCCAACTAACTATGCAATTTGTGTACATATAATTAGAATGTATTTGGATCTTCCCGTTCATTTGTCATGAATGAAATTTGATCAGTCTCTATTGCCACATGTACATCAGCAATAAGATCCAAATACATTCTAATTATACATATATACCCGTTGCACAAATGTGATTGCTTGGACACAGTAACCTAGTGATAAGCGTGGTAGTTTTTTCGTGTGAAACGAACTGAGTTCCAGTCACAGTGTGAACGTTAACACTGGGATTCAGGTACATTTAACCGACGAATTCTGGATAGAACGAAACGTATTTTCTGAATTACACTTGTCAACCACAATCTAACAATTTGTATACAGAAAACACAGGGGGAGGGTCAAGAGCTAACAATTATATGACTCTTATTCACTATAAGTTGAAAATAGAGAACATAGTATAACCACAGAGAGTAGATCACCTGAAAGTGTATCACTTAGGTAATTAAGTGTTTTTCTTTTTTAATAAATACGATCTAAAAGTATAAATTATGATTATAAAGTTTATTATATTCCTATATAATCGTCTCTTTTCAACAGGTGTAGTCTGAGAGATTCGCATCATTTACACGGAAAATGGATAGAAATGTCTTTTTGTTAAGATAAAATCTGTCCAATTTATGGTTCGAATAGATTGTATTAGTCATTAGATTAGTTAACTAGAGTTTCAATTCTATCAGGTAATAATAGTTGTTACTAAGGCATTTCATTGTTAATTTATGCTTATTAAAGGAAAATAGAATAATAGAAATGTATATTTTGTAATCAGTCATAACAACAAAATAGTATGAAATATACAGTTATTACGAGTGATTACATTGCTTTATAAAAACAAGCTAAAGCGATTCCTGAACTGATTGCATTAAGTTTACAAACTAAGCAATCAAAGTTTCAACCCATTTACTACCTTTAAATAATCATAAGATAGTAAGAGGTTTCAGTCTGTCAATGTTCCCGGTGCCTGAGTCGGGAAAGTTTAGCCGTGTTCGGTCGAATTAAACAACAAGTTCCACCCTAAGTGGTGTCCTTCCGTCAGTTTCAGCTTTTAAACTGTACATCTCTCCACCTCTGAGCCCAAAGATTTATGGGTTATTGGGCTGGGGAGGGAAGGTAAGCTGCTCTCGATATCAATTATAGAACAATTGAATATCGTCATTTGGCATCGTTTATAGTCGTCTTCGTAACTCTAATATTCGCCCGTATACGATGGAAACATTCTTGGCAAATGCTTTTATTGTGGCTTGTCTTGTGGCGATTCCAGATATTTTCCTCTAAAGCCACCATGCAAATGCCCTCCCCCCTATCTGTTCCTCTTAACCACTAGTTCGGTTTCGAAAATCATCAGAACAAAACTTAAATCTTATTTCATTATTCCATGAAAGACTTTTCAGGTGTATAGGCCTGCTTTGAGCACTCAAATTTTGTTTAGTGTAAAGATAGCGTACGTTCCGCGACACCCATTTAAATGCTTACGAAGCATGCCAACAGGTTAATAAGATACAACACTTATCAACGTATCAATAACTACTTAACGAAGCACAGATATGGTTGAGAGGTTGTATGACCACTACATGAACCTAGTCACTACCTTAATCGTTACTAAGATCGTGAAAAATGTAACAGCTTGCGATCGCACTACCTGGATTTAACAACAAGCTTTTTCAACTTCAGTAACTTTAATATACTCTTATGAAGCTGGAGTTACTGCTGTTGCTGGCACCACAGTAGTCCTCCAACTGGTTGTCGTTAACAGATTTAAATTGTACTTGAATTACGGAGCATCCGTTGAGTCCTGTATTCGTATTTTCTTGTCACTACCGCCCCATGTTTTATAATCGGCATCTGTGAAAATGTATTGGTGTAATACAAACAGACATCCAAACTGAAAAATCAGAAAATAAGTGTCAGTTAAGGAGGTAGTGTGACATTTTCATTAACACTCCACTACAATAGATAGAAAAATGGAAGGTATTGGCTGCAATAAACAGAGTTAACATTGAAAACGTTGTGGACAACTCTATGTATGAAGAATGTTTTCTCGAATTGGTCTATATAAACTAACCTTAAAGTTATGAGTGAGTGAATTTAAGAAATGTAGATAAACTAAAGATTAAGGAACATCAGACACCATCTTATTTACCATAGTATAGGTTTTTTTCGTTGCAATTAGCAACCACGACCCAACCAAGGATCGAACTTATGAAGCTTATATCACAAGGTGTATCACAATCAAACAGAAGGAACCCTACTGTTAGATGCCTGCCTTTCTAGTGGATTTGATAACTAAGGATTTCCAGCTATGACCAAAAGTTCCAAGTGTACACCACTAATGAAGAATTCTATGCTATGACAAAACAGTCGGATAATGCATCCAGGTTTTCATTGGTACGTAAGTAACGAAGATCAATCTGCAATGAATACAAACAACAAATCATTTCAAAAGCATCTCAATATTCATTCACTTTAAAATTCTACCTAGTAAATAAATAACAGCATAAATAATCTCATTATAGACCAAAAACAGTATGTAACGAATAATATTGCTAATCTAACAATTAGTGATAATTACGTCATACTGGGTTGTTGTATTTAATTATATTAATGGATACTTATCTTGTTTACTTTCTTCTTTAGTTTGAAATCACCATGATTTAATATAGTAATACAATGATGATGATAATGATATTACACATATTCTTTAAATACCATGAGTGGGGGTGGGGTGGGATAGGTTTTTGTTTCAATGCTGAAACTATTCAGCAGTTAACGTACAGGCCTAAATATGAGGAAATGATCTTCAGAGTTAACATAAATTAGGATACGATTTTAACTTCAATGATTTCCTAATTAAAATCTGATTATGAAGTAAAACTTTATATTCAACAATCTTAATAGTATCGTATAGTAATAATCATTTGCTTATCGGTAATTAACTATGGGTGATAATATCTGGAATGTTTGTGAAATTCTGTGATCATTGTAGTTCATTTATTACTTACTTACTTACTTATGCCCGTTACTCCTCGTTAAGGAGCATAGGCCGCTCACCTGGATTCTCCATTTAACTCTGTCCTGAGCAATCCTTTCCAATTGTTTCCAGTTGCTGTTCATTTATAGTAAATATGAATTATACATTAACCTTGAAGCGTATAGGTTCTAATTTTTATGTTTAACGGGGTGTAATATTACAGTGATTCTCATTAAGTAAATTGTCCGAATTCAGTTTACGAAGTGAAACATAACGTCCTATAATAACAATAAGGATTATACCGTGAATTTAAGTGTATCAATTGTTCTCAAGTAGTACAATTTTTCATTGAATAGGACGACAAGGACTTATTTCAAAGTAAATCAGATATAATTTAGAGGAGTAAGAAAGGGGGAAAGTGTTATGAAATTGTTAGATAATAATAATAATAATAATAGCTTTATTCAATAGTATATTTAGTACAATATGAATTTTCAGCATACAGTGTCTCAACAAGTGACTCTTTCGCCATGTATACAACTGAAAAATGATACATTTATCTGTATATATATATATATATATATATATATACATATTTATATGTATATAATGTCAACAAAAATAAACGCTTGGTAACACCGAAACTACTTAATCGCTTCACATAATATATTAAACGAAAAGTGCTCTTTGATGTTTACAAAAAATGCGAAAACCAAGATAGATTACTTGTAAAAGTTACACCAAGATAAGTAACATTCGATGTAGCCTTAATTGTAGAGTCGCCAATTTTATAAACATCGTGAGAATTCATAAAAGTATTTAGGCTTTTTGGCATGTCTAAAACTGAAATTGACTGCTTGACGTTTGGAGGGATTAAGTTGAAGATCATGAGAACTTGACCATCGTTCGACATTCGCAAATAAACAGTTTGTTTCACTATAACTTAAAGAAGAAGAAACTGGTATACATATAGTAAGACCATCTGCGTATTTAACAAAACTATTTTTCATGGAAGATGGTAAGTCATTCACGAAAAATGATAAAAGAACAGACGAAAGAACAGCACCTCGAAACACATCAACTTTCGTTAATAGATGAGTGTAGTACTTTTCTATGTACAAAGTATATTGTCCTTTTATAGAGTAATAGGTATACAGCCAGTTGTTTATCCAGCTTTCTGTGTTAATATTCTCGAGTTTATTTAGTAACGCATGTTATCAGCCACCATGATGTATTCGCTCAGATATAACTGGATAGCCCACGTTATGTCGTTGAGTTTCTATAAATGGTGCATGAGTATGCAATTTGACTTTAGGATATGATTGGGCAATTAAAACGAAGTAAAAGACGGAAAAGTAAGTTGTTGAGGTATTTGGTAAAAAGTGATAGCCCAAGATTTCAAACAGGCAGCCGTATAAATATTTAGTCTTAATTATTATCTGCGAGCAGGCCAACTTTAAACTGTTCAACTTCATGTGGGTACAAATGTTTATGATATGACTGAACTTCGTGGAAAGTTGATGACTTCTAAAGAGTTGGTTGATGTGATTACTGGTTGGATTTATTCAACTATAATATATTCTTATTCAAATCATTGTAACTGACTTTTAATAACTTTCAATCCCTCTCAAATTTATGTTGAATCAGATGATGTACAAGGGTTTATATAAGTATAAGATACATAATTAATCAGATCAAATTGAAGGTATCATCTAACATCGACGGTTCCCATAACTAGGTGTCAAACGTAGATATTATTAATTTAGTCATGCAACCTACATGAACACTTCAGTGGCATATCTACTTATGCAATAATAAAAAATATCATCAATCAGTTTATCTAAAGCTTACTATTAGTGTTTTATTTCTCATTGTTAACATCTAATAATAATGCATAGAATTGTTTGTTATTACTTAAATAAATATCTGAATTGAAGGGATTTGTGGAGATTGGCATTACTTTTTAATTGACTGAACTCGTTACAGATTGATGTTGACAAGGTATCATTAAAAACCATGGAGCACATGAACATCTGTTTTGTCTTAGTATGAGACTAATCAGAAGTAAACAATGTAGAATCTACTCCAGAGGTTTCGAATTAGTGAACGCCTGACCCTCTACACTAGTGGCCTGGTATTCAATGGTAGAAGTGTTACTTCCATCAACTGATGGTATAAAATGGGAATTCTACTAATGGATACTGGCCCACTGGTGCAGACGGTTAAGGGTTCGCCAACCTGAAACCTCTGGGACAGAATCTAAGATATGTACTACTGAGTAATTTCAATATTTAGTCGGAGCAGCTGTCCAGTACTCCACCGTTTTCAACGTTACCCTACTAACATCAATCTGTCACGATTCCAATCAATCAAAGTAAATAATCTACTAATCGAATATTAAGTCTAATTACATTGAGTAGTGTGTATTCATAACTTCACACTAAATTGCTTTCTACATAATAATCTTTTTAAGAAGGTATTTCAAATAATGTTGGTAACAATGATAAACAATCTTGTCAAAATAGTATTCAAAATAAAAAAACAAAAAAGAAGAAAAGAAACGAAATAAACAAAAGTTGTAATAGTAATAGTAATAGTAGTAGTTGTTGTTAAATGTAGTTGTAGTTGTAGTAGTAGCAGTATTAGTAGTAGTAGTAGTAGTAGTAGTAGTAGCATTAGTAGTATTAGTATTAATACCAGTATTATTATTATTATTATTATTATTATTATTATTAGTAGTAGTAGTAGTAGTAGTAGTAGTAGTAGTTATCAATTATGCAATCAAATTAGATGATGCGCTACATTTTAAAAAAACATAAAAGAAATTGAAATTCATTATTTAAATGCATTTCAATGACATTTTCTTAATCTCATTTATAAAATAGTAGTTCATTGTAAATTATGTGAAAATTATGCATTGCATAGAGTTTACACTAAATTAATTCACTGATATGTCAAGTAGTTTGATAGAATGATAGGTTGAATTGACTTGTATAACTGTTATAAACCAATAAGTATTGATGATATGTTTAATTAAGACATCATTTACTTCAGTATTGCTCATATATATTCCCAATAGGTAATGAGACTAGGACTTTCATGCTTCACTAACGACACCTAACCTTTAGACTATTTAGGTGAGCTTCAATGATTCACATTTATAACATCTGTCAATTAGCAGTTTTTGGATGACTGAATTTGTCACAGATTGATGTTAATAGAGTACCAATGAAAACCAGGGAACACTGAGCAGCTGATTTTTATCAGTATGAGACTCCTCAACAGCATCTATCCATAATTTAATCAGAAAACCGAATCTAGAGCCTTTAGGTTGACGGTCGCAAAACTCTCTATACCACTAGGGCAGTCACTATCCAATGGTAGAATTTCCACTTTTATCAGTTTTTAATATAAAGTGACGACCATTCATTGTCTTACTCTCGACAAGTCTGAACTTCATCAGTCACTATTTCTTACTACAACTTCATAAACATCCTGAAGTCAATCACAAGTGAGTTAATTATTGTAAGTGTAAGTATTATGTGGGTAATATATAAAGTTATAAATCTGAATAAATTTCGAGTGTTAAACAAAGCCATAGAACATACTAACACTTACCTACTGACAAGAATTGTGGCATTGTGTTGTGTCAGTAGAAAGATCATTTTATTAAATGAAATGTTTTGAAATATCACAAAGTGTATTTTAACTGATAGCGAATCTCATAACAATATCTGTTTATACTTCGTTACTTTAGTTACGGGGCAAGACTTTTATAATAATAATAATCAAACCTTCGTAATGTATTTTACTGAGATCAAATGGTTAATTCTTTCTGACTTAATTTACTGTATCAAAGTAGTTTACAAACTTGACATTACGAACAAAAAACGTTTTACGAAATTTTTCACCCCCCCAAAGATCGATCTCAGTAGAGACAATATCAGGAACCAAGGAGTTCTGGGAAGTTGTGTCATTTTGGCATGATATGCATCAAACTCTTAAACACCGATTTTACTTGGTTCGTGTCCAGTAATGCAGTTAAAACGTTGTGGGACTATTATCCAATGCAACATGCTGTGAGCTCATTTAAGTCATGTTTGAACTTTACCATTCAGGAGCTATCACAAGAACTTAAAGAACTACTCGAAGGTCACTAGTCAACTGACCATTATGATTTAAGTGAAGAGACTTTATCGACATCAAATTGACTTGTTGGCTGCATTCATCAGTTTGAAATTAATTGACTCCATACTAAAACAAAACATGTGTTCAACACTCCTTGTTTTTCAATAGTACCTTGACTGTGACAAATTTCTGGCGTATACAGCCTAAAAACACAATCAAATTCTGCAAAACCCTTTGAACTGTGCTGTAAAAATTATACTTGTCAAATTTGAAGTAGGCACTACTAGTACGTATTTATAAGTAGATATACCATAGAATGATAAACTGTAAAAGATATCCATCAACCTTTCAGAATATCTATTTCATTAATCTAATCCATATATTCACTCAACCTCAACATTTGAATATAAATTACTTTATAGTTTGTGTTAAACTAGTCTACAGTTGATTATCACATAGGATGATGCCAAATATCTCTAACTACTCTGATAATATATTACTAAATAACAACTAATCAACTGATTTGTTTATTTTCTTCCTTTACAGGAAATGTTCAAGTCCACTCCCATTTATGTAATCCGAATACACCATACACTCCTATTGACTTGCATCATTGTGGTCATGACGTAAACACTGGAAACATAACACAGTTAAATGATTACAATAATACAAATAATAAACATTATTCATTATATCCAACAACTCATTTACCAAGTTTTATGTTAACAACAACTCATAATCTTGGACAATCATCTTCACTGTTATCTACGGTATCATTATCACCACAACAACAGAAAAGACAACTATATCCTTCATCACCAAATAGCCTACAACAACGACAGAGTTGTATTGGCGATCAAATAAACTATCATCCAAATGTTACTATTAATAATAAAAATAATTCTACAATGACAACAGGATGTTTCGTACAAGATTATGAAAGGAAACTACCATCATTACTATCACTATCACAACAGCAACATCGAAATCATCAAGTACCTACTATTCCATTAAAATTAAATATTCAATCTATTTGTGACAATGTACAAAATCAACTTGACAATGATCAAGGAAAATTGAATGGAAGCCAACATTTATTTGAAAATAATAACAAATACAACATTACACAGAATTATCAACAAGTACGTTTTATTTATAGTGTGTAAAATGTAGATAAGATTACAAATTATACCATTGGATTAGGTGGTTAGTTACATACAGTCTGTTGAACGAGCAAATCAAATACCACATTTTGTCTGTAATGGACAAGTAATGCAACTCATTCTATGCATTTAGATCAAGTTTAAGAATTAATGTTAAGTGATTTAAAGTAGTAGCCAGGAAACTATGGAACTAAGTAATGTGCTAGCTTTCACTCTGTAACAAAATATGAGTTATTTATTTACACAATTCAAGAACTTACCATTGAAGTGTTTGGGCTACGACTTGCCAATTGTATAACTATCATATTTGTTAAGTATTAAGCAATGATAGAATTACGTCGATCAATTGGCAATATAGTCCTCATACTAAAAAACTCAAAACCATAGGCACTGTTTTTTGACCGTAAATGGTAGGAGGTAGTCGACGGGATACGTAAAACTATGAATGTATGTTAGACTACAACTGAAAATGTTAAAAAATTATTAATTAATAGTCTTTCTTCTTCCGAGTATGTTAGAGTATCCATTCGACAACGGACTTATTTCAGACTAAACTTGAGATACTAGAGAAGATTTATACCTCAAGAAGATGGCTTCAACTATACTGTTTGAGTTAATTGGTTTAATTAAAATACTATAATATTATGAAACAAGTCAAGAAGGAAAAGATTCGAAATGAATAATAAAACAAATATGAATAATAATCAGTCCAATTGAAGGTCGACAGAACAAACTAGTTAATCACTTGTGAAGTAAATTTCACAGCTTACTTTTCTAAGTAGTTTGTGGTGATGAAAACGTCTAAAATGACGACGAAAACTCTTCAGTTAAACGATTTAGCTATAGAGAACGCAGTATAACCATTACACTAAACATTTCATCCGTGGTAAATCAGTAATATGGAGACTGAGAAAAATCACTTTGTTGAAACTTTATCATTATGAATTAACAATTATATTCTTGTACTACATTATGATCTAAATGCTATGAACCCAATCTTATTGTTACTTTACATCACTGTCGCCAAAGTCTAGTCAGTAGTAAATTTATGAGAACTAACAATTTGTAACTAATTATTGTCTCAACTTGAATACCTAAAGCTGATTAGTACTTCATAAGTACTCCAAAATATTACTACATCGAAACAGATACCACTAAGTTGGTAGATATACCGATAGTTTGTTTACGTATGAAAATAATAATCAGTAATTATCACTTATTTGTGCAAAAATTATCTAGTAAAATGTTACTACATCTAAAAGATCCAGTCAATATATGTGGTCTCAACATTTTAGATGGTTTTGTCGAAAGTTAATTAGGCGTAGAAAGCTCCAGTGTTTGTTCTAAGACTTTCTAGGAAAATTTTTTGAAAAATTCCAGCTATAATTTATAATTCTCTTCCAATTTGATCTTATTTAGTATTTCATTGACATTTATGACATAAAATTCTATACAGTTGAAATTCTGAATAGACAAAGTGCTAGTAGTACCAGGGGGGATTTCTAGATGCATTTCATTCCAGCACATTTGAATTCCAGAAGCTTAAATCACTGATACGGCTAAAGGTTAATAGTAGCACGTGACATAAGGATATTACAACTTCTAAAAATGACTTAGTAGGTACAAGGTCACCAAAGTAGACTGGAATTATTCTTGTGGATCAGTCAGAAAGTACAATTCTTCACGATGTAGGTCAATCAATCAATGCCTGTGACACCCCACCACCACTCCACATGGAGCATAGGCCGTCGACCAGCATTCTCCAACAAACTCCGTCATGGGCTTTCCTTACCACTTCTTACTAAGTTCAGTTCATTCTTCTATACATGTCTGCCTCTAATTCTCGACGCACTGTGTTTTATGCTCTTCCCCATTTCCTATAATGATGACTATAGCACGTTAATGCTTGTTTTGTGACTCAGTTTTTGTGATTTCTTCAATGTATGTCCTATCCACCTCCAACGTTTTTTCCTAAATTTTCCCTCGACTGGAAGTTGGTGTGTTGTTCATCATAGAGGGTTGTTACTGATGATGTCTGGCCAACGGATCTGATATATGTTCCGCAAACAGCTGTTTATAAATATTTATATCTTCTGAATGATGCTATTCGTAGTTCTCAATACAGGTTTCGGATCCGTGCAATAGAACTGTCTACATGTTTGTAATGATAACTTTGACTTTGATGATGTTTGACAGTTGCTTTGGGTTCCAAGTGTTTTTCAGATGTAGATATACTGCTTTTGCTAAGCCTTTGCTAATCTATACCTTCACATCTACATAAGATCCTTGTTCATCACTGACGATTCTGCACAGGTATTTCGAAGTTTCCATGACTTAAATAGTTTCTCTGTCATAAATAATTGAGTTACTGCTGATTGTTTTGCATCGAAGGATCTTGCTTTTTCTTTTGTGTATGTCAAGACTTACTACTGCAGAAGCTGCTGTTACACTGTTCTTCACGTGCATTTGTTGCTATGTGTGGGATAGATGAGCTAGGTCAACTGTAAAGTCCAAGTCGACTAGTTTCACTTAGATTGTCTACTGTATTCCATGCTTGTTTTGAGATGTTACAGTTTTCATAATCTAGTTAACCACCAGAAGAAAGAAAAAGGACAATAGTGAGCAGTCTTGTCAGACACCGGTCTTATACGACATAGGAGCTTACGATAATGTCAACAATGACAATAAAGGTCAAACAACCCAGTTAGAAATGAACAGTTTGAAAATATTTCGTGAAATGTAACGACTATGAAACCTATACAGTTTGGAAGTATGACTCAGTTAAAGTCATCGTCAAAAGTATGTTGTTTGGTTTTATTAAGATCTATGGAGAGATGTCTTGAAACAAAATTTCGGTTTCACTGTTTTATCTGCAAATTAGTATTATTTTTTGAGAACAGCTATTTGTATGTCACTAGCATAGAAGAACAGAAGTAGATCCTTCAGATTTAAGAGTCCACAAATGCAAAAAGGTTCGTCCTCTCTAAGATAAACATTCATCATTAGAAAATTGTATGTTGACTACTATATACGGGTTTTCTACAAACAGATCTTCGTAATGTTTAAATGGGTTTTCTTTTCAATACATCTAAGACTTGGACATCTGATTGATAAGTGAGAGTTATAGAAGATGTGTAGAATATCTGTTCAAATTGATGAAAGTGTCATCCAAATATGTTTTATGCACGTAGAGACTGTCAGTCGGAGATTTCAACCGTTCATTTCCAAAACCGCTTATGAACGATCTAAAAGTTCTCTTCCGGCTGGCGAGTTCATTTAAGATAAACTTCCCCCATGTGTATTTGCTTACCAGTGACAACTCCAAATTAAATCATGTTTGTGAACTATCATCATGCTGATGTAATCCCCTCAGGAGGCATATATGCAAAAGAGACTGATCAGTTTCACCTCTATAGCAGGCCGAGCGAAATATTCTAACACATATAGTTTATACACACATAGCTTATTTACGGCAAGTGTCCTGTCTGGATTCCATTATCCCACCTGTAACTTACTGGAATTCGACATGAACTCAGTGTGTGTTGTTCATCATAGAGGGTTGTTACTGATGATGTCTGGCCAACGGATCTGATATATGTTCCGCAAACAGCTGTTTATAAATATTTATATCTTCTGAATGATGCTATTCGTAGTTCTCAATACAGGTTTCGGATCCGTGCAATAGAACTGTCTACATGTTTGTAATGATAACTTTGACTTTGATGATGTTTGACAGTTGCTTTGGGTTCCAAGTGTTTTTCAGATGTAGATATACTGCTTTTGCTAAGCCTTTGCTAATCTATACCTTCACATCTACATAAGATCCTTGTTCATCACTGACGATTCTGCACAGGTATTTCGAAGTTTCCATGACTTAAATAGTTTCTCTGTCATAAATAATTGAGTTACTGCTGATTGTTTTGCATCGAAGGATCTTGCTTTTTCTTTTGTGTATGTCAAGACTTACTACTGCAGAAGCTGCTGTTACACTGTTCTTCACGTGCATTTGTTGCTATGTGTGGGATAGATGAGCTAGGTCAACTGTAAAGTCCAAGTCGACTAGTTTCACTTAGATTGTCTACTGTATTCCATGCTTGTTTTGAGATGTTACAGTTTTCATAATCTAGTTAACCACCAGAAGAAAGAAAAAGGACAATAGTGAGCAGTCTTGTCAGACACCGGTCTTATACGACATAGGAGCTTACGATAATGTCAACAATGACAATAAAGGTCAAACAACCCAGTTAGAAATGAACAGTTTGAAAATATTTCGTGAAATGTAACGACTATGAAACCTATACAGTTTGGAAGTATGACTCAGTTAAAGTCATCGTCAAAAGTATGTTGTTTGGTTTTATTAAGATCTATGGAGAGATGTCTTGAAACAAAATTTCGGTTTCACTGTTTTATCTGCAAATTAGTATTATTTTTTGAGAACAGCTATTTGTATGTCACTAGCATAGAAGAACAGAAGTAGATCCTTCAGATTTAAGAGTCCACAAATGCAAAAAGGTTCGTCCTCTCTAAGATAAACATTCATCATTAGAAAATTGTATGTTGACTACTATATACGGGTTTTCTACAAACAGATCTTCGTAATGTTTAAATGGGTTTTCTTTTCAATACATCTAAGACTTGGACATCTGATTGATAAGTGAGAGTTATAGAAGATGTGTAGAATATCTGTTCAAATTGATGAAAGTGTCATCCAAATATGTTTTATGCACGTAGAGACTGTCAGTCGGAGATTTCAACCGTTCATTTCCAAAACCGCTTATGAAACGATCTAAAAGTTCTTCCGGCTGGCGAGTTCAATTTAAGATAAAATTCCCATGTTGTATTTAGCTTACCAGTGACACTCCAAATTAAATCATGTTTGTGAACTATCATCATGCTGATGTAATCCCCTCAGGATGCATATATTGCAAAAGAGACTGATCAGTTTCACTCTATATCAGGCCGATCGAAATATTCTAACACATATAGTTTATACACACATAGCTATTTCGCAAGTGTGCCTGTCTGGATTCAGTATCCCACTGGTAAACTTACTGGAATTCGACATGAACTCAGTTTGTTCCCCAGTGTGAATAGTAACACCGGGATACAAGTGCCTCTAGGTGACGAGTTCCGAACAGGACAAAACATGCATACTGGACTCTACCTGCCAACTACAATCCAACTTAAGACACTACTATAACTACTCTTAAACTTATGGAATTAATGTCACCAATAAAATAATACAACTACTTCACTCAATGCAATTGGAAAAGTATATGAATACATTATCTACAATACTAATTACATCAACTATGCGAAGCATTACATGAATTCAAATGCACACACATACACACTCCAATCACATGCATAAATATAGATAAGCGATATGGTGACATGTGATGTTCTCATTGAAATCACTGCAAATGAACAACTACGGACTTGAACTGAATTGAGTAAACACTGGAAGTCATCTAACTTCAAATATTAACCTACAATCATATCACCATGGATCCATATGTTAAGTAATAAGTCAAAAACGACAGCGAAAAAATCGAGAGAATAAATGAGAGAAAAAACTAAAAGAAAGACTCAGGTGTTGTTGTCTAGAATGATAAATAAAGTTTCGTAATTATACAGTACATGTCATAAGATGTAGGCGTTATCTTTATAGTTACTATGTGATGTATCGTAGATTAATAAATGATCTAAATAGTTAGGAAAATGTAAATATAACTGAAGTACCACATTCTCTTGTAAAAATATTGTAGGCTAGTACAGAATAGCTAGCCTCTGCCACTCTCTATCTCCTTTATATAACTGATGAAACTATTAAACACAGCTACTCTTTCGGGTTAATGAGTCACTGTTTAAACGACATGAATTTTCATGGAGGTTAGACACTGCTACAATGAGTCCTATATTTAATGTACCAAATTATTAACTTAGAGATTAACTAAGAAACTTCCTACAAATTGAATAATCATAAGATTTATCAATCTAAAAAATGGTTTTGAATAGTCAATCATTAGACCAGTTTTTGATTTACAGTAATTCAATGAACAGTTTAGTTCCAAGAAAGGAATAATAAATGATTCCCTGGCAGGATCGAGGGTGAATAATTTCGTGCAGTCTTATACTAGGACGAAACAGTTGTCCAGGGTTTCCTGGTTTTCAACGGTACCCAACAAATATCAACCTGCGACAAGCACAAACAATTAAACTTAATAACTGAATCCAGTTACAATAATCAGCTCACCAATGACTAACTTCAGGATGTTCATGAAACTCTAGTAGAAAGTCGTGACTGGTCAAGCTCAAACCTGTTAGGAGTAAGATAGTCATCATTAATCAAATTACAAATTGATGGAGGTGAGAATTGTAACATCGGATACCGGCTTACCCATTAGTGTAGTGTATTAGGCGTTCACCATAAGACCCGAAGGTCCTGGGTTTTATCCCCTTGGAGGGGTGGGGATGGAGTACACCGGTAAAGAGTCCCATTCTTGTGCATAACAGCTGCCCATTGCTTCTTGGTTTCCATCGATACCCAACTGACATCAGTCAATGGCAAATACAAACTAAAGTTCAGAATGACTTTAAATACTTTTCCAACCCTATTTTGTAAAAATTAGGTGAATAACTATGGATAATGGCTGAACTCCAGTACAAACTTGATTTTTGTATCACTGAAGTTATTACAGCCTCTTCAAAAACAAATTACTAATTAACCAATTATGTGATGCTCATGGTCTAGTGATTAGGGCTCTCAACTTCCGGTTGCTGAGCTACATATTTGAATTACACTCCACTAATATTAGTATGAGCAGCTGCATAATTTCATCATTAGGTGTCACACAGTGGAACATACAGTAAAATACATAAATCTGTACCAGGTAAATGAGTTAAATACTATCTTGTAGTATACAAAATTTCAAATTGATAGTAAATATTTATATATAAGACAATATAATGAAGAAAGATTTAAATGCCTTATCAACTTCACAGAAAAAAACACAAATCTTTGTACCAATTCGTTCAACTTTGTGGATAATCTTGATGATTAGAATAGATCATGTATTCAACACTAGCACTATTGATTGACTAAGATTAACCATTAGTTAACCTTATTTCATAGTGTTAAGATATTCAAATTGAAAAGAGTACATACTGAACAGTTAATATAACATACTTAAGAAGAGTAAGTAACCTAATAGGCAACAGAACATCTAGAAAATGACAATTGTCAAGCATAACTGTAGACTAGAATTCATTTGAAATTGATCAAATACACTTAACTTCATTATCTATTCGACAGTGTATTCCCTTAAGAAAAAATCAATACATTATCATGACTACAGCAATGATATCTCCATAATAGTCAACTTGATCCTAATAAACTTGTAATGAATCTCATTACACTAATGACTGATTGTTTTATGTACAAAATTTTGATGATAACAGATAATTGGAGAACTAATGCATCACTAACTGGGTATTAAGATACTATTTGCAATATTTCATATAAGTAGTATATAACGAAATGTTATGAATAGTAGCAACAGTGGACATTTGACGAAAGATGAAACAAAGTGTTGACAAAATAGGCAGAAGATCAGATGAGATGTAATGCATGGTAATATAGAGCCAACGTGGAATGAAGTATACAATAATATCCAAATAGATGGAGTGAATGTAATCTGAGTTATTTCAATTGGGATGGTTATTTTTGTGGAGATTGGTTATTTATTTGATTGAATATGTCACAGATTGATGTTGGCAGGGTACCTTTGAAAACCAAGGAGCACTGGACAGCTGTTTTATTCTAGCGTGGAACTCCTTAGCAATGCGCACCCCAGATACTGCACCAGGGGCTTTAAGTTGACGGCGAACGCCTAACTATCTGCTGTCCAGTGCTTCCTAGTTTTCAGTGGTACCCTACCAACATCAATCTGTGAGTTATTTGTTTCTTTCTGTAATTTCATAGAAACGAACCACATTTTCTGTCTAGCCGGTTTTTCACCACAACAGTCTGATGATAAACTGCTATAAATTCGAGGATAGTAAACTGTGATAATGAATTTGTGAAAATCAGAATTAAGATGTTGATTTCAATGTCAAGCGCGTATTTAAATCAAAAATGTTTACTTTAGATCGTTTGATTAGCATTTCTAATGATGACGTTATCATTAGTAATCTACAATGTTTGGGACTACTTTGTACAATCATAACATATGTTTGTGGACTAGATATTAGTGTAACACCATCTTCCGACACTTGTGATGAACTTAAGGTATTATAAATATTGGATGAAAAAGTTAATGAGAACATTAACTTTCTTTCCTGAGACTGGGTTATCATTACGACATATAATTATGTTGTTTGCAATATGGATTACACAAATGCCAATTATCATGGCATCAAGTATATATATATTAGAGAATGCAGTTGAGAATACTAGATGAAACAACTATCCAACTTACTCAAAGTTTCTGGGTATGCGAATTGATGTATTGTACTTCTTAATAAAAACAGAGTTAAAATACAAAGAATGGCAAGTACGCTAACACCTGTTGGAAAATTTAGTAGTTATTCCAACTCAGTAGTTTAGTGAAAGTTACTAGTTTTGAGTCTTAACGTAAGTATTAACACTGAAAATTTATGTATAATTTTACGCCAGTTTGATGATTCAATCATTCATTATTACAATTAGATATCTGTAGTTAACCTGAATTAAACAACTATCAAGTACCACGAAGTAACACAAAGCCTTTCAGTCCTGGTATATACAGAGTACACCCATTTCTCCTCCTTCTACAGTGGACAGAACTCAAGGTAATAAGGTTTGATACGAACGCTTGAACCTTAGTCTAATCAGCTGTCACCTAATGTATTAAATTTTATACATCAGTCAATTCATGATATATCGTACGATATCATCTATTGGCATTACTAGGTAATTCTCACAAGTACGACATAGTTGAACTTCTATACGTACATCTTTCTATTACAGCTGCAGAATTACTTGCTAAAGTTGATCATTAGTAAGCTCATAATGTTTATGATTGAAGGTTATAATGATTGTTGAATGGGATATCAAGAAGTGATCTAGATCAAACTATTTTACCCATACTAATGTATACTACACTCAATAATTCCAACTTATTTATATGCATACATAATTACATATAAACTAACTCATTACATCCGTCAGTTATCTCATGTAGATAGAAATAGGCAGCAACAGAAATGAAACTGTCATTAAGAAAACTTCCTTAAATACTTACATTAACATAGAATTCTTTATATTCAACTATGCTTATTTTTCCTCTATTTTATCTTTTACAGGTAAATAAATGTGGTTATGAAAAGCCACCTGTAGGTAGATCATCATCTAAATGCCTATTGAATAATAATAATAATAATAGTAATAATACTTCATCAAAAAATGCCCATAAATCACAAGGTAAGGTTTTCGTTATAACAATTATAGACATACTATATAATTAGGATGAGCTTGTATTTTCCCGTTGATTTGTAATGGACTGAAACTGGTCAGTCTCTGTTGCCATATGTGCATCCTGAGCTGATTGGCGTTCGACACGAAGCGGACTGAGTTCGAGTCCCAGTGTAAATATCAACATTGGGATGCAGGTAAATCCAGCCGATGAGTCCCAAATAGGACGAAACGCGCGTCCTGGATTCCGCTTGGCAGTCACAATCCAACTTAAATATATATAGACATACTACTTTGTTTCTATATGTTTATTCATCAATGAGTTTTACATATTCATCAAATTGTTAAGCTGTTTGAATATATTCTTTCCATAGTAACTGATTTCTAGTTTAAATGAATTCTAAGTTTACATTTGAATTACTTATGCATATATTCATGCTTATTTTAAATTAGGGGTAATGTTACTTTCAATAGAACTTCTTCTTTAACAATACATACTTATAGTAATGTATGCTAAACATTAAGTTACTTAAAAATATTGAATGTAATCAACTACTAAAATAGATGTGTAAGATAAAAACTTCAATGAAGAATATCTCATTCAATCATCACTTGAAGATGAAATATGATAAGTATGATCAATGGAATAAAGTGAAAATTATAAGTGGTTCTGAATGTATTTTCTACTTTAGGTTTCGGTCTTACTGTAACTTAGTAAGACTTAAGTTAATTCATTCAGAGTTCTGACTACGATGTCAATGTCACAATTGAGTAAGACTTATGTAATATCAAGATAAACATGCCAAAGTTACATTTCAATGATATGTAAGTTGATTAAAGAAGTCTAGTTTCTACTCTACTCTTTATAAAATCACTGTTAGACATTTAATGTTTCTAACAAATTCATATTGATCTAAGCAAAGTTACAGCTACCCATAGAAATGAATATTTCTATGATATTTGATTAGAAATCGCTATATGTACAATGTAATCTATGTGTGTGATAAGCAGAATTCTTGAGATTCATGAAACTCTCATTTGAACCAGTAACATAGATGAGTACAAATACAGTTTAATGTTTGAATTTGATATCACAAATTGGTCTGAATTAGGCAACCACTAAGAACCAGGAAGCAGTAGATAGCTGTTTTTTCTCAGTGTTGGACTGTTTCACAGTGCACATCCACGACCATACGAGGAATAGAGTTCAGAACCTTTAGACTTCGCGGAAAATGTTGGCCAGCAACCAATTGTTTATATTTGTAACTCAGTTAATTAGCAATATTATTACTCTACTTCAACGAATACCATAGGGGAATAACTGCCCGACACTCAATCTCGTAGGACTCCACTGGTCACGTTTTCTCACCAGAACTCTAGAAATTATCCGCAGAAGTTAGACACTTGTGAGCTGATGTTAATTGTAGTTGAGTGTTGTGAAGATTGTTAATCTATGCAGAATATAAGTAGAATCTTAGAGATTAATGAAACTTCTATTAGAACTAATAACATGGATGACTACATTGACAGACCAATTACGGATTAATAGTTTACATATTGTACAAGATATCTGTTTAAGGATAAGGGTAACAAAACAGGATGTATACTCAAGTATTTATTTATTGTCATTTTTGAGTCCAGAGGTAATTCATAATATCTTAGGATTAACTAATTTGTAACCATGTTTGTCAACAAGTTCAATTTATCATTAAGTTCTAAACTTCATCATAAATGTATTTTCTAGAGAATAAGTTAATTCTCAATAGAATTCCACAGTATGTATCCATTCCGACTCAGAAATTGTAGTTCAGTTTTTCTTCACTCATAGATTGAACATTAGACCTTAAAACTACAACAAAATATAAAATACAATCGAAGGCAAATAGTTTAAGAAACTCAATATATACATTTTGAAAGTAAAGCAAAATAATTATGACCACAATGTATACACTGAGTTGAATAGTTTAATTGAGGAGCTTGTATCGTTGTTCTGGAAGATTTCATCATCACAAAACTTCTCATAGATTAGTAGTGAGTAAAAGTTGCTCTATTGACCTTGGATTAGATTGGTTGTAGTTGATACATGTTCCATCATTTTTTTAGACATTTATTATGATTCCCTTTTCTTTAGGCCTGTTGCATAATATTGCGGTTGTTAATTTGTTTTCTAATTGGTTGATGAACTGGATCTATTTCAGTGTGTTTATTCATTGCCGATTGACTTGAATATCAAGACTCTAAAATTTCTCTGGCTTTCTTGACGTTTTCTTTGTTCAAAATCACCAAGTTCTCTGTTATGACGTCAGAAAGCCGTTATGACTGGTGTGTATGAACAATTAGTTGGTGCGATTTTGTACTCATGAAGTTACAATAGAAAATTTTAATAAGAGTGCCCAGATAGTCCTTGTGTGTCTGTTCAAATGCCCACTCAATCCCAATATGAAATATGAAGAACAGAGGACGATGAATCAACTAGACAAATCATATTATATTTCAAGAATTCCTTTATACACAAACCAGACCACGTAGCTAGCTAAATAAGGAATTCACATTAATACAAAACAAGTGAGACAGTGCCAGTGAATTTAGGCCACGTGCATACAATCAATTAACTGCAGTTCATAAATGGTATACTGATAGTAAATATGTTAAACGGGAGAAGAGGACAAGCGGAACGTAACAATGATAGAAATACAATGCTTACATTACACACGACTAACATAATTAAAAATAGTTTACTAAAACATAGCTCTGAAAGTTTGTTATTCTTCTTTAATTGCCCAACACAACATTTACCACATCCGTATGTGTTGATATGAGAGAAGATATGTCGTAGTATCTGAAGATTAATGAGTGTTCATGTTCATGAAGAAATTGATCAATTTGCACCGATGTTGTTTTTATCATGATTTGAACAGTTTAGTTTGTAGATAACTTCTGGCTTGTTTTTTGTCATCTTATCCTTCAGTTTTCATAGATTCACAGATAGTGAAGTTGTTGGCTTATGTATTACATTTATGGTTAACAGCTTAAATAATCCAGTTATAAGTTTTGATTTATCTTTTGTATGTGGTAGAATGTGTTGTTTGTTAGTTCCATCGTCTAATTTCTTTACCATCTCAAAGCTAAGCAGTATAACTAGTATGACCAAAATTATCATAAATGACCATTATAAGATAATGATTTGCTGTCAGATCATCTATTTGTTATAAAATAATTACTGAATAGTAACTAATGTCATATCCGTCTAATACTTAGCGTTGATTGAATTCCACCAAACAGTTTAACGTTTGGTCATTAGTCTAACTAATTCCACATCACATGTAATTCGTTTTGATACTCAATATTTCAAGTATAGTCAACTCACTCATCAATATTATCATAACCTTTATGTGTTAGTTTGTTATGCCGAGCGATTAAAGAAAAGTAGCGAACTTTCAGAACTGTATTTTGGAGGACTATTCTCATTATTTTATTCATGAGTAATGTAATCATTTTATTTCTATGACTGTTGCGTTTCCCTTGCCCGGTTCTCTCATTCAGTGTATTTACTCTTAGTATATTGTTTATTATTACGAATTATGTTTACTTAATTGTGTACAAGTTGTACCCATTCACTGCCACTCTTCCCCTTATTCTGTACCGATGTTAGATTTGTGATTGGTTTACCGTATGGTCTGGTTTTATGTATATATAAAGGCATGATTAGAATAAAATACGATCTCGGTTCTCAGTTCTTGGTTCTCGGTTCTCCGTTTTCCGGTTCCCAATTCTAGTTTTTTTTGTCGACCTGGGGGGGGGGTGAGTGGGCTTAGGTCATTTGCGTATTACCAACTAGGCTCACTTCATTTGTGTTGGCTACAACCAACGAAATCCTTCTTTCTCTCTCCTTTCTCTCGTCATAACATAGTTACAAATTACATAGATCTCCTATTTGTTTTTCTATACACAGATCTTCATAACAAATCAAATTCACTTAGACGATTATCAAAAAATGTAAGTTTTATTCCATCTATGCCATGTTTTGATAATTATCCATTAAAAAAAACATTAAATACTACTGATTACTTTATGCATAATTCAATATTGAAATCACCGCCTAAAAATTATGAACTATTCAATCGTCAACATTTATATCAATTTAAATCAAATCCAAATATTTTCAATTGTACTAATAATAATTTAATTGATGATCTACATTTAACAAATTCACAATTAGGCATAATGAATAAACCAAATTACTTTCATAAACAAAATTTACATCTTCCTCCTCCTGTTCCTATGATTCCTTTTCCTTCTACTCCACCTCCATTACCACATCGATTTTTAACACCACCATGTACAAGAAGATTGACACAATCAAATTATCATATTAAATCTATACCAATGAATATAAAGAAAGAAGATTGTATAACATACTCAAAAGATAAACCATGTAACTGTATAATGTCAAATATTAATAGTAAACTAGTTACTACTTCATCAGAATTTATGAATTTTGGATTAGTTCACCTAACAAATGAACAAACTGCTATCAATAAACTTAATTGTAATTCTATAAATAACATTAATAATAATGATAATAATCTACATTATAATGTTAATGAAACATGTTGTGATTATATAAGTAATTATGAATCAGAAATATGTTCACAATGTCAATTAATCAATTTTAGAAATAGTCCAACACCGCCAATTCTTGACAGTAAACAATATTCATTGAAAGCATCAAATGATTTCATTACTACTTCAACTATTAATACAATTCATTCTATTGCATCAGTTATTAATAATGATTCAGTATATTGTATAAATAATAATAATAATAATAATAATAGTTCATTGTTGAATTTTTCTAATGAAGAAGATCATTATCCTTCTCCTTCTCCTCCTCCTCCTCCTCATCATCATCATCATCATAATGAATATATGCATCAATTGGATTATTCAACAAATTCTTTAACTATACACGATGTATTGAATTCATGTGTATGATCAATTGTTAAGTCTTTTCTTTTTGTTGAAACATTGGACAATAAGTTAATATTATGAATATGAATAAGTTAAAGACATTGTTATTATTATTATTATTATTATGACTATTATTATTATTATTGTGTTCAGCTGTTGTTACTTTAAGTAATAATAATAATAATAATAATTATTATTATTATTATTATTATTATTATTATTGTTTTATGCATGTTTTAATAGTTTGATAGTTATAAGCATTCATTATGTTACTATGCCATATTAATTTATTGAGCCAACAATTACTCAATTCGATTCAATATATCACAGATTGATGTTAGCAGGGTATCATTGGTAACTAGCTGGCACTGGATACATGATCGTTCTAGTGTGATACTCTTCAATAATATGCACTCCAAATACTGCACCATGGGCTCCTGTACCACTGAGTCGATAGGTATCCAATAACAGAATTCCCACTTCCAACAAATTGTAATATATAGAGCGATAATCATCTATTTTCATTGGTGATAGCTGTCTCACTCTGGACAACTCTTAACTCCACCAGTCACGACTTCTCAATAGAGCTTCAGGAACATCCTGACGTTAGACACTAGTGAGTTAATTATTGTAATGAATTTAAAATTGTTTAACAACATACCTGATTAATCAAAAGCCTACTTTGGCTCATCTGATTAAATGTAGTTATGTAGTTGGGAGAAAAAAGAGTTGTTGAATCGGTATCTTTCTATATTTGGATAAGCTTTGAAAGTATTGCAGTACATTAAATAATGATGAAAATTATCAGACTTTTTAGTTGTTGGTATTCATCAAAGATTGATGTTGGTTGGACACCATTCAAAACCATGAAGTACTGGACACTTATTTTGTACCTTCAAGAGGCTATTCTTCAATGGACACTCTTGATTCTGTAAGTGGATAGAACCCATGGCCTTCATATCTCACAATGAACGCTTATTTCTCCACACCACTGGTCTGGTCGGTAACCAGTGATAGAATTCTAACTTCTAACAGTTGCTCGTCGCGGTCTACCATAGGCTAGCAGAAGTTAAAAATTTGATATTGGGCACCAACCGGCATAACGGCGCAGACAGTTAGGCGTCCGTCAACCTCAACGCCCTTGGTTTGATTCAGTTAGCAGAATCGTGTGTGTGTGAATCGTTCTATATCAGGACAAAACGGCTGCATATCACTCTGTGATTTTCATTAGTAGCTAACCAACGTCAATCTGCGACAAGTGCAAACAACTTAGCTTAATACCAAGCTTCAGAGGACAACCTCAGTTCAGTCTCTTTGTATGTTTTATTCGGAGTCAAACCACTTTCATCGTTATCATATAATGGGTTATGAAAATTGTAAACGCAGCTGTTTCCTAAGAGGTACTAGAATAAATATTTCATTCTAGTATGAAGTTTCTTAACAGAACACATTCATGACCTCAGTAAAGAATAAATCCAGAAAATTCAGGCCTCATAGCTGTATGATTTTCAGAATATTTTTTGAGGTGTGGAAGTACACTTGTTACAATAAGTCAACGCTTATTACCTTTTGTATAGCATAGACCGCCGACCAGGATCCTTCAATCAATTCTGTCATATAATCTCCTTAACACTTCTTTCCAGGTGCTGTTCATTCTGCTATCCATGTCTACCTCCAATTCTTGAAGCATCATGTCCTTACATCTTCCGCATTTCCTTTGGTATTAAGGTTTCCAATTCATAACTTGTCTTGTGATACAGTTCTATGATTTCTTCAATGTGTGTCCCATCCACTTCCAGCGTTTTACTTAATTTCTTTCCCATCTGGATTTTGGTTGGTTTGTTCTCTTCCACAGTAGATTGTTGCCGATAGCGTCTGGCCAATAGATTAAGAGTATCTTGAGTAAAAGATTGATTTGAAATACCTGTATTTTTAGAATGACATTTTTTGTCGTTTCCCAAGTTTCAAATCCAAACAATAGAAGCGTCTTGATGTTTACGTTGAAAATTCAAATTTTGATGATGACTGACAGTTGTTTTGAGTTCCAGATGTTCTTCAATTGTAGAAATGCAGTCCTTATCGTAGTTCTTACAACAGGATAAATAATATTTCAGACTAATACTCAGAGGTATCTACTTTTATGTGTTATCAAAATTTATAATTGCTAAATTATGTTTACTAAGCAATTTGTTCATAAGATATTTGTGTTGTATAGATTGTAGCTTTTGCATGAACAGATAAACAATGATCACGTCTGTTCTCGGTCTCTGAGTTATTGTAATTATATTTAATGCATAAAAACCTAAAGTATCTCCTATCCTCTCTATCTCACTCTAAGGGTTTTGGTCAAATGTTATATACACCAGGTTAATGCATGCCTAACTCGGATAAAGTTTTGCAAGAGTTACACTTATTGGTCATACCAATATCGAATTAACACTAACAGCTTCGCCTTTATAGCTTCAATAAGGTCATTTCAGTAAGAAGTGAACAAGTGTTTCGTAACACTTGCGTATAAAAGTATAATTAGGATATTCAGATCCAATAAATAAAATTTCAGTATTGATCTGTTTAGTCAACATACAGTTGTCATTACTAGTTAAGAGTTTATTATTCAATATTATGGGTTAGCAACATACTCATTTCCTCCTCCCCCCACTCTAATTAAACTAAAAGTACAAGAGGTAACAGATATGATTTTTCTTAAAGTGAACGGTAACTGTCCACAAGTTAAAAACCAATTCAGTAGGCATTCATTAAATGAATCATATTTACAAATCAAGAATTTCCATTCTGTAAGTGATTCACATATGACTTCATGGTCTTGAATTCTTTAATTGACTTCTTGCTAGTCTATCGTTTTGTAATAACTGCACTCCATGATTTAAGTATATTATGTAATATTTGTTAAGTTGGACAATTAAAGAAGAGTAACCAACTTTCGAAACTATGTTTTAGAAAGTTATTTTGATTATTTTAGTTGTGTATAATGTTGTTGCGTTTCACTTGCACTATCCTCTAGTTTAGCATACTGTTAGTATGTTGCCTTATATTTATGAACTACAGTAAATTAGTTGTGCATACATTACTTCTAATCACTGTCACTATCCACATTGTTGCTGACTATGTGGCTTGGTTTTGTGTATATATAATGGATGCCTGAAATATAGTATGATTCTGTCTGGTGGTCAGCTCAGCTGATTCATCTTCTTCATTCCAGCTTTGGGGGGGGGAACTAGCAATCATAGAGCAGAGGTGTGATCGCGTACTGATTAGACATACTTTCTCCAATTATCATAACACCTTTTTTATAACATCATAACATTACTATAAGCTTATGTCTGTATCATATGCACGATACGTTCCTATTTATACATAGATTTGTTGGTCCAATCTGTTTTCCGGATTCTAGAGTATAACTTCATTTTTATAGCAAATGGTTGGAATGCAACTTGACAACTATATTACGGTTCTGAATTTTAAATAAAAAAACGTTTTCATATATTCGAGTTAAATTTACTAGTGAAAACCTGAATGTGCGTTTCGTCCCATTTGTGGAGGCATCAAATAAAAATACATGGATCCAAATGTTGTTGTTTATATTCAGACTCGAATAAAATGCCTACTGCTTCGAAGTCTAAGTTACTATCTGTTATGCTAACGAATATTTAAGGCTGTGATTAATTCGTCTCTGTTGGTATATCTTTAATTTGCATGAATTGCAACGATATAGCCTTACAGTTATATGGTTAAAGTGATCAATGCTAAGTTTTAGTATCATTATAGACACTAATATTAGGATTTACACCAACCTGAGAAATTTTAAACAGAACGTAAAAAATTAATTCTTGATATTTACAAGTAAAGAACAGAAAACACTTGACAATCGTTTTATTTCAGCGTGGAACTCATCGATAGTAAACGGCATACTCAACCTTATCTGTGAATAAATGGTTTTATTATTAAGGTTACTTGGGCAGCCGACGTACGTTGATAGGATTTTTATTTAAACTACTTGACACTACAGTGATAACTATCTCACTCTGTCTGAACTACAGCAGTCAAACATATAAAAAACAAATTAAATTAATTTCAATTATTAGCTCACTAGTGAGTAACTTTAAGACGTTCCAGTGATGTTCTAGTTAGATATCGTGAGTGTATTACAAAAGACTAAATGATGATATTGGTTAATCGTTTCCTATGAAACTTCAAAGTCGTAGGTTCTATCCACTGATGAAGTGCAGATATACACTCCCATTGCTTAATGAGTCGTATACTTGAACTAAACAACTATTAAGTATTCCATGCTTTACAATTTCACCAATCTATAATAAATACAAACAAGTAAAAGTCATAAACCAAAACATTATATATATATATATATATATATATATATCAATCCCTGTTACCCCCCTCCACATGCATCAAAGACCGCCCACCAGCATTCTCCAACCAACTCTGTCCTGGGCTTTCCTTTCCAGGTCTTCATTCTCTTCATGTCTGTCTCCAAATCCCGATGAAATGTGTGATTTAGTCCTCCTCCTTTTCTTTGGCCTATAGGATTCCTGTCCACCTCCAGTGTCTCTTCCTAATTTCCTCCTCGGCTAGAAGTCCATTAAATTTCTGTCACAACAGGTTGTTGTTGATGGTATCTAGCCAACAAATCAGAAGTATCTTACACAGACAGTTATTTATAAATACGTGTATCTTCTGAAGGATACTTTTTGTAATTCTCCAAGTTTCAGCTATCTTCACATTTGTATTGAAAATTTTGACCTTAATGTTGACTGAAAGTTGGTTTGAGTTCCAGATGTTTTTCAGTTGTAGAAATGCTGCCCTTGCCCCACCTTTCCAATCCGCGCCTTCACATCCGAGTCAGACCCTCCTTGTTTGTTGATTATACTGCCCAAATATGTAAAGGTTTCAACGTCTTCCAGAATTTCTCCGTCAAGTGTAATTGGGTTAGTGGTTATTGTTTTGTATCGGAGGATCTTGCTTTTCCCTTTGTGTATGTTGAGGCCTACTGCTGCTGAGGCTACTGCTATATTGTTGGTCTTCATCTGCATTTGATGTTGTGTGAGAAAAAAAGAGCTAGGTCATCTGCAAAGTCCAAGTCATCTAGTTTCGTCGATGTTGTCCATTGTATTCCGAGAGTGCCTTCACATGTTGCAGTCTTCATGATCCAGTCGATAACCAGTAGGAAGAGGAAAGGCGAGAGTAAGCAGCCTTGTCTGACACCGGTCTTCACTTCAAATGAATCAGTGAGCTGACCTCCATGCACAATCTTACAATGTAGTCGGTCGTAAGAATTCCGTATGATGTTGACTAACTTTTCGGGTACGCCATTATATCGTAGAATAATAATAATAATAATAATAATAATAATAATAATAATAATAATAGCTTTATTCAACAGTATTTTTAGTACAATATGAATTTTCAGTATACAGTGTCTCAACAAATTACTTTTTACAGTGTCAACATCTGTTGAGAAAGCAGTAAAAGTGGTAGCCCAGGATTTCAAGCAGGACGCCACATATATATAGGACTCCATAATATACTCCTATCCACGATGTCGGACGCTTTCTTGTAGTCAAGGAAGTTGGTGCACAGTGGTGAATTCCATTCAATTGATTGTTCAACAATGAACTGTAGAGTCGTGGTTTGGTCAGTACATGATTTTAAAGTTGGGCTTCGACTGAATCTTCCATTCGTTTCAACAACACTATGTTAAAGACATTTCCTGGTATCAAATGAACAGTGATGCTTCTCTAGTTCTCACAGTTGCTGAGATCTCCTTTCTTTGGTAGCATGATGGGGTACTCTTCTTTCTAGTCTGCTGGAACTTGTTCTTCCTCCCAAATCTTTCTGAAGAGAATGTGGAGTATCTTTGAAGTTGCTTCTATATCTATCTTCAGTGCCTTCGCTGGTATGTTGTCTGGTTCTGCTGACTTACCATTCTTGATCTGTCTAATGTCCATTTTGATTTCTTCGACTGTTGGTGGGTCTGTGCTTATAGGGAGATCTGTGGCTGCTGCTTCGATGACTGGTGGGTTCAGTGGGGCTAGTCTATTCAAGAGTTCTTCGAAATGTTCTACTCACCTCTTTCGTTGATCATTAACCTCAGTGATTGGTTTGCCAGCCTTGTTCTTGATTGACAGTTCTGGTTTATTGAGTTTCCCAGCAAGCTTCTTCGTTGTATCGTATAACAGCCTCATGTTTCCTTCTCTGGCAGCTTTTTCCGCCGTCATTGTTAGGTCCCCCACATACTTCTGTTTATCCGACCTGATGCTTCTCTTCACTTGCTTGCTGACTTCGGTGTATTCGGCCTGTGCCTTGGCTTTCTCTATTCTTGACCAGCTGATATTAATCGCTATCTCCTTGATCCTCCTTTCTTAGATCTTGTCCAGAGTGTCAACATAATTCCATCCTTCATGGTGTTGTTGCTTGAAACCAAAAACCTCCTGACATGTCGAAGTTATTGTTTCTTTATCTCTTCTAGTTGTCCTCCATAGTAGTTCTATATTTTTTTAGTAAATCGTGAAATGTCTGGAACGTATTGTTAGGAGTTATTTTGAATTCATTGAGTTTGTTAGTATCCCGCAGAAGGGCTGCATTAAACTTTTGTAATACTGTTGTTCCAGTTGTCCAGTGCTTCTTCAGCTTCAGTCTCATTCTAGCCACCACCAGATGGTGATCTGAAGCTATGTCAGCTCCACTCCTTGCTCTTACGTCTTCTGTAGTCCTTCTAAACTTTTTGTTGATGCAGATGTGGTCGATTTGGTTCTCCGTAATGTGGTCCGGTGAAACCCATTTACCTCTGTGTATGTATGTGTGGGATAATATAGTGCTACCAATAGTCATTTTGTTGAGGGCACATAGGTTCGCAAACATCTCACCGCTTTCGTTCCTTTCTCCTAGTTCATATCTTCCCATGATGTCTTATTATCCAGTGTTGTCCATTCCAACCTTGGTGTTTAGGTCTCTCATCAGAATGGTCAGATCCTTGGCTGAGTACCTCTCGATGATATACTGCAGCCTCTCATAGAACTGGTCTTCGTCATCTTCGTAACTGTCGTTGGTGGGTGCATAGCACTAGATGACATTCATTGTAATCGCTTCCTTCTTTATCTTGAAGCATGCTTTGATGATCCTAGGTCCCGCATTGTATGAACATTACATGTACTTATATTAATTGTTGCTCTGGTTGTCAGAAGGAGCATCGAATTCGTGGCTACCGAAGAAACTCAGTTTTCACCATGAGGCGTCATAACCCCTCGAAATGAAGACCTTTCAACTTCCACGGCAGATTTGCAATGATTACGAAGGTTTTTACTGTTAAGGTTCTTGTGAATAAATTACACCTCAATACTCGCTAACGAACGTATGACCAGTGACACAACAACCAGTAAGCTAAGCTATTCGCAGCGCCCCAGCCCAGCTAACTAGAGAGAGAAGTCCAAAGTCAGAAGAAGCTTTTAATTCTACAGGCAGCCCAGCAAACGAACGAACAATCACACATCTCATGCGTATATATACAAAAAGAGAGAGCGTCCTTGAAACGTTACAAATAGCGTACTAAACTAAACAACGAACCAATAAGATTTAGCGTCTCACTAAGTGGGTAACACGAACTGAAGGTGAAAAGGAAAATTTCTGGCGCGAAAATAAGAAATTTAAATCCATACAAATAAATCACAAAAATAACAGGTTTACTAAGAAAATTCTGGGGATCTGACATCCCCAACATTTACTGGTTAGCATTTTTCGTAACAAGGTTGTTGTTTTACAGAATGAGGTCGCTAACCCTATGCCAAACCCTTCTCCTTTTTCCGGGTTTGGGACTGGCAACAACCCTAGGGGTGGTTCCGGGCGGAGTTATATATATACATATATATGGAATTCAGAGTTCCCCGTAAATACTGTTGAAGAGAGTGGTGTATAGAAAGCTAATATATAATGAGCAGTATATTGACTTCCAAAGTTCGTTGTTACTAGACGGAAAGTGCAATTTAATTCATTATTTGTCCTCTAGGGCTGTATGAATATGCACGGAAAAAATAATCGATGGCGAATCGGATAACATTGGAAAAACACTTGTGGGAAATAAGTTCCCACCCACCCCCCCCCCACTTTAGATACATTGAGAAGAGCATAGAGCTAAAACAACCGACCTGAAGCATTACCTCCATAATGAAGAAAGTAATTTTTATGAATAACAACTTCAAATGAGACACAGTCGTACGAACCCTTAAAAACCAACTCTCAAGATTTAGAGAGAGAAAATTTTATTAGGAAGAAGTGCAGGTGAAGCTACACTTTAACGACGAACTTGCATAACTACCAATGACCATGAGGCACGATTTAACCAATCAGAATGCAGTGGTAAGTAAAATCACTATTTTTTATGAAAAACAATGAAATTTAAAAAAAATACAGATGACACACTGTTTGTACATGATTTATATACTTTTGGAGGCTGGAGACGGGTTTATTTAGTTTAAATTCAAAATACGAGCGATATAGCTACTTATCCAAATGGCTACAAATCATGTTGTTCCTAGAACCCTTATAAAGTCTAAGAAATTCCTTTAGACGTGAACAGTATTCTTTGGTGTTTTGTGTGTAAACACCAGTACTTGGGTCCACAAAAGACATTTTGTGAACTTCGACATGTTGAACATATCCAAGTCTACGAAGAGGCCGATAAGCTCTCCAATAGTCAGTATAAATAGTAGATCCTGGTTGAACTTACATCTGGATTATTGGTATCAGGGTCCTTACAGTTGGATCTGGGACATACTGGAAATGTCCCTTCCCTAATGTTCTGTCGTAAATACCAAGAACCTACCAGGAAGATTAAAGCAATTACCACTTACCCATTCAGTTTTCAGAGATCTTCCTCTATTATATTTTCTTTTCCTAATAGCTGTCTCATCTATTTCAACAATTCTTCCTACGCCTCCCTGCGATAGATCTAAACATAACAGCGTTTCTGAGCATATATCTCTACAGTGCTGATACCACTGAACTGCTGATACTTCGCTTACATTTATAAGAGACGATGCCAGCGAAACAGTCAACTGCATGACCCGCAATACAACTAACATGCAGGTTTGCCGAAGTGTCAGTGTAGACTAGCTAAAGAAACTGCCTGTTCTTATTGATTTCTTTAACCAGCAACCATTACAAACAAAAACGAATCCATATCGACTATCTGTAGATTGTACTTTAGCCATATTGAGCCCACAATCAAAAATCAACTCTCTATGAAATAATCCGAGAGCATGTAGATTAGAAATAATAATGTCTTCATTGAAAATTTAAATAAGCCGATCTAAAGTTAGCATTTTGAACTTGAAACAAATACCTTGATTCTCATTGGCCTTCTCAAGTTCGTCGGTAGAGTTTATTTTCACCGAAATGCAAATTATCTTATCCATTGGTATCGTCATTCGATGAAGTGTGAAGGATAAAATGCCGCTTTGAGCCAACTAAATGTGTCTTTACTGGTTTACTTGTCCCTACAAAATAAGTTACGTCGGCTACATGAAGTGTGTATTCTCGTGCGAGTGACTAGTTGGTTTCTTGACAATCAGTTGTATTATTGTGTCTGAGCAATTGATTAAGGCAAGGCTGTAAGATAGTGCTGTGAATGACAGAACTGATAATATCCAACATCCCTACGTCAGATATAACAAGTCCTGCCCAGTTTTCAGTGGTTGTCTAACTCAGGTCTGTTCGTCTTGTCAAATAAAACTTCTGTCATCTCCAAAATATGCACTTAAAAATCATTCACTTCATACATAATGAAATGATAGATAATATTTTCATGGACTGTTGTTTCCTTAATAAACTGATCTTCTGTTGAAAACTCGACACCGTCTAAAACACCTCTTCTATAGCACTGGCTGCTTTGTTGTTCATGACGGATATATGAGACCATATAATAAAGAATTACAATTTGTTACGTAGAGTAAAAACCGCCTCATTTTTAAACTGCAAATAGGTCTACTATCGGTTTTTGATTTACCAAATAGAGTAAGGGATGAAGTAGGAAAGAGAGATTGGTAGAACTAATTACATTCAGTTAAAAATTTGATTCTCGTAGATGACGTAAAACTTTATTGCTTAGATTGCAATACGATCAGATAACTTCTGAGAATTTATTCATATGCCTCTCACTGTTAATATGACATAAAGTTATAAATTAACTTCAGCTGCGTGTAATAAACCGGTTACATTTTGTCTTGGCTGTTTTAAGTCTTCAACAAAACGTCAACTTCAAAAAAATATTATTATCCATCACACGAAGTTAGTGAATAACGACTGTGTGATTCCTTGTGAACAAACTTATTAGCCTCCTACACTGTGATTTTGAAGTTGATTATTTGCATTCTCATGGACCATTCTCAAGACCGTCTTGGAATATCCACGCATCTATGGATTAATGTGTGTTACTTTAATCATGTGTCACTTCGTTAAGTGATAAAGCTGTAATGTAATAAGCCATTTTATTTCTAAACGTGAAAATATTCATCTAAATAATAATGATAAGATTTTGCAGATTTTCTTGGATGATATTCATTACTCAAACTGATTAATCTATATTGTGATATGTGCATTCTGTGGAGATCGTTCTGAAATGGTCTTTAGTAACAAGTTTAGGTCCCTATATGGAGATCATTAAGATACTTCAATGATAGTAAACTAAAGAGTCAGAAGTTGAATAGTGCACATATCTTAAGATTAGTTTCTACTGAAAACTTATTGTTTCAACAACTTGTAATGAAATGTGATCCTAATAGTGTATATTTATAGCAACGGAGGCTGACAATTCGTAATTCATTAAAACAACAAAAGGAAATGATGAACGTTTACTAATACTTTCATATTTGTTTAAAATGATTGTTGGTTACCGTGATGAGTTTAAGTTTTACTGTGACCATCAGTACTGGGATCCAGGTATATCGGACTAAACATGTGTTATTGACTGAAATACTAGCTATATACTAAATACGCTATAAGGGAGATAATTTTTAGTAAGATCTGAGGTAAATGATTCTTTCTAAGTATTCTGTATTTTCAGTAAAACAGAATTATTCATCAGTAACTTCGTTGTTCATTAGTTTTATTTTATTAATGGCTACGATAATGTATATCTTGTCAGCTAATTAAACAGATTTAATTAATAATAAATAAGTTAGATGTTTAACAGATTCATTTGAATGGCTGAGATCATTACGTAGACATGAAACTTAACAGAAATATAGAATTGAGATAGTGGTCGCCAACCTGAAGCCCCTGTATCGGAATCTAGGGATGTACACTGCTGAGGTGTCCCTAGTTTTTAGTGGTACTCTGCCAGCATGAACCTGTGACGCATTCAATCAATTAACAGGAATATTTAGTGAACTGTTTAAATTAAGGATGATTTTGGGAATGACTTTAATACGAAGGCATATCTATGTGGGACTAAATGGACTGCATGACTTATAGCTGATGATACTACGGCGATAACATTTACACTCGAATAAGAAAAGACTTTCAGCAAAACATTTCATTTTTCAGTAGAAAACTATGGAATAAATCGAAACATATGTGTATTACAGAGGTATTGGAACATTGGAAAAATTAAAATACTGATGAATTAAGTAAGATTATAATAATATTTATAGTTTTGACAGCTCCAAAATGTCCTAATAATAATAATAATAATAATAATAATAATAATAATAATAATAATAATAATAATAATGAGAATGGAGTAGTGTTTTGTGATTAATGTCATGTATTAGAGTCCTATTCCATGTACTTTGGTTTAAGTAGGCTGATAGTATACTCACTATTCATTCACTACTATTGATTATCACTAATAGTGATATGAGTTAGCCTCAACACATCATATTTAAGTATTGACTTGTCTAAGTACATCAACATATAGGGATTGAAAATTCATATTGTTAAAATAAAGTCATTCGTTTTATGTAAAGCAATCTACATTCATAAGTAGTTGATTCAATAGTTGGTTTCATAGATTCTTTATATGATTTATAGCATTTTATCATAAAAACATGTTTATCACTTACAATAAATGATTCTAAACCAAAGAATAACATTAATTAAACAAACACTGGAAACCATGAAGCACTGAAAATCTGTTTCATTCTGATATAAGATCAATAGGAAATCGAACTAGAAAACTTATTTATATTAATCATATTAAAATCATACAAATTCGTGTATACATACTGATTGATTTAAAATTTAAGTTGTCAATTCTAAGCATAATGATGCTGTTGGGTTTGCTCTCTAAAGAGATACCAACTATTGTATAATCTCATTGATGTATGTATGTATGTACAATCAACATAGAACCTGGCACATGTGTGCATCGGTTCAAGTTGCTATACCACCATGGTACCGTAAGATTAACACCACCACCATTAATAGAAGTTACTTCAATAAAATAAAATAATAAAAGTAACAACGAGTGTGAACATATAGAATATTGTTCAGGAAGCGTAGAAAGAAAGTTATGGAATAATTTAAAGCTCATGATTTAAGGGAGGACAATGAGTGAATATATCTGCGCCATAGTGACCAATTCAGGGCCATGTCACTCAATGATGAAGAATTACTTATTCAATACTACTGAATTATTTAACTAGTCTATCTATTTAACTTATTTTTATTTGACCTATTTTATATAAATTTAGTAAAGATGAAATAATGTGTTAGATATACTAAACTTTAATACAAATTATATATGACCTCTTAACATTAGAAAATTTCTACAAATTTGTTTCTATGAATCATATAAAGTAGAAATATGCATAAATCTCCACTTGAACAATTTATATCTTAATAGAGGATTGAATAATTGAACTGTGTATATTCATAAAGTGTCAGGTACCGATTCTATTAATTCAATCAATTAGAATTAGAATTAATGTAGAATGTAGTATAAATACACATTACTTCAAATTACTATTAACATTCTTATAATGAATTGAAAGAATGTATTCATATTAGATGAAAAAACAAAAATATATGCTTTAACAATTACGTTAAACAGCATAGATATACTAAACTTTAATACAAATTATATATGACCTCTTAACATTAGAAAATTTCTACAAATTTGTTTCTATGAATCATATAAAGTAGAAATATGCATAAATCTCCACTTGAACAATTTATATCTTAATAGAGGATTGAATAATTGAACTGTGTATATTCATAAAGTGTCAGGTACCGATTCTATTAATTCAATCAATTAGAATTAGAATTAATGTAGAATGTAGTATAAATACACATTACTTCAAATTACTATTAACATTCTTATAATGAATTGAAAGAATGTATTCATATTAGATGAAAAAACAAAAATATATGCTTTAACAATTACGTTAAACAGCATAGATATACTAAACTTTAATACAAATTATATATGACCTCTTAACATTAGAAAATTTCTACAAATTTGTTTCTATGAATCATATAAAGTAGAAATATGCATAAATCTCCACTTGAACAATTTATATCTTAATAGAGGATTGAATAATTGAACTGTGTATATTCATAAAGTGTCAGGTACCGATTCTATTAATTCAATCAATTAGAATTAGAATTAATGTAGAATGTAGTATAAATACACATTACTTCAAATTACTATTAACATTCTTATAATGAATTGAAAGAATGTATTCATATTAGATGAAAAAACAAAAATATATGCTTTAACAATTACGTTAAACAGCATAGATATACTAAACTTTAATACAAATTATATATGACCTCTTAACATTAGAAAATTTCTACAAATTTGTTTCTATGAATCATATAAAGTAGAAATATGCATAAAGGTAGAAACAAGTTGTTATGACGTGAAATGAATAGGACGAGGGTGATGATGATTGGTTGATGCGTACACCAATACGATGTGTGCCTAACTAAGAATGCACGATTGACCTAAGCCCATTCACCTCCCTAGGCCGACAATAAGACAACCAGAACTGAGAACAGGAAGACTGAGAGAGCAAGGTCCAAGGTCCAAGGTCGTATTATATTTTAATCATGCATTTATATATACATAAAATCAGACCACACAGTAAGCCAATCGGAAATCTAACATTGATACAGAACAAAAGAAATAGTGGTAGTGAATGGGGAGAACTTGTACACAATAAAGTAGATGTAGTTCATAATAATAAACAATATACCAAGAGCAAAATATGCGAAACAAGAGAACCGGGCAAGGGGAACGTAACAGTCATAGAAATAAAATGTTAACACTGTCCACCGTTATAATAAATGAAATAATGTTCTAAATCACAGTTCCCGAAGATAGCCAATCTTCATTAGGTGCCCGGCATATCACCTCCCCTTTTTGAAAAGACAATGATGATACGTTTTTGGACCAGTTCAGCTTTGGGTGTGGTCAGGTAAGAACTACAATGTACTCAAGAAAAAAAAAAAGAGACATGATTAGTTACATCGCAACTAGAAAACTACAATCTACCACTAGTCTCCTCCTCCACGGAACGTAGTGGGATCTTTGTAAATTGGCAGGAACAACACTTCATTGCATTGAACATGCATGGTCTTGAAGGCATCATTGCTGCAACTACGCGGATGAGTTAGGAAGTCGAGGGCTTGATCATGTCTAGGGCGTACAACCACAACAGTAGCAGTTTTCTTCTGTTTATTGAACCTCTTCGCTGAATACAGAGGCTTCTTGGGTACAACAGACAGTCTAGTCACGATTCTCGAGATGACCTTCTGGACTGGACTGGCGGCGATGCTCCGCGCACATCTGTTGGGATTAGGGCTGCGAGACCTTGTGAATAAATCTGAGACTGCTGCTGGATTTTCATTTAATGGTTGTTTCATCTCTGGAACGATCTGAACAGAGGTCTCCAGCTCGACTTGTTTCTCCGGAACGGCAATACTAGGCACATGAGACAGATGCACCTCTGTCGGACATTCTGGTTGAGCATGGGAGTCATTGTAAGATGTGGGCTTAAGCGTTGCTTCGTCTATTACTGGCATACTGACGCTGCTGACTGAAATACCCATTTGCTCGAATGCCAATTCGATCAATCGCTGGTTAGCAACAAGAAGCTCATACATCAATAAGTTGGCACGTTCACTGAGTGCTGACATGATGATTTGCTGAAAATACCGACTCAGTTATTGGCCAATGTAATGTAAGGTCAGTGATGAGGACCTCGAGTCCTGATTGGTCCTTAATGCGACTGGATTTCTCGACCAATAATGAAATGACCTTGGCTGGCTGCAGATGCTGAGTTTGCGTGGGTTCTATAATTTTCACCCCCGTCGCCAATTGTTATGACGTGAATGAATAGGACGAGGGTGATGATGATTGGTTGATGCGTACACCAATACGATGTGTGCCTAACTAAGAATGCACGATTGACCTAAGCCCATTCACCTCCCTAGGCCGACAATAAGACAACCAGAACTGAGAACAGGAAGACTGAGAGAGCAAGGTCCAAGGTCCAAGGTCGTATTATATTTTAATCATGCATTTATATATACATAAAATCAGACCACACAGTAAGCCAATCGGAAATCTAACATTGATACAGAACAAAAGAAATAGTGGTAGTGAATGGGGAGAACTTGTACACAATAAAGTAGATGTAGTTCATAATAATAAACAATATACCAAGAGCAAAATATGCGAAACAAGAGAACCGGGCAAGGGGAACGTAACAGTCATAGAAATAAAATGTTAACACTGTCCACCGTTATAATAAATGAAATAATGTTCTAAATCACAGTTCCCGAAGATAGCCAATCTTCATTAGGTGCCCGGCATATCACCTCCCCTTTTTGAAAAGACAATGATGATACGTTTTTGGACCAGTTCAGCTTTGGGTGTGGTCAGGTAAGAACTACAATGTACTCAAGAAAAAAAAAAAGAGACATGATTAGTTACATCGCAACTAGAAAACTACAATCTACCACTAGTCTCCTCCTCCACGGAACGTAGTGGGATCTTTGTAAATTGGCAGGAACAACACTTCATTGCATTGAACATGCATGGTCTTGAAGGCATCATTGCTGCAACTACGCGGATGAGTTAGGAAGTCGAGGGCTTGATCATGTCTAGGGCGTACAACCACAACAGTAGCAGTTTTCTTCTGTTTATTGAACCTCTTCGCTGAATACAGAGGCTTCTTGGGTACAACAGACAGTCTAGTCACGATTCTCGAGATGACCTTCTGGACTGGACTGGCGGCGATGCTCCGCGCACATCTGTTGGGATTAGGGCTGCGAGACCTTGTGAATAAATCTGAGACTGCTGCTGGATTTTCATTTAATGGTTGTTTCATCTCTGGAACGATCTGAACAGAGGTCTCCAGCTCGACTTGTTTCTCCGGAACGGCAATACTAGGCACATGAGACAGATGCACCTCTGTCGGACATTCTGGTTGAGCATGGGAGTCATTGTAAGATGTGGGCTTAAGCGTTGCTTCGTCTATTACTGGCATACTGACGCTGCTGACTGAAATACCCATTTGCTCGAATGCCAATTCGATCAATCGCTGGTTAGCAACAAGAAGCTCATACATCAATAAGTTGGCACGTTCACTGAGTGCTGACATGATGATTTGCTGAAAATACCGACTCAGTTATTGGCCAATGTAATGTAAGGTCAGTGATGAGGACCTCGAGTCCTGATTGGTCCTTAATGCGACTGGATTTCTCGACCAATAATGAAATGACCTTGGCTGGCTGCAGATGCTGAGTTTGCGTGGGTTCTATAATTTTCACCCCCGTCGCCAATTGTTATGACGTGAATGAATAGGACGAGGGTGATGATGATTGGTTGATGCGTACACCAATACGATGTGTGCCTAACTAAGAATGCACGATTGACCTAAGCCCATTCACCTCCCTAGGCCGACAATAAGACAACCAGAACTGAGAACAGGAAGACTGAGAGAGCAAGGTCCAAGGTCCAAGGTCGTATTATATTTTAATCATGCATTTATATATACATAAAATCAGACCACACAGTAAGCCAATCGGAAATCTAACATTGATACAGAACAAAAGAAATAGTGGTAGTGAATGGGGAGAACTTGTACACAATAAAGTAGATGTAGTTCATAATAATAAACAATATACCAAGAGCAAAATATGCGAAACAAGAGAACCGGGCAAGGGGAACGTAACAGTCATAGAAATAAAATGTTAACACTGTCCACCGTTATAATAAATGAAATAATGTTCTAAATCACAGTTCCCGAAGATAGCCAATCTTCATTAGGTGCCCGGCATATCACAAGTACATAGTTATTTAGTTGTAGTTCATGAATAGAAGATAATATGATAACAGTTCATGAGTTTTTTAGGAGCTTAAGGTGAGGGAAATCCACACCTGTAGCTTTCCTAGGGTTACTGCCGGTCCCAAGCCCGGGCAAAGGAGGATGGTTGGGCATGGGGCTAAAATTCGCATCCCGTAAAACGCAAGCTTGCTGAAAAGTCGCTAACCAGATTAAACAAAGTAAACCATTTAAACTCTGCCCTGGGAGTGAAGGGAATGATTATGACGCCTAATGATAAAAGCCGAAATTCTTCGGAATTCATGTGGCTGAAGCCACTTCTAACAACCAGAGCAAACATTTTTATAGGTACACGGAATGTTCGAACAATGTGGTTGAGCGGGAATACCAATCAAATAGCTGCAGATATGAACAGATACAACTTGACAGCGCTCGGTATCAGCAAAACCCATTGGACCAAAGCTGGACAGAAAACATTTGCCTACGGGTGAGTTGCCGCTATACTCCGGCCACGAGAAGGAAAATGTTCCTCACTCCCATGGAGTTGCTCTGATGCTGTCCACAAAAGAACGTAATGCACTTTGTAGGATGGGAACCATATGGACCCAGGATAACCAAAGCATCTTTCAAAACAATGAAGAAGGGGATTACAATAAATATTATCCATTGATATGCACCAACCAACATCAGCAACGACGAGGACAAACATCAGCTTTATGATAGACTGTAATCAATTATAGTGAAGTGTCTAGGAAAGGATCTTATAATCCTGATAGGGAACCTAAACTTTAAAGTATGAATGGACAACATCGGATATGAAATAATTATAGGACGACAGGGACTGTGGAAAATAAACCCAATAAAAGTAATAAAAACATATTCGACTTACATACACCCATAGTAAATAAAACAGTCCTTTATAAAAGCAGTATTGAAGTTTAGTTGTTGATCATAATTCACCAATCTAACAGGGGTAGTGGATAGGACACTCTGCATGACCCAGATTTGTTGAAACCTTCATGTATCTGTAGGTTCTATCTGTGGGTATGGAGGGGGAGTTAATGTACCATATGAAATGGGAACCTGCCTCATATAGTTTTACAATCCTAAGTATCAACGCCGAGCTATACAAACAATGGCATGACCTGCTATATCAATGGGGTAATCAAATTGACTTATGATTGATTATTAATTAGTGTTATATTTGCCTAATCATCATTGTTGCTAGAATTCGGTTAATAGTGTTCCAGTGATATAACCAGTAAGTGACTTGCGTGGCAACTAAACTTTTATACACCTTTCACTTGGTGGCGAAAATCAAACACATTAAAACTAGTGATATTTTATTCTTTGAATAAATTGCCAGTAATACGAAACAAATGAAAAGAAACAATGTAGCTATAAGGGAATTACTAATATTAAACGTTCACATTCATCCAATGCGTTTATGTATAAAGGGTTGGAGTTGCTTAGTAAATGCCATAGTTTCAAATCACCGAGTGATATCATCAAGGTAACATTTAAAATCCAGAAGGTAATGCACAACTATTCTGTTTTAGTTTTGTACTCCACACTCCCTTGTGTTCAGTGCTAGTTGCGAATTCATACAGTCATGGGTCTAATCCTTTGTGGTACTGCAGTTACATACTGCGTAGCGCGACTAATCAGATATCCGCTTCTTGTATGTTTTACATATTTGTTTAACTAAGTGAAATCGATAAAATAAAACTATATTTCAGTACCTTTTGACTAATCAAAGACTTCTGTCGTACACTTCACAAATTATGTGATGCTACTAGGATATTTAGATTTCCTGACAAAAAGAATGTCTAGCACAAACAAATTCGTAATATCAAATTAAAATTCAGCAATTTTTTCAACACCTATCTACAACCAATATCAGCTGACTAGTGGCTAACTTTTGGAGGTAACTCTTGGAGTCCTAGTTAGAAGATGTAACCAGCGACGTTCATCCATGTCGGGTATGAGGTAATTACCTACTGACATTAATGTATGAGGTTGTGTAAATACATCACAAACTGAATGAGTTACAAATATTAACAATTAAATGACTAAGCCTTCCCGTCGAAGTGTAAAGATCCCGCAGGGTCGTAAATAAGAACTGCTGAAGTCTCATACTGGGACTACGTAGCTGTTCAGTGTGTAATAGTTCTCAGTGGTTGTCTAACTCGAATTAATTCGTAATTTTGAATTCAAGAAGATCTCTGTCTTACATTTTTTTTATTAAATAAAAATCAACCGACATCTACAACTTCTTTATTTTATGAATAAGATTTTCTTTTCAATACTGTAATTTTTTTAACATTCTACAATTAGCTACTTTTAAATATTTAAGTAACCAGTTTATAATATTTTTAAATGAAATAGAACAATTGTAAAAAAAAGATAAAAGAAAAACAACTAGATTTAGTTAATTTAATGTAGTTCTCATGGAGATTTGTTTTAATTTGTTGGTTCTAGTTACCGTAGAATGAAACTAGTTGACAACCTAGGCAAAACTAGTCAATATAACTGACATCCCTACTTAAGTAACTCAGATTATAACACAATTAATACACTTATGACATCGATAAACTATGAATAGCAATAGAGTAACGAAAATCGTAATGGTTGCGGCACATTGTACATCTGCATTATGAATTCCCCCCCCACACACACACACACAGAAAAGAACTCTAACTTAATCCAAACTTGAAACCCTAACCTATTTGTAAACGATAGTTTAATTTTAATCCCTATTGTATTCCTTATTCCATCCCTATAGTTCATTCAACATTAAAATTACTCACCAAACAGTCCGATGTAACAATATCACCTAGAATGACAATCTATCCTTGATTAAATAATCCATAATCATCCACCTATGATTGGTCACATTTTTAAAGTTCGTTTGTAGGAACTAAAAGTCATTTCAACGAAATATATAATGATATTATGTTAATTCATAATAAATAATAACATTAGTTGTACATCATAAACGTTGATTGTAAACTAGGATTCCACTTGCCAGTCACAATCCAACTTATATAATAGGATTGAATTCGTCAATATGAACTCAACTTAAATCATTTTTTGAGACATGGTAAATAAAAGCTTAAGCCATAGATTGCTTAGTTACTTAATGTTAATCAGTGATACGTAAATTCAGATTCAACTAACTGTTCACTATTTGACAGAAGATCTGACCCGTGGATTTCATTCATTTCACGATGGTAGAAAACAAACCAACTTTCAGCAGAGGGACAATTTAGGAAAAGAAGTTAGAGATGGATAGGACACATTGAGAAAATCATAAAAACTGTGTCACAAGATAAGCAATAACACGGGATCCTCAAGGTCAAAGGAAAGGAAGGAGACTAATGAACACTTTACACCCGAAACTGGAGGCAGACATGGATAGCAGAATGAACAGTATTTAGAGAGACCTGGAAAGGAAAGCCCATGACGGAATTTGTTGGTGAATGCTAGTCGGAGGACTATGCTTCATGTAGGAATGGGGAGGGGTAACAGTCATTGGCTGATTAAATAATTGAAGTTTGACATAGGTAATCACCAGTAACTGTTGGAACGGCTCCCAGAAACATTAACGAAGCCTCCAGAACCCTTGAAAGAGACGGCGACATTTCATTCAATCACTGATCAACAGAATCTTCCAGAATTTCAACTGTAACATTTAGTGAGGTCTTAAAGTATATATCAAAATAATTGAAGTTATAAATCACGAAATCTCCAAGAAGATTCTAAGTACAATTGTCAGTCGTATCATAAATAAACACTATTGAGTAATACAATACAACTTTTAATTCATTCCTGGTTTTAAATAGTTGTTTAACTTAGGTCATTCACTAATGTAAAGCTTTGGATATTATTCAAATATCTGAATCACGTCAAGTTCAAGTTGTTTTCTCTAGTGTACTATATGATACTATCTTCTATTCATTTTGGAAATTGTCATTTACAGATAGTATATCCGTATACTCGTTTAATAAATAATTTATAGGTTTCTAATTAAAACAAATATAAACAATAGTAGATTAGATTTGTTAGTATGAATACAAAAGTAATCCAATGTTATGTATAGGTTAAATTAGATACGTTAATTTGTTACAACTGAACAGCTACTAGAGTTTCAGAATACTACTAAGACTCTACAATCTATCAGATGGTTTCTTAATTGAATAATAACCTTGACGATTATTTTCTATACCCAAATGGACTAATAACAATATTGTAACTGAACGAACGTTTTCATTACCACTATCGATAAAAATACTTACTTACGTAGGCACGTTACCCCTCACAGAGGATCATAGGCCTCTCACCTGGATTCTCCACTGAATTCTGTCCTGAGCAATCTTTTCCAGCTTTTTTCCAGTTGCTGTTCATCTTTCTGATATCTGCTTCCAATTCTCAACTCACTGTGTTCTTCGGCCTTCTTATTTTCCATTTACAAACAGGATTCCAAGTTAATGCTTGTCTCATGATGCAGTCTGATGATTTCTACAATGTATGTTCTATCCATTTCCAGCGTCTTTTCTAATTTCCTCTTCAGCTGGAAGTTGGTTTGTCCTCTCCCATAGTAAGCTGTTGCTGATGGTTTCCGGCAGACAGACATTCAGTATCTTGCGAGGACAGTTGTTTATAAATACCTGTACCCTTTTGAGGATGTTTTCAGTAATTCCCCACATTTCACCTTCATACAGCAGAACTGTCTTGGCGTTTGAATTGAAGAATTTGACTTTGAGGTTAGTTGATAGTTGTTTTGAGTCCCATATATTTTTCAACTGTAGGAATGTTGCCCTTGCTTTGCCAATCCTTGTCTTTACATCTGCATCGGACCCTCCTTGTTCATCGATGATGCTCCCCAGATATGTGAAAGTATTCACTTCTTCCAGAGTTTCTCCATCAAGTTGAATTGGGTTGGTGCTCCCTGTGTTGTATTTAAGAATCTTGCTCTTTCCCTTATATATGTTCAGGCCTACTGATGCTGAGGTTGCTACTACACTGGTTGTCTTCACTTGCATCTGTTGGTATGTATGTGCTAAAAGAGCTAGATCATCCGAGAAGTCCATCCTGCTGGTCCATTGAATTCCTTGCATCCCCTCAGATGTGGAGGTCTTCATGATCCAGTCAACCACTAAGAGGAAAAGAAAAGGCAATAGTAGGCAGCCTTGTCTGACTCCGGTCCTCACTGGGAATACATTTGTCAGTTGTCCTTCATGCATAATTTTGCACTGTGTTCCATCGTAAGAGTTCCGGATGATGTTGACGAGTTTTTCTAGTATGCCATAGTGTCGAGGAAGTTTCCATTGTGTTCTTCTGTCTGTCTACACTATCAAGCGCCTTCTAATAGTCAATGAAGTTGATGTACAGGGGCGAGTTCCACTCAATTGATTGTTCGATGATGATCCGTAGTGTTGCGATTTAGTCTGTCCACGGCCTATCCTTACGGAAACCAGCTTGTTGATCTCGAAGTTGAGTATCCACTAAATGTTTCGTTCTGTTCAACTATACTCTGTTGAAGACATTCCGTAATACCGACAGTAGCGTGATCCTTTTGTAGTTCTCACATTTGCTCGAATCTCCTTTCTTTGGTATCTTGATAAGATGTCCTTCTTTCCAGTCTGCCGGCACTTGTTCTTCCTTCTGAATAAAACTTGAAGTATCCTTGCTGTTCCATCTATATCTGACTTCAGTCCTTAAGTTAGTGTATTGTCAGGTTCTGCTGCTTTCCCACTTTTCATTTGTCTGATTGCCATCTTGGTTTCTTCCATCGTTGGTAGAGTGTCATCTATCGGAAGATCAGTAGGTGCCGCTTTGATGTCCGGTGGGTTCAGTCGAGCTGACCGATTCAAGAGTTCCTCAAAGTGTTCTACCCACCTATTCCTTTGTTCTCAATGATTGTCTTGCCTTCTTTATTCTTGACCGGTCGTTCTGGTTTACCATGTTTATCTTCTAGTTTCTTCGTTGTGTCATATAGCTGTTTTACATTTCCTTCTCTTACAATAAAATATGCATACAAATAAAGAATCACACTTTCCAAATATATAAACTACCGATAGTAACATAAACACTTTACTCAGTCGATTCTCTAGACAATATTCGCAAATATAGAAATACATACTGTCTAAACACATTCAATAGTATCAACATCCTCCCATTCCACCACTCAGTTTCATTCACAGTACATCATTTTTACATAGATCTAATTATAATATAAATGTCGGGTATTAATATTGAATTTAACAATTGAATGTTTCATATTATTTTAATGTTATTTCATTTGGATAATGTTTACTTGTAAGTAGTAATTACAATTGTTGTTGTATATGATTGTTATCATCGATTTTTATATATTTACATGAAACAAAATTTGTTTATGATGTTGTTTCGAGTTTATTTTTTTCTAGTTGTGTTCCGTTTAATTTATCACAATGAAGAACGTCTTTTCCACCTCTTCAATATGAATAGCATGAATTTATTATTGAAGTACACAGTTGTATTAGTGCTGTATCTTAGTCATTTATAAAAGATAATTATTACTTCTAACATTAATGTAAAACATGCATTGACAAATATGGTGAATTAAGGAAGTTGTTTTCTTCATAGTATAATACCCTTCAGTAGGGAATAGTGATAACTTAAATCAGGAGTAGGATTCATGGTCTTCTGATAATTGATTTATGTTTGATCATTTTAATCGATTTCTGGTTAGCGTATTTTGGCAAGTTTGTGATTTACGAGCTTGGGACCGGCAGTAACCCTAGGGGGATTTCAAGTTTAGTGGAAAACGCGGATGCAACAAGATAAATTGAAATTTGTAGATGACGTAACTTGCCTATCCCACACATAGTAATAAATAGAGGTGGAGAAAGACAGTGTAGCAGCAGCCTCTGTAGATAACAGTAGGCCTCACCATACACAAAGGAAAAAGTAAAGTCCGTAGATACAAAACAACGAGCACTAACTCAATTATGCATTACGAAGAAACTATGGAAGATGTGGAAACATCTACATACCTGTGCAAAACGATTACTGATAAACAAGGAGGATTTGATACAGATGTGAGAGTGCGGATTAACAATTTGTGATATGTAGAGCTCATTAGTGACTAACTCCAAGATGTTCCTGAAGCTCTGGTGAGAAGTCGTGACTGATGGAGTTCAGACTTGTCGGGTGTGAGACAGTTATCACCGTTGACAATGTATGATCGTCGCGCTACATATCACAAATTGATGGAAGTGGGAATTCTGCCATTGGATGACGACCCAGTGGTGCTGATAGTTAGGCGTTCGCGTCAACCTGAAGCCCCTGGTGCAGAATCTGTGGTGCGTACTGCTGAGGAGTTCCATACTAGAACGAAAGAGCTGTCCAGTACTCCCTGGTTTTCAATGGTACCCTGCCAACATCAATCTGTGATATAGTTAATCAAATAAAATAACCAATCTCCACAAAAATAACCATCCTCATTGAAATAATTATTAATTTACTGGTTACTTACATTCAAGGTGATTAAGCAACAACAACAACAAACGGCCAAACAAAATGGCTGGCCAGACAAGCACCGTTCCAACCATTAGAAAACAATATCTAGAAAGTTCGGACATAACTGACCAATGAAATGCAGGTTACAAATTATGCAATAAATACTCAACTACTCCTAAGTAGTATGACAATTACAACTAAATCCGACAACTTTCACCGATAATGTGTATGACATTAACTGAAGTCGTAACTATGCTAATGTGTATGTTAGAAAGTGATTAGCAGTGATAAAATTTCCTTCACTTTATCTGGAATGTTGGTAAGCGATTGAAATAGGATTCAAATTAACTGGAATTAGAAATCAAACACTTTCGATTTAATACATTCGAACAACATAGCAACTGTGCTACATAACTAAAGCCGATGAAGTTTATTTAAATTAGTAAACAGTAGGCTAAATAATGAAATATTTAATTCAGATAATTTTGCTTCATTCAGATTGTACCTAGTAAGGGGAATCCAGGACGCACGTTTTATCTTATTTGGGACTCCTCAGCTGGATTTATCTGCATCCTAACTTCAGTCCATAACAAATCATAGGGACGATTTAAATACATTCTAACTCAGATAACTCTGTTGACTGAGGCGACACAAATTCCAGCTACTAAGAAAATACTAAAATAATATTTACAAAATCATGACTTTACTACGTTACGTTTGAATGACTGATGCGAAATACCTTCTCATAACCTCTAGTATGAGAGAGAAAAGTCAGGTGATCATCTTTTGCATGATAACCTCAGTAGTCTCTTTAATTTTAAGTAGATCTAAAGTAGTATATAGACCACTGATAGACTATAAGTAAAACGAATAACATAACATGATGAGAATAAAAACTGGAATAAAGCATAAGTCACGATCGATCATAAATTGTCTATTTTGCCTCTATTTCGTCGTTTCTTCGTAACAAATGATAATTTGGAGGTGCACAATCCTAAGTAAACCCATACTAGAACTAAAAAACTGTACAATGTCCGTTGGTTGTTAACATTAACCAATTGAGATCAATTTAAGTCGAATACAAACAATAAATTATAAGTCAATCTTCATTAAAACCTTCTCAACTTTGTTGATTGTGATGAATTTATGACTGATGGTAAAACAGTTAACACCAATGACTATCACTGAATGATCTTCACTGTATGTCATTAATTGATCGAAGTAAATTTTCTACCACTGAAAGCCAGATAATAAAGTAACTCTAATTGTTAAGTGTTTGATATGACACTTTAAGCTGATTACCTTAATCCATAGTAGAGTCGTCGATTCACACTGCTACCGTAGAATTGCATACTAGAACAATACATTGGTCTTTCAGTGCCCTATAGTTTACAACACTACCTAATCTATATTAATGCATGATGAATACAAGTAACTAATATCAAAATGATAAATTATTTATTACATTATAAAAGTATACTACTTAATATTGTATTATAAAGAGCATACCCATCAGTTTAACATTTTATGAATATTCTATTCTACATTTTGAACAATAACAGTAGTATGTTTATTATTATACATTATGATTTACATTGAAATTAGGTGTGGTTCATCATATTGAATATTACACAATCATAGTAATGATGCATATCAATGACATAATTCAACATCAAATAGGAATACACCATAGTAAAACAATGTATATCATTAATATGATGACAATAGCAAACAATAAAAAATCATCAAAAGACTGAACTCCTTTTTGTTATGCATATCGATTATTAGTTCATTATTAAACAGAAAAATATATATGACAAGTAAATAAGTCAATTAAGTTTTTCTATTACATTAAACAAGTATTATGCATACTTCTAAAGAAATGATTGTAAATTCCTGTGTCTCTCTCTGTTATATCATTCTATAGACGATTAATAAGTAAAGGATTGATTTGTAAAGCTGTAGTCTACTGCATCATTTGTTTGTGTTTTTAACTTATTTTTAATGTTGTTATGCAATGAAAGTGACCAGTTGATATCAAACTAGTGGATTCTGGTCTTGCTCCTAGGTGAAGTCGTGGATATGAACTGCTGAAGAGTCCCATACTAGGATAAGACAGCTGTCTAATGCGTCTTATTCACCAGTGGTTATCTAATTCAGACCAATTTGTGATATAAGATTAACATTCATAAATCACCACAACACACGATTATAATCAGTCTCTGTTGTTGTGTATAAATACTGAGAAGACTAGCTTAATACAACAGTGTTATGTAGGACCACTAAAGAAGAGTGGAAAAACTTCCAGAATTGTATTCTAGAGAACTAATTCATTTATTCTGGTCGTGTTTAATGTAAACGTCACATTTCTATTACTGTTATGTTCCTCTTACCCTGTCCTCCCGTTCAGTATATTTGCTGTTATTATATTGTCTCATACTATGGACTACAGTTAATTAGTTGTGTACAAGTTACCCCTATTCACTACCACAATCTCTTCTGTTTTGTATTAATCTAAAATCCCTGATTGGGTTTCTGTGTGGTCTGAATTTGTGTATATATAAAGGCATAATTGAAATACAATATGACCGGAATTGAACTAAATTGATTATGTCTGGTTGGCTCGTGAGTCGTTGTTTTCTCTATTCCAGCTTTGGGGACTGGTAGTGGTGTGGCAGACTTGTCTGTATTCTGATTGTCGATTGCCAAGGTCACTGTGTATTATTTTTCAATACATAACAAATAGTATTTCACATTCTCATATCTTATATGTATACTTGTTACGCAAGTGCATCTTTTTGGACTCAGGAGAGCAATGATAAACGTAGTGCCGTTTGACATGGACGAACTGATCTTCAATCTTTTCATAAACATCAAATACAGAACAATTAACACCTATCTTATGACACCAAGATTGAACGAAACGACTGATTTAACTTTTACCTGCCACCGGCAAACCAGCTGCAAACATGCAATAATATGCTTAAGCCATTAGTTATAGGATAAAAATTTACTAAAGTGTTCATATGTGAAACCAACGTGTAGACTACCAATCATATTATGACTAACTGAAATGAGTATATCATCATTAAACACTTAAGGTTAAGGCTCAGTTGTCTTAAATACAACGTTACTTATGTAGATTAACTCCGCACTATCCCTAAAAGTGATGGACCTTTGACCAACTTAGAAATACTCTTTCTATACCTTCATATTCTACATCATTAGATCATTCTTTTACATACACTAATTTCTAAATAGTTGAAGACACTCAAGTTCAATCTCATAACTGAAAGTAGTCAACAGTATTTACCAACTGTTACTCATATGCTATCTATATGTAGTATAAAAGCTGGCTACATTTCCAAATGGTAACTATTTTGTGGAGGCTTCATATCACATAGTAGTTCCTCTTCCCTCTCATGATTTAACAAATAATTTGCTAATAAATGTCAGGTGTTTTAACTCGCTAAAAGCTAGTCTAACGACTTCATTTCAGTATACTGTGGTTCATAAAGTTGTCATTTTGTCCAAACTTCAATTAGAACAACAGAAGATTAGATGTTTGTTCATTATTATTATTATTATCATATAGTCAACGAAATTCAATGATTTCCGATAGCATTACTGTCAATAATTCAGTTGCTCCTTTATTCATGTAACTGTAAGAAGAATCTCATGACAATCAAAATAAAACAGTAAAACGTTGAATACTTAGACCGATTTCTAACTTGACTTTGGTTTTATCTTGACTTCTTTAATAAAGTACGATAACCAAGACAATAAAACAGTAGATTCAATAAAATGGGAAACTGTTGTGATAAAAAGGAATTAATATCAGTCAGAAGAAATTACAATACACCATATTGTGAAATCTGTCTTGTAAAACGAAGTCTATAGTGTGAGTGTATGACTGTCCTATCATATACTCCTTTTGTAATTTCACACTATAAAGTGGAAAGTCATTTGGATGTAGTCTGCATGAAACTCTGCTTGACTTGTGTTTAGTACTGTTTGGTCATCGTCAACAAGACACACCTTCAATCTTGATGGAAACGATTCTGCTTAGTGTATTCGATTCCACATAATTCAGTTTATGACATTTACTTAAATGTTCGGACCGTGATTAATTGCTGGTATGAATGAAAACTTTGCGTTGACAAGCCAGTGTGTAGTGACTAATGTAATGATTGTCTGATCCTTTATTTTGTTAGCTTAATTCTACTTTACTAGTTGAAGTATAATCACTTATTTAAGTGACTTGATATCCTTGACACTATACTATGATAGACGATGGTCGCAATTACCTCACGGTTTCAAATGCGCTACGTTGACGAGTGTCAAATAGCGCAAAATCTGGGTTTAAGTTCATCTTGTAGACTAGCTCTAATCCATTTGTCACACCATAATGATCGAGGTGGCAGGTCATATAATATACTGTCAACATTACAAACTGGATCGACAGAATTCGATTAGCACTATACAGAAGTAATTAAGTATTATATTGGTCATTAATCAGTGATGAATCAATGTATATCTCAGACTGACCGTAAGTAGGTAATTACTATAAATCAGAAGCCACTGGACAGAGGTTTTCTACGAGTACTCAACTTGACTACAGTTATTGTATAAACCATTAAATGTCAACTCAATGGTCTTAACGTAAACCTAATTATTATGAAGCCCAAAAGTCAATGGTTCAATCCTTGGTTAGATCGTTAATGCTGAGTATTCTAATGTTATTATGAAACGGTTGTCCAATACTTCCTGCCTTTCAACAATTATCGAGCTAAATTGAATAAACTTTACAAACTTCATTTAGTTTTGTTTATATTTTAATAGCTGTGAATTACTTAAACAGTTGATTCTTGATTAACTAATTCATGAAAAAACACAAAGTTGGTACTATCATTCAAACCAGCTTGGATCTTTCACCTACATCATTAGTTATACATTCTGAATTATTGTTTGAACTATTAAAATCAGTAAGTAGAACATATTTTGTTGTTTGTATTCGTCAAAAAATGATCTCCATTAAGTACCTTTAAAAACCTGGAAACATTGGACAGCTGTTTTGTCTCAACACAGAATGCTTCAGAAATGCATACTCTCGATTCCTTAAAGAAGTCGAGCCTAGGACTATCAGGTTCAATGACTCAATCCTAAGGAGTTCTATATAACGAAAAAACAATTATTCAGCTCTTACCTGTTTCGCAATGATACTCAACCGAGATTAATCTGTGACAAATAGAAACAACCATATTTAATTAAATGCCAATCTCCACAAAACCACTTCAAGTAGAGTATATGTTAAGTAAGATATTAAGAGACCTAAATATGTAAGTAAGTTGTTCATACAAATGAATAAGTAATTTTAGAGTATACACAATGTGTAGGTAACAGTTACCACTTGAAAAGTTGTTAACAGTAAAATTTAATGATAAATTACATCATACAAATTTAATCTATAAAAGGAAGTTACAATATTATGTCATAAGTAATCTGTCTATTATAAGAATCAACATTTAAAGTTAATCTAATGTAAACACTACACAATCTATGAGTGTTTCATTTGAAGTTCTCTAAAAACAGAATACAATGTTTGATTTAGATTTAAGTTGGATTGTGACTGGCAAGTGGATTCCAGGATGCGCGTTTCGTCCTATTTGGGACTCATCGGCTGGATGTACTTGCATCCCAATGTTGATGTTCACACTGGGATTCGAACTCAGTCCGCTTCGTGCCAAATGCCACTGCGTTCACCAGTAGGCTACAGTGTCCAAACTGTTACACATTGTATTTTCCCGGGAAAACACAAGCTTTTCCTAATTACGGTGTTTGAATTAATTAGTTACTATATGATTTCTGTTTAGATTCTGACTTATTATTCCATTGAATAAGTGATTCAAAGTAGATGTTCGCATTTAATTGTTATCTAATAACATAAATTTCAAAAAATAAAACAGTTTCAATGAACATATCTCCAGCTAAGATTATCATCTCCGAAGTTTTGAATACTAATGAAGTTTATCAAGTTGAGTAGTGGATAGTAAGAAGAATGTATGATGTATGTTTCGTTTTACTCGATATTTATCATTTAGATGTATATGCATTTTAATGCTGATATTCATATTATCACTAAAAACTTATTTCATAAATGATAAACATTAGTGGGAATAGACAAATTGATATGCCGGGCACCTAATGAAGATTGACTATCTTCAAAAACTGTGCCTAAGAACATTATTTCAATTATTATAACTGTGGACAATGTAATCATTTCATTTCTACGACTGTTATGTTCCCCTTACCCAGTCCTTCCGTTTAGTATATTTACTCTTAGTATATTGTTTATTACTATGAACTACATGTACTTAATTGTGTACAAGTTATACCCATTCACCGCCACTCTTTCCTTTCTTCTGTATCAATGTTAGATTTGTGATTAGTTCACTGGGTGGTCTGATTTTATGTATATAGAAAGGCATGATTAAAATATAATACGTTCTCAGTTCTCGGTTCTCCGTTTCTAGGTTTCCAATTCTGGTTCTCCTATTGTCGACCTGGGGGTCGCGCATTATCAACCAGGCACACTTTATTGGCGTATGCGTCTACCAACCAAAACCCTCTCTTTCTGGCGTCATAACACAAATGCTATAAGAATTATGAAGTGTTTTGTGTCTAACACCAATTTAGTTAGTTTCTTCAACCTATTCACGATGTTGATTATATAGGTAATCACTGTTTAGGGTCTATTCATTACAAGCATTCTTCAATAAAAGTATTCATATCAAAGAAAAAACAATGAATGAATTGCATACAATGTGTTACTTCATATGACTATCTACTATTAGATATGAAGTATCTTCTAAGTAATTCCTACATTCTGAAACTTATCTCATCGTTTGATGGATTCATTTATACTGATGACAGATTAACCTTCAGATGTATGTCACACTCCCAACATCGTTAAACATCACTTCATGACAAACGATACTTAGAAAGCATCCTTTAATAAATATCTTTTAATTGTAGTAATTCTTGATTATAGCATCAGGATGAGCTTGAATGGCTCTTAAAATGTCTACGATAAACCATCGCCTTAATCACTTAGTATAGAATATGGATGTCTGAATGTAAAAATCAGCCAATCAGATTAACAAATGTATACTCAGTGTTGTCCACTGAAAAAAATATTAGCATGTTCACAAGAACCTATGTCTGAAAGGCAGCAAAGTTCTTACAAATACAATCTGTAAACACTTTTTCGACAGTAGACATAATATAGAAATATTCAAAATTGTAATTTGACAAGCAACACCAGTGTTACTAAGTTTTTGAGTGGTAATCACTATCAAATGTTGTAAACCTAATCTTTATATACAGATACATAATATGTTATGTTTTTCACTACAGTGGTGAATATACCAACAGTCTTTTACACAATTATTCAAATGTTTGAAAATGAAAATAACTTTCATTCAAAATCCATTGAGTAATTACGTAATCATTTAATTTAGCTTTCTTTCCTTCTGTAGTTTCTTCAGTGATTACGCTACCTTCATTACCTTCTTCTTTTCTACTCTTAATTTGCTGTATATAAATACTCGTTAAATTTAATTACAATTCTATGTATATCTTGTACTTTCGTTGTAATAATGATAACTTCTACATTCATTCAGAACATTCATCTCAATTTAACCAGATTATGTATCGAAAATATTTACTTCTATATAATTCCTTATCTTTGCTTGATGATAAGAAGCCTAGAGATTAACTGATGAATTGTATTCTATTCTGTAGATCTTGTTCTTTTTGTATTATTTCAAGAAATAATAGTTGAAAATGAATATTAGGATTAGTATACAAAATTTTCATAACTAGTGTAATGATTCGAACTTTCTAAAGGTTTTTTATGCCTATTAATTAAACAATATAATGATATCTTCATTCGTCTACGTAGTGTCCATATAATGCCTATATTCTAAAACTTTGCATAGGAAAGGAAACATTCACTTATACATTCATAAAATGATCTTTGTTTAGGGGTTCAGGATTATAATTATGTTACGGTTCAAGTTAACTATAGGGTTAGTTTAGGTTAAAAGATTTTGTTTTAAATATCAATATTGATTTATCTGTTATGAGTTGTTTACTTAGCTAGAATTTAATGGTTCATTCGCTTAGCACAATAATGTTTACTTTATGACGTTGAAATGAGTTCTAGATGTCAAAATTAAATATTACAAGTTAGTAATTTCTCATTAACTTTGGATCTCCGAGACTATCTATGTGTGTACACTTAAAGAAACTCTTTAGTTCATCTGTTAACTATACTGATGATAACTTCTTTCCCCCACCCCACCCCACCCAAAACCACCACCACCACCACCACTTCTACTTCTACTATCAAGATTTAAAAGTGAACAAAATGAATACTAAGCAACAAGTTTATTACTGTCTTCAATTCAATTAAATTATACATTCGAAAGTAAAGAAAACAGTTGTTTCGTTTATCTTTACAAAACACAACGTAATAATCAAATTGTATTCTCCTTGTATGATGTTCTTCTGTTAAGCACCAAAAAATCTAAAGTACAATATCACATAGTAACAGATTAATAATACATAATGGTTTCAGCATAAATATATATAAAAATTATAATTAATCAATTAAAGTAAATAATAAAACTAACTAAAACTGAAATGAATTTTTATGAAAATAGTTTGGTATTTGGTCTAGATGTTTGGATTTGTCATAGATTGTTGGTGTTTGAGTACCACTGAAGATTAAAAAGCACCGGACAACTATTTTGTTTTAGTAAAGGATTTCTTAAAACTGTAAGCCGTCAAATCCGATAAGGAATCAAACTCACTAATTTCAGGTTGGTGAATGCTTAATTGTTATTGGATATTGGCTCGATGTAATTCTAAATTGTTATCCTAAAAAGTACTTTTATCCTTTTATAAATTGGAATGAACACAATCGTAATTGTTGGAAAAGTATTTACGGTTGTAAAAGACTTCACAACTATCTGAATTCTTGCTATTAACACGTCTCTGAATAAGCAAATTATATGGTGAAATGCAAAAAATAATTAATAGATCATTGTAACTGTCACAGATATCGAAGACATTGAACTACATGAACATGACACTGGCGATTATTCAGTAACCAGTTAATCTATATCTCTCACTCCTACAGAAAGTCAATAGCAGTAATGTTTGGAGACTACGAAACTAAAGAATGACGGTTCGAATCAACACATCTTGTTGATTTGCATCGATTAACATGTGGTTTAGGTTAATCAGAGTTTACTAACAACTATCAACCATGTTAAGACAAAGCACGATCATAAAAATGTTGAGTCACTCAAACTAATGCTCAGATTGCAATATGAAATAATATGAATTTACATCATTTTGTTAGGCTAACTTGTGTATTCTTGGCTCTAAGATGTTTCTCTACTCCCCTAGTTGATGTACTAGAACCCATATTTGCATTTTATATTCAATTCCAGCATTCTATTTAATTTATTCGGTTCTGAATTCGATATCAGGATTTGGTGTATTTAAGAGGTAGTCGGCAGAATACTATGGACTTATGTTCCGTGGCATTTGGCACTCGTCAGCATGGTGTGCCTGAAATCTTTGAAGAAACTTGTGTCCTCCCCCCCCTACGGATTCGATTTCTGGTCACCCAGTTTCGCAGTCTGAGACCGTTACTACAAGGTTTCTTAGAGTGTGACTGATACCGAGTTACCTAAACTAGTAGTTACATTACAACTCGATCGATGCAAATCGATCAGTACTATAAAGGACTTAATGAGCATCAAATTAGTCACAACATAGTAATCCATAAATATATACATCATAGTCCTACAAGGAGCCATTTCAGGACCAAATACTCAGTGGTTACGGTCATGAACTGTGTAAGTGGATGACCCGGGACCGATTCCGTAGGGGAGTAGAAATTTTCTCAAAGATTTCAGGTATACTAGGCTGACGAGTGCTAAACACTAAGAAAACCGTTTCCAGGGTTTTCTGCTGACTAATCCCAAACAGCCTTTACCAAGTACACTAATCCAGGTGTCTTAATACTGGGGTATGTTGACATTTGGAAAGAAGCCTATAATACCTAACTAAAACAGGATAGTAAACAATCGTTGGCAGACATGACTTATACAGCCGAACTTCAGTGACTGTAAAATGACTTTGAAAGGTTTAATCAAAATGAACGAATTACAACACTGTAAACCAGAATAAAGCATTTTTTTCTCGAATTCAATTGGTTTAATAAAGAATTTTAGGCAGAAACTCGTTGTGATATGCTTCTCCCTATGAAAATCTTCAGTAAAAGATGAAGTATACATTCGTTTAAAAAATAGATGAGTAATGCTGAGGTGTAACTATAATCCAAAATGACATTAAAAATTCGTAGTTTCTAGTGAATTAGTTGTAAATGTTATACAGAGTATCTTGTTTTTGTATTATCAATAAACTTATTTAAGGTATTTTCGAATTCGTTCGACTTAATTTTACAATGCATTGTATGTAAGTATTTGTCTATGCCAATCCGTAGCAAACTTCTTTACGATTCACACCTTATTCAACTCAATATTTATTCCATATTGTTCGTATGGACTCTCATTAATGAGTCAACGAAGTATATTTTACGACCCTGTATTCGTAGCCCATGTTTTGAAGTGATTCGTAAGGTCTCCATTCGTCACTGTATATTATTGTTACAGGAGGGAATATATTGTTATATTAATCCAAGCAAGGTAGTAACAAGCCTTCCAAGAATCCTTTCTCAATGTATGTTCTTAGAATATCTATCCCACATACCATAGAGCTACAAATATTATAAGAAGGAACCAACTACCAAATCTTATTTAACCTGACGTCATTTATTATACTCTTTTCAACGAATCAATGATTCTTCAATTATGACAAATTTTTGTGCACCATATTGCATTTCTTGTGGAATTAATATTCTGGAAGAGATTTCACTGTAGTTTTCATACCATTGAACTGTAGCCTTTTCGAAAACATCTGCAAGGGAATCAACCATCGTCACTTCAGCTACTCATTCGATAATTAATACAAGGATTTGTTTTATTTCCAGTTTGTTGCGAGCGAAATTGGAAGCCATCTTGAAGAACTTCATACACAAAAACGCAGTGATCGTCGGATTAGAGAAACTACCATTCCCTATTCTTATTCACAATATAATACTAAACAATCCCATAGTCTCCAAACGATTTACAAGGTTTCTATCACTAATATGACTGACAAGGCGCTTTATCGTTGACATGATGATTTTAGGTGTCCGCTATAATGTTAAAATGTTTCGGCTGTATAAGTCATATACACGTAGCCGTTTCATGATAATATGAGACTTCTAAGTGGCAGTGTACGCCCACGATCATATAAGGTAATTAAAGCAGTGACTTTAAGGTTTCAGCAATTCTGTCGGTGTCAAATGAAACAAGTTTGCTTTTGGTCAATTTACGATCATACAATGCCAGTGTTATTTAATGCTCAATCAAGACCAATCTATGCTAACTACTAACAACAAATTAATATGATATAATCTAAAAGCTTAAAGTTCATTGAACTTACAGACTCAAAACTTAAAACAGACGTTAAAAGAAAATCAAAGTATTTTTCAATAATACTGAATTCAGAATATTCATTCGTTTACTTTATTGTAACTGTAGCATTCAATGATTCCAAATGAATCAGTTTATTAAATATAAGCTCTAAAGTAAAACAGTTCGAAAACATTGAATATTACTAGATATCTTGAAGTACTATTTTCTGTATAGACAACTATTTGATAAAATCAACAACAACAACAACAACTAAAGGAGAAGAAAATGGATTCATCATATGTAATTTGGATGCTTAAAGATTTCTTTGGATTTGATATTGGCTTAAATTGATTAGTCACTGTTGTTATATATGCATCTTGAGCAGATTACCATAATACAGAAATAGATCACAAGGGTGATATAGGTTGTCAGCAAAAGTCCAAGTTAAATCATACTTAGTTTCATATTATGTTGAGGAGACTCATCAGCTGGTTGCAACACTATTCATGTTGAAAAGATAGGATAATAAGTAATAATGGCTGTATAGTTAAACACACCAGAAGGTATTTATTCACAATTGTCAAGCATTAACTAAATAACTGTTATAATGAGACGAAGTTTTGAAAAAGACAACCAATAAAGTTTATATTGGAATATTATCAGAACTCTTGTCACTAAGCCGCATCTGTGTTAATCACTTAGTAACGATGATATTTGCATTGCTTATGTTGAAGGCTTTTCGTAGACTCATTATTGATTGTCATATCTATTTTTCTTCCAAAGTTGTTGTAACTCTACGATGAACCTACTATCCTGTTTTCTGTACTAAACTCCCCCCCCCACCTTCTCACAGTCCAGAATTTAGTCTATTCTACATTTCATATTACCAGTTGGTCTAGAATGCGTTCATACTCAATAAATTAGTTGATAATATCTCCTATTTGCTAGTGTTTTATTCCCTCATTCAATAATTCTAGGCAAGTTTAGTCAGCTTGCGTCTGATCCAATTCAACACCTTCTACGTAATCACATAGTATAGACTATAGGAAAAGATCCCATTGGTCTGTTCTGGACATAAGGTCAGTGTTACACATATCTTCTCTGTGTCGTAACTTCAAACATGCAACCACCAAGGTTACTGAAATAACAATCAAAAATGACTGTGGGACGTATTACAAATAATAGGTTTCACTAGATAATGTTCACTTTAAATGCAAACAATAACCGAAATTTCTGATTAAAAAAAGCATAGCGATGAAACTTACGACCCTGAGGACGATGATCATCTCCGTTTTGATTACCTGGATTAAATAAGATATAAATTTATTACATTTATGTATCAAAATGAAAACTATATTAATATATACATATACTATGAATGGGTTGATACACAGTTTCTGTAGAACTATGAAAGTTGCAACGGTAACGATTGGATTCATAAATTTATTATATAAAGTTTTGACTGAAGTACAATGCATCTGTAGGATATTGTCATAAATATATGAATAGTAGTTAACGGAAACTTTGATGAGATACTACAGTACTGTTATATCTGAAGCACGGGTGGCTGATATTACCGAATCTGTTATTTGCCGCGTTATTGCCTATTACTAACACCCAGCCTGGCCTAAGTCTATTGCACAGGCACAAGATCCTACTGATTATCAAGAAGCCCACTTGTTACTCACACGAATGTATTACGACAAATAATACACAAGATATATAAACATAAAACCTGATCAATGTCGTATGTCTGACACACAATATTAGCCAAACACATGTCTTCCTCCAGACATGTGAAGTACCTCCATCTCTCACTCGAAAGACCAACATAAAAATGATATAATAAATATATATTCTAGGAAAAATGTGTATATACTACTTATTAAATTCAATGATTCACTCAACCAACTTCATGATGAAATTTATCAAAATATTATTACATCACATCATTTTCATTCACATCAATCACATAATTCACATTCATTCAACAATATTCCACCAACATCTCACTAACAACATCCTCATCACTAACTAACTACAATCATCATTACAACATGTCATTCACACACTACATCACTCATTTATACATTCTATAATGCATCAAAATACAACTACAATTCAATGACAACATCACTCTTCATACATTCAACAAATGTGATGCGATCCCATCACGAATAATAAAATTCATCCATCACCATCCTATTCAATCACTCCACTACATCGTACGAAACCATTCCCCACAACTACCAATACTCATAAAACATTCATTACACTCAACACATTCTCATACTTCATATTCTGTGTGAATCTCAAACAATCAGTAATATTCTCACATCACATAAATCATCAAGAAAAACATCCAATCACTCCACTCAGATATGATTATTCAATTGAAATCACTCACTCCATCATCCATTAATCAAAACACAAACTTCAATCTCATTCTCACCTCCAACGCCATTCTCTTTCCACCAATACCAACACATTACACAAATTCACACTCTATCATTCACTAAACTCACATTCAACAACCACGAATTTCGCATATTTTCACATCAATCAATCAATCAATCAATCAAATGACCGATCAATCAATCGATCCATTTCTATACCAATACAATATTGAATGATACTCCCTGAAATCTCACAACTCACAATAACATTGGTAAAAGCTATCTATGTCACTTTCCAATCGCATACATTTTAATCTCTATATCATATACCCACTCATCTATCACATTCATCCCATACAACTTCATTTCACATTCATACATTCCACAAACATTTCTTCACTTTGTATCATGAACACATCTCCAATATCATTCTTATGATGAGAGTGTATTGTCCAGTAAATCACAGTAATCACTAAATCACTTTCAATTTCAAAACTTCAATCTATCATTCTACACATCAACTTACTTTTACCATCACCAAGTACTGTAACGAGAAATTAAGTAATTAGTGTTGGTTTCACATTTATCTGACTTTGCTCATATTCATAAAACAGATTTGAGTGTCTTAAGAATATATATATTTCTATTAAATGCATAATAACAAGGAGTATACTTCATAATAATGTTGCAAAATCAGTCAAGGTAGTGGGGGGAGGGACGAAGAATTTGTCAACACTCTTCATCATTTATATGACTTACAATTAAGATCAAGGAATATCTTAACTTCTAAACATTTCCATGCATTCAATATTCTTAAACACCGACCTGATATTGTAATCTTTAAAATTGATGTAGATTCAAGAGTTGTTGTTATGAACAAAGTGATTATAAATTAAAAATGATGCCAAATTTTTTGTGACGAAAGCATATTCTTGACAAATGTTCTGTCAGGTAACATTTGATACCAAAGTAAACTCTAGTCTAGTAAAACTGCTTATTATGAATGTTATCACCCTAGGGGAACTTAGTGCGTTCAGGTTCATACCGTCTGTACTCCTAAATTTGTATAGATCACCTAAAATTGATATACCTGATAATTTTTTAAGACCAATATTATCAATCTTTGAAATTGTTAATCTAAATAAAGAACTATTCATATAAGTTTCCTTTAAAAGATACACTTGAACTTGGAGATTTTCTTAATGATATTAATTTTAAAGATACAACTATTTATTTAATTAGGATATGCTTGTATTTTCCCGTCGACTTGTAATTGATTGAAACTGGTCAGTTTCTGTTGCGATCTCTCGGGCACAAAGCGGACTGAGTTCGAGTCTCAGTGTGGATATCAACATTGGGATGCAGATACATCCAGCAGATGAGTCCCAAATGGGACGAAAAGCGCGTCCTGGATTCTGCTTGCCAGTCACAATCCAACTTAAGTGTAAAAGTTAGTTAGTACAGAAATCCCTAGTTAGTCCTACATCTAATAAAAATACTTTTAATATGTTGTCATATAGAGAGTGGAAATTTAGCAGTTTAATTTTTAAATAAAGGTTGGAATTAGTTGTTGATACAACATACACTTCCGTTAAATTAGTCACCGACGAGAAATCAAAGCGCATGATCTCGTATAACCAGCAAAATGTCATGACTAAATGATTACATTACATTCCATTGCAGCATCAGTTCACATGCACCTGTGGACGCACATATAAGGAGGAACAATTGAATATTACAATCTATAGTGATGCAACATGTCCCTAAATGGCTAGAAAACAAATTTATGTCTAATCGTCTAACAGACACAAGAAGTAGGAAGTCTTTCACATCTGTTGTAAGACATAAAAATAACATTGCTCTTTAGTTTATCTTTGCAATGGCTTTTAAAGCTTTCTATAGTTGTAACCATTAATATATTCTCAAGTCGGTGGATACCTAGAGCATTGAAAAAATCAAACCACAGATGTCGGCATTAAAAACAGTTTATTATAATCTTCAATTCGTTTCCGTAATCTTTGATCATAATTGGTGGTATGAAATAATATGTGTCCAATCTATCTTACATCTATCGCCTTTTATTCTTTGAATGTCACATTGTAGCCATTTGACGTTTTATCTAATTTCATCTACACTAATTTCTCATGTTTTACAAATTAATGGAAGTGGGCATTCTATTGTTGCACATCGACTGGTATAGATGGTTAATTATCCGACGTGAGACCTGAAAGCCGTGTGATTTGATACTCTGATGGAACCGGTGGCGCATACTGCTGAGAATTTCTGTACTAGGACAAAATGGGTGTCTACTGCTCCCTGGTTTCCAGCGATGCCCAACTAACATCAATCTGTAACAAATACAACAACTAAATATAAAAATGCTTTGATATAAAGATGTATAATCAGATTGTAGGGAACGGGAATTTCAAATACACTGTCACATTTTTCGGATCAACTCTATCTTACTACACTAACAGAACTAAATGATTAGAATGAAGTTCTGTAATGCAACATTGGTTGTATCTACAAAATCCATGATTAGTTAAATTAAACTCTAACTACTAAAAAAGACTTAAAAAGTATTACATCTAAAATTTCTGACTGGATCATTTGTATTTTAATAGAAACATGCCAAAATACGAATAATCAATCAAAATAATGAGTGAAAGAACTTACAAGTTTTTAAAACTAAATCGCTAAGACCGCCGTTGCTGCTACTGCCAGAGCCACCACCAGTCCCACCACCATTGCCTTGCAGATTATTTAAAACATCATAAATATTAGAAATCATCGTCTTTTTAACACTAATTTGTTTAATACTTTTATGTAACAGAGAAAAGCTACGAGACGTTTCACATATTCCTTGCCCTGCCCTACCATGCTTTCAATTCAAGACATTGTTATCTGTTATATTTTTGTCTCTTCTTTCTGAAATTCACTGTCATTCTTGTCATATACAAAAAGCATCAATATGAAATACCATGGAAATTATTGTCTAATGCATTACTTTAACTTATTATGAATTAGGCAAACTTCACTTTAGTATTGGTTATTTTGTGAACTATAAGGGTATTTAGAATGTTTAAACAACTTCAAATGTAGACATCGTATAATTGTTAGACAATAGTTTACTAAGTTCTTAACAAGACTACCATTCCTTCGAATGATTACAGTATGAATCCAGTATGAATTCACGTCGATTGTCTCAACATTCAATTAGATGTTATTCGTAGTATAGTGAACATCATATGGATAACTGTTATTCATTTTCATTCAAGCATGTGTGAAATGTGAGTCTTACATTACGAATTGATCTCAGTTAGACAATCATGGAAAAGCGAGAAGCACTAAACAGCTGTTTCGTCTTAATAAAAGACTTTTCACCAGTAAGCCACTACAACCACACTCCTCACTAATTTATCACAATAACGCTGTCTCCGATTCTATATCATTCGATAAATTAATGAGAATCATACTTATTAATCACTCTCGTTAATACACATAGTAATACATAATGAAATAGTGATTTGGTGGACCCTTGTTAATGTATTGAATATAAGTTTAGTTGTTGGTAGTCGATACAGAATGGTGTTGTTTGAATACCATTCAAAACAAGGGAGCATTCGATAGCCGTCTCATGCTAGTGCAGAACCCTTCAAAAGTTTGTATCCTTGATTTCTAATTGGAATCCATCCTAAGGCCTTTAGGTTGGCAAACGCCTAACCCACTACATCACTGAGTCAGCTGGCGTTATGTGGTAGAATTTTTGCCTCCTTAAATTTTGAACATATACTACATATTCTTCTGATGGATAATAAGAAGTTACAAGATGAAGATAATCTATAATAGAAGCGATAAAAGATTGATTGTTCACTTAATGTATGTAAGGAAAAGTGAATTATGGGTGATTAATCGGAAATAACGTGCAAAATAGAGAGTCTTATATCTCATCAATACTACTCAAAGCTATACAACGTATTAAAAGTTAATAAAGTCTTTATGTCTCTGTATGAAGATACTCCTATACCTAATGAGTTTAGTTGTCAACTGACTGATCATGAGTGCAGTTAAAGGCAAGAGGATGGTTATCACTTTCCAAATAAACACGCCGTGGATGTGCTCTTTCTTTAGTGTGCCTGGAAGCAAAGTGAGTTAAGGTTGGTCTTAAAGACCTGGGAACGTGACCGCATTGTCCTAGAAACAACAGCTTGAGGATGGTTACACACGGCCTTTTTGAGAGAGGTTTTAGTTGTATTAGCTCCGTACTTGTTAAAGCCTTACTGCCGGAGATGAAAATCCGTGGAGTAAGGTGAGGTGTACATTTTTAGGATTGACCTCTTCGAATCATACCCTTCCTTTGTAAGAAGGTAGCATCTATGTCATACTGGTTGTCTGATGGAAACATCTTACTGCCGCCACACTTCTGTTCACCCAGTAGTACGACTTCGCCGTGGGACTTATTGTTCTTCAGGCAACCTGCCAGGTATGGTAGGAACTGAAGGAAAAAATGTTACAACCAGTATAGCCAAACTGGCTCATCACAACAGGCAAAGCAGACCACCATATCAAGATAGTAACAACGGTAAGGAAAGCCGATGAGTAATTTAAAAACGGACTGAGTCACACCACCTCTTTTAGGATACATTCAAAAATTTAGTCTTCAACTATAGTTGATAGTGTTTCATCCCGATAATTATGTTAGGATTGTCATTATAGACTATAAGGATTATGTTAACAAATAAAGTCATACATACTGTCTGAACAAAACATTAGGAAAATATAACTAATTGGATAAATTGAAAGTTGATGAAATCACTTCGACAGTAAATCGATAATCAGTGATAACCTCTTCCTGAATATGTCAAGACCACCGAATTCTGCTATTGTACTATTGTAAGACCACTTAAAATTACGTAAAAAGATAATTTTGTATACCCAACACTGAATATAAGCAAATATTTAGGCCGGATTGTTAACTGAACTTCTATTACCAGTCTTAAATCACATTAGCTTATACAACACTTTGTTTATTCTCATTGTGTTTATCAAATAACTGACGTTTATGTACTAGGAAAAAGAATAATATTATTAGGTATTACTCCTTGGTTTACACATATATCACTCATGAAAACGATTTTGTTTTCTTATTTGACTGTACTGAAAACGATGACATCAACATCTGAATTCGAAATAGTTATGTAGACGAAACTATTCATAGGCACAACCTTCAAAGTGTAATTCGCATTTATTTATGACTTCTATAAGTAAATCATAGGCATTGTGATACGATTACTACGGGATCCTCATCTAGCAGATTATCTTTTGAACAATGTTGTACAACCAGCAACTAAAAGGCTTCAATTCTATAAAGAATATACAAACGACGCTTTTATCATATATGATGGGTACAGCGGTCTGTATAATGCTTCGTACGAATGTAATAATTGCTACCAGTTGCTGCTCATACTAGAATCGAAGATAAACTGAAAATCTTCGTATTTTAGTGTTTTGTTGAAATGAAGACCAGCTGACTCTCAATAGAATCTGGTAGTAGAGAAAACCAACTTCAAATGGACAGTATACAAAATTTCAGAAGTGCTATCAATTGTAGAAAAATAGGAGCCTAACCAGCTCATCATCCATGAAGACTAGGAAAATTTACATGAATTATAAAATTAATGGTGAATTGAATAAAATACAAAGAAAAGCTTTGAGATTGTTTTGATCTTCCTCAAGTTAGTTGACAATGATCTGAAACAAAATCCTTAAGATAAAAGTGCCTTGACAGTACAGAAAAACAATTTTCTAATGAATATTGAATTCGTAATCAATACAATACAAAAGTTGTAGTAACCTAATGAATTTTATGTGTTTACTTAATAGTCGCCTATTCTTCACCTTACTTTTATTCGTTGAGTAAACAATCAACCTTTCGTATTTTTACTATAGATTAGTTTCATCTTGTTATCTTCGAATTATCATTTAGAAAATTACACAACTTATATTCAATACAGTAGCAACGTTGCATCGTAAACCTATTTTATTATACATTACAATATGAAACACAGTTAATAATTACAAATTTAATAGGTTTATCATTAAATGGTGTAGAGGTGAAGATAACATTCCAGTAGCTACCTACACGGTATCTCAAAGAAAACAACCGGCTTCATCTGACAATCTACTCCAAACGTTCAATGAGTGATAAATTAATTAAATTTGTTGTTTATCTGCTAAAATTACAACAATCAATCAATCAAAATGGAAGTTTGATTAAGTTTTTAATGGCATTCAACAGAATGTTTTCTTGAGAAACATTTCAATGAACTACTTATTTCATTCAACTTCATAATGAAATTCATAAAAATATTATTACATCACATCATTTTCATTCACATAAATCACATAATTCACATTCATTCAACAATATTCCACCAACATCTCACAAGCAACATCTTCATCACTAACTAGCTACAATCATCATCACAACATGTCATTCACACAATACATCACTCATTTATACATTCTATAATGCATCGAAATACAGCTACAATTCAATGACAACATCACTCTTTATACATTCAACAAATGCGATGCAATCCCATCACGAATAATAAAAAATTCAACCATCATCACCATTCATCCATCATCATCCTATACAATCACTCCACTACATCGTACGAAACCATTCCCCACAACTACCAATACTCATAAAACATTCATTACACACAGCACATTCTCATACTTCATGTTATGTGTGAATCTCAAACAATCAGTAATATTCTCACATCACATAAATCATCAAGAAAAACATCCAATCACTCCACTCAGATATGATTATTCAATTGAAATTACTCACTCCATCATCCATTAATCAAAACACAAACTTCAATCTCATTCTCAACTCCAACGCCATTCTGTTTCCACCAATACCAACACATTACACAAATTCACACTCTATCATTCACTAAACTCACATTCAACAACCACGAATTTCGCATATTTTCACATCAATCAATCAATCAATCAAATGACCGATCAATCAATCGATCCATTTCTATACCAATATAATATTGAATGATACTCCCTGAAATCTCACAACTCACAATAACATTGGTAAAAGCTATCTATGTCACTTTCCAATCGCATACATTCTAATCTCTATATCATATACCCACTCATCTATCATATTCATCCCATACAACTTCATTTCACATTCATACATTCCACAAATATTTCTTCACTTTGTATCATGAACACATCTCCAATATCATTCTTATGATGAGAGTGTATTGTTCAGTAAATCACAGTAATCACTAAGTCACTTTCAATTTCAAAACTTCAATCTATCATTCTACACATCAACTTACTTTTACCATCACCAAGTACTGTAACGACAAATTAAGTAATTAATATTGATTTTATGTTTATCTATTTGACATTGCTAAAAGCATATCTGTATCATTATTACTGTAATAGACAACATATGTAAATTTGTACTGGCTGACATGATAAGTAAATTAAGAGGATGATTACCTTTATCCTACGTTCTCTGTACAAATGAGTTTTATTTATGAGGAAACGTTTAATTTTACACTTTTATCATATTCAAGATATTAATCCAATCCAGAATAATTGACTACATTACTTCATTGTTGGAAACAATCTCAAATTATCAATAAATCATCAATATACAGTACTTTATTCTGTCAATTGTTCTATGATGAATACTTTAGCATATATTATATGCTTTACATTTAATTAAACAATTGTTTGTAGATATTATGTCACAATGTAAACTGTCGACTTTACTAATTAACTACTAGTTATTCATCACCAACTGTTAGTTACTTCCTTTTGAAGTAAGAAATCATTAGAATTAAGTTCTAAAATATAACACTATTTGTATCGACAAGATCCCTGAATAATTAAATTCAACTCTAACTACCATAGATCAGTTGAAGTGGATTACACCTAAAATATTCATTTTCATAAAATAGTACCATAATATGAATAGTCCATTGAAATGATAATTGAAAGGACTTACAGGTTTTCAAAAGAAAATCACCTAGGCCACTGTTATTCTCTAAATTAATTTTAAAAAAAAGGCAACAAACATCGAATTTAATGTAATTTATTACTGTATTGTTAATCCCTAATTTGTTTAATCATTTTTAATAAGAAGAGAAAAGTTACATGATGTTCCGTTTATTTTTTCGTAATAAAGTGATCTTCCACCATCATTATGCCTTACATACTACAACTCAGATAACTGGTGAAGTTCAAACTTGTCGGGAGTGAGATAGTTATCCCCGATGGATGATAGTCGTACTATATATCACAAAATGAATGGAAGTGGGAATTATACCATTAGATGCCATTCTAGTGACATAGTGGATTAGGTGTTCGCCAACTTGAAACCTATGAGGCGATACTTAGAATGTGCACTGCTGAGGAGTTCCATACTAGAACAAAACACCTACCCAGTGCTCCATGGTTTTTAATGGCACTCTGACAACATCAATCTATGACGTATTCAATCAAATAAAAATATCAGTCTCCACTAAAATAACCAACTCAATCCAATATATGTAAATGAATTGTTTTCCTTTTCAATACAATTCATCATCAGTTTATTAAACATCATTTGGAGACGTGCTTACTCCTGGCAATAGATGTGTTTCGTAGATACGAATATTCCATATGAATCTTTTATAAAGTTGGCAACAGTTGTATGAAATATATTCATTGATATATTGATATTCAATTGAATGGAGTTGAATGATAATCACTCACAAATTGAATTAATTGACCCAATAGTCTCCTTTATAGCACGTACTTTATTGTTTGACCTACCATGTACAGCTCCAACTCTCGAACGCTTTGAACTCTCGTCGACGTAATTCAAAAGATTGAATATAAGTGGACAGAGATCTTTATTCTACTAAATGTGTTATATGTACAAGATATTCGTGTAGTTCCTTTTCGTTAACATTAAAATTATTGTTATAATGCATCCAATTCGAATTAGAAAGTCATTAGTCATTATCTAATCAGAACACGCTACGTTGAGATTTAGGAAAGTTCTAACAATCAGTGATTGCATGAAATGTCACTTGCTGCTTCAGTGGTTCTGGAGGCTTCGTTAAGGTTTCTTGGAGCCGTCCCAACAGTATCCAAAGAACAATTATCAAAGGACAGAATAACTTATCAGGAAAAATGAAGTCATCTTTCATAACTAAGCAATAAACTTATACATAAAATATGTGATACATAATAAACAGGAAGTTCAGTAAAATCACAAATGATCGTTAAATATTAATTTCTTAGGTCATTCACCAGTTAATAATCACTATATCAGAATTCAGTTTGTCAAGGAAAATGGGAAGTTAGTATTATTGAACATTGTTTAATCAAACTGAATTCCATTATTGGCTGCTACTAGCTTTGAAATTGACTGAGCTAAACATTTGTGTTGTTGTTGGGAGGTGGAAGGCGTCAATATCGTCTACAACTATAACTTTATTTATTATCTATATAACTTATTGTATTGCTTTCTGTTGTGACGCGTGGTTTAGATCTTTTATCGACCGCAAAGATCTCAGTCGTAAATTGTTATCTGTCTAGGTTGACCGCACGCTTTGACTCCTAAGCTGTGATTCGACCCCCAGGCTGAAACTACTCGTCAACAGGAACACGAGAGACAGAAGACAGGAAATGCCACAAAAACACTTTACTGCAAGAGTTCGATTATGTACAGGAAATTAGGATATATATATTACCATAAGTGTCCTTCAGGCTTCTAGAGAATTCCGTAATCTTCTAAACACAGTAGTGCTAAGACAATTGACTAATCACAGACATAGCACGTGACTTCTCTGTGTCTAGAAGTTTCGGATAAAAAGCTATCTGCGCTCTGATTGGACACAATATATCTTATTGATTTCTATGCCAGATTGAGCTTGTTGCGAGGGCTTTTCTGAGCCTACCCAACACTTTCAACTTTGTATAATCCTCTTGTCAGTGGTGAAATTATAAATCGTATTGTAACGATGTGTATTTTTTTCTTAATTTCAACTGACTGATTGTGAATAATACAGTTATGACTAATTACGGTGGAAGGTTCACCGTCGATCTAAAACAAAACTTACATACTATTCAGAAGGTATATTATCGACTCAATTATAATAAAATTAGCTTAGCTTATTTAACACCAGTGTAAATAAATTATATTGACAAGAATATATGAAAAATTTCAATGAATTTCTTAATTATATCATCTGCTTACGTCCATTTCCATTGAAGAATGCTTTAACAACTGTAATAATCAAATTGTTTATGCTAAGTTTTATATGTTTATAATGAATAGAATCAAAGAAACATTCTGATTTATCTAAAACTTTTATAAACTTCCAATTGTTTTCGTTGATAGAATCAAATTATTAAAGAGTACACTAAACATTCATACTAACTTTAAGGTTAGAAAGTATATTGATTACTGTGATTATGTTACGAAGTAGATGAAGCTACTTTAATGTTGTTGAAATAAGTATTTTTCAATCATATTTGTAAAGAATCTCAATGAATGAAATTACTTCAGATGTCTATATGTTACTCGGTTAACTGGTCCGATATTCATTAAGGGAATAATCAAAATTACCCCCCCCCCATACTAATGTAAATATAAGATAGAATATGATTGTGTTTGCCCAATAGCATGCAGTCACATTCAGTGACTATGATATTTGTATTGCACAAATTGTAAGCTTTTAACAGACTCATTGACGACTATCATACGTGTTTTCCTTTCTGAGTTACTGCAATTTTATCATGGATCTATATTATCTTGATTTCTGCATACAACTCCCCTAGTTCAGACTTTAATGCATTTTGTATTTCCTGTTACTGATTGTTTCAGCATACGATAAGTAAAATCAATTGACTTTACTCAATAAATGACTTGACGTTAACTGTCACTAGCTGATGTTTGTACTTTCTATTCATTCGTCTGGGGAAGACTGTAGGCACTCCGGCATCGTGCTAGTCAATCAACATTTTTAGGTCTATTTGATCGTTGACATAGCACAAGTCCTATTGGCACTTTTTCTCTCAACAACTGTAAGATTATCGCAATAAGTATTGTATAACACATTATGCCATTATAGAAACTTTCATATGATATTCTAATAAGACTTACAATTTTGGAATACTTTTAGCATTCATATTACTAGGATCTTTATTTATGTGTTTAATGATCACTTTCAGGAGTTAAGAATTCATTCTTTCTCTTTTCTCCAACTAAGTGATTTTTGTATTTTATTTTTGTTGTTTCTATTTATCATAGACTGTTCTCAGCTAGATACTTTGAAGTACTGTACAACGATTTCTTCTTAGTATGGGACTCTTTTGTGGTGTACACTGTCGATCCCCTCCCCCCCATTCCAATAGAATTGAGCCCAAGACCTTGAAGTTTCACAGTGAATGCTTAAGCATCAGTATCCCTAAACTGGCGTTCAATTGTAGAATGTTCACTTTAATCAATTTGTAATATTAAACAATGATCATTAAATTAAATGAACGATCTGTACAAATCAACTTAACCAATAGGCACATGTGTTTTATAAAAATCTTTTTCAAACAAAATAAACATAAATGATAAGGAAACACTTACGAATATCCCATAGATTACAGTGAACTATTAAGTAAAGGAGAAAAATGTCACACGTTTCATTAATTACTGTATGTATGTTGATCAACATAGAACCTGGTACATGTGTGCATCAATCTAAGTTGCCTTACCTCATAAGCAGAGCAAGATTAATATACATAGTAGAAGTTACTTCGATAATTATAATAATAATAAGGACAAGTAAACACAGAATATGGTTCAAGGAGAAAGAAATGTAGCTTAGAAAGAAAGTTATGAAGTAACTTAATGCTCACGATTTAAGGGTGGACAATCAATGGATACATCTGTGCCACTGTAACTGATATGGAACCATATCACCCAACGTTTCCAGCCACTGGTTATGGTATTCACGCAGACCCCAATGATTTAGTCTGCATCTACAGACACTATTCAAACCAGTAGTCAGCAATTTCATGGATTAATACCATGTTTTGGCGTACCTGAAAAGTACATTTCGTTAGGGTTGGTCTTAAAGACCTGAGAACGTGACCACAGTACCCAAGAAACAACTACTTAAGGCTGGTCTTACACAGTCTTTTTGAGAGAGGCTTTTGTTGTTGTATCTCTGTACTTCTTAGGGCCCTACTACTGGAGACAGACACCCGACTTCATGTGTGCTAACGTGGCATGGCAAGTTAAACCTATAAGCATATGTCCCAGGTCCTATGTTGTACATAACTGGCTGACTGACTCATCAGTGGCTTTTAGTTAATGAAAATCATCTTGTAGAGCTATTAATATTTATATTACGTTTGTTTAACAGTTTCCATTTATAGTAAAGTAACTCTAGTATTTTCTTAGCATTTCAAATAAGAAGTGTACACTAAACATTTAAATCACTTTCATGAATTACTTATTCACTAGATAAGTAACAAAAAATCTGACCAGAATATTGAATACAACAGATTGTCAGCATTGAAATGAATTCATCTAACTGTAGCCATTTTGTTAATCTGCTGATCGGAATAAATGAATTCAACGCTTTGACCATTCATTATATTATCAATTCAATATTTTCAAATTGTACTTTATGTTGATTCAGTTGAATGATCTTTCTTAAACGTGGTTTAGTCAAGTCACTCTACTACAGAGCTGAACGACTGTGCACAGTTGATAAACTTGACGATGAAATTGAAATCATAAAAGAATGTCTTCAATAAAATGGGTACCCTGAAACATTTATTGGAAAGTATAGTAATAGATGCAATCAAAAATTCGAAGCTGAGAAACCCGAAAAGAAATGGGTATTTATTCAACTAATATTTAAAGGAGATCAAGTAGCCAAACTATTTGATCAAACACTTAGAACGACCATCAAACAAACATTCCCTGCTGCTAAACTGCTGACGCTCTACAAACATGATGTTTAATAATTCAAACAAAAGTTCATAAATATCCGTCTCATGTCACCTCCAATTGTATTTACTAGTTCACATGTACTTGCAAAAGCAGATACATTAAAAGGACAGAAAGACGGGCCAATTTACGATTTATTGAATATATCCCGAAGAACCTGTGCTTGAAAAAAGCAACCGTTTTTAGAAGTTCAATTATGCAACATTTGGTAGACACGGGACATGAAGTCGATGTAACAAACGCTTTTAAAATCATCAGTAAACAACATGAAACAATTCCATTAAAATTTGCTGAGGCCATTGCAATTAAAAGATTGAAACAGACCTTTGTATTCAAAAAGAATCAGTAGTTAATCTTCAATTGCCCTGGTAGTAATAGATTTATGTTATGAGATAAACTGTTCAATTGACAAAATCAATATGTGGTATTAATTATTATATGAATTAACTAAAATCAATAGCATGTATGTAGCTGATGAGAATGCAACTAAATACATTGAATTCAAAGTATTCTGCAAAGATGTTGTCGTTCTTGCACTATTTATACTTTTTGAAAGGAACAAATTGCATGAAATTTTAAATTAGTTACGTAATTCAGTATTTATGTTGTTAAATACGTTAAATCTTAACGATCATAACTTATAGATGACATTTTTTTAATGTTTATTGAATGACAAATTTTATCAAAGAGGAGTATAGATGATTATTGAGAGTAGATGAAAGATAGATATTAATGTAAGAATTATGTTGTTTATTTAAATATATTTAATGATCTATTAGATGTATAAAATCTAATTGTTCTCAACTTAAATCCATTTTAATGTCGATGATAATGTAAATATGACGTATTCTCTTGTAATACATCACATTACTGATATGCCGGGCACCTAACGAAGATTGTCTATCTTCGAGAAATGTGCTATTGAACATCATTTCAATTATTATAACTTTGGACAGTTTAAGCATTTCATTTCTATGACTGTTATGTTCCCCTTGCCCGGTTCTCTCGTTTGTATATTTACTCTTGGCGCATTGTTTATTTACTATGAACTACGCTTACTTAATTGTGTACAAGTTGTAACATTCACTGCCACTCTTCCCCTTGTTCTGTATCAATGTTAGATTCTTGATTGGTTCACTGTGATCTGACTCTATGTATATATAAAGGCATGATTAAAATATAATACGTTCTCAGTTCTCGCTCTCTCCGTCTTCCTGTTCTCAATTCTGGTTGTCCTATTGTCGGCCTGGGGGTGAGTGGGCTTAGGTCAATCGCACATTCTCAACTAGGCATGCATCTTATTGGTGTTCGCGTCCACCAACCAATTCATCCCCTCCTCCTTTATTTCTTCGCGTCATAACAATTACCTTCTGTTTTCTTTTTCAAAGATCATCTTGTAATTACTTAATCCATCATTGAAATTACCTTTCTCAGTTTTCACTAAAAATGAATCCACTTATATTATTTGCTTGAAATTCAATGACATATTGAATTGGTCGAGTATTTCTAATCAACTTAATACGTAATGTTTATAAGACAACAACGATATTATATTGTTAGATTATTCAATATCAGCTGCTTACTAATGACTAATTTCAGGAGGTAATTCTTGAAGTTGTAGTGAGAAGATATGATCAGTGAAGTTCAATTACATTGGATGTGAGGCAGTTATCCACCTATGCCAGTGGATGAGATCATGCAAATGTACTGCAAATTGAGTCAGAAACCGGCTTAATAATTGAATGATTAAACGTCCACCTCGAATCCTGAAGGTTCTCAGCTTTCTGCCCCAATAATGTCTTGGATACACGCTTTTGAAGAACCCCGTCCTAGGATAAAACAGACTTCCGATACTAGTTCATGGTTTTTGATAGTTGTTTAACTCAAACCAATTGATGATATCAAATTCATATATTCTTATACATATTACTATATTTTGTAAAACGCACACCTTTCAATTTACTGTAAGCACTCAGAAAGTTATTTAATAACTAAAACAGATTGACGAAATCCTAACATACACGATATCAACTATAGCTTGGTGTATAGAACGGTAACCGTTATTTGGAAGTTAAACTTAAATTATTATAAAGTATCAATATATCTATTATCATGTACATTACACATTATAAACAAATGATAATCAAAACATCATTACTTACCTGTTGAAATGTAAAAGATTACAAGTGAAACTATAATGAACACATTAGTAGATAACATTATGTAATAATAAATTTAATTCTTATAATAGAATATATTCAATTCTATATAATAGAATAATTAACCAATGAAAAATTTCTATGAATTCTAACCAACTACTATCAACTTAACAGAATAGAATGTCATTAAGAAGAAAACTATTTTGACTAACTAGTAAAAGTTTACCAATCATTATATTGAATGTATTAAGCATGAATATACAAGAATAAATTCTTTAACTTAATAGAATCTAAACTTATTTACCAATCAATCATTTCTATGTTAAACTTTTTTAATCAAAAGTATAAGTAAATTGATGTTGTAGAAGCTATTAATTTGTCCCCCCCCTACCCATGCCTTCCTTTGAGCAAAATAGCTTTTATGTTAAACCACTTCTAGTGAGTATCTATGTTGAAGGTATGATTGATCTACCTTAAAAGAAAATACACTTACTAGAGACTTGATTCAATTATAGTCACTTAGTGAATTGATTCAATCCCAAAGATATTCGTATCTAATTCATTATGTAGACTTCTTAATTTATGTGTATTCGATCATCCGTATATTTGTGTAAAGTTACATTGATCAGACAGACAGACAGTTACAACGTAGAACTTGGTACATGCGTACGTCAGTTCAAGTTGCCATGCCTCAATTAACAGATAGAGATTAAATTGTCGAATCAAATCCCAGAATGGGGAAGGTAGTAGCAGAGTTAGTTACATTGATATACGTGGAGTTATATGCACATAGGATATATATTTTCATAGACCTAATCTAAGTATGATCCAACGTTGATAGTTCCCACACACACAACTAACAACAACATTCCAAGATTTCATCTCTACACAACATTTGCGCCGTAGAATGTGAACTCGTTGTTAACAGCCACAAAAAAACATATCACCTTCTCTCGACATTTTACATTTAACAACAAAAGGTTTTTGTAAATCATTCTAATAAGAACTATGTAATAGTCTATTAGACAGAATTAAGGCAGTCATTTTAAGAATAAACTACACATTTCAAAAGTCTGGTCAGACTAATTTGGTTATTGAATTTCAATGATATAAGAGTTGCTGAGAAGCATTTGAATTATACACTTTGTTTGCTTCTTCAACCTTTTATAATTTCATATAATTCTACTTGGTCGAATAAGTCATCTCTTCATACTGGCTTGAAATTAATGTGAACAAGATTGTCCCATCAATGTAGATCTCTTAATATTTAGTTTTACTGACAAATTTTGATATCAACTATAGACTTTATGAAAATAGAACAATCATCTTTTTGATCTATATATATTCTACTAAACATAACTAGGTTAATTCAGAATGAAGTATTAATCATCTCAGTTTAACACACTTGACTATGATATTTTGAAAACGAACATACTACTTTATGTTTTTCCATCTGCAGCAGCTTCTGATAACCATGGACATAATATTTTACTTGATGTTCATTCTTATCTTACTATTCATATTACAGTATGATAGGACAGAAGAAGTTTTTCTACCTGTGCTCTTGGATTTTGTCTGCTTGGTAGTGATTCGTTGAAATAAATTATCATTTATCGACGGGTCATCCACCTTTTAGAATATGCATGGAACGTAGTAGAGTACCTAAGTGTTGGTTGACGATAGCTGTCAACTTATACGGGTATATTTCATTTAGAGACGAATCGATACCATACATCGGGTTAGATAAAAACAATAGTCACCTTGATATACCTTTACTTGTAAAATGATGAAGAAAATTCGAAGCTCAGAGTAATTTTGGTCTAGTTCCTTCTTTGAGCTGGATGGTTTAATTGTGGAGCTTTCATCGTCACTCTGAACGACTTCATCAGTACAAACTTGTGATAGGATTGAGCTATAGGAACCTATATAACTAGTAATTTGCTCTGTTGAACATCAATTTGACTGGTTGATGTTAGCACTTGTTTAGTCATTTTTCACGCAATTATTTTGATTTACTTCTTAATTTGTAGTTCTTTATAATTTCTCTAGTTAATAGATTGTACCTATTTCGATATGCCTATTGATTACTGATTGAATTGAGCATCAACCTTATAAAAAGTCTATAGTAACTCTTTAGCAATTGTTTGAGTTAGCTTATGAATGGCAAGTGCAATCAGCTCAGTATGCATATATGTAACAGAGACTGACCAATTTCGATCTGTGACAAATTAACGAGAAGATCAAAGCATATTCTGAGTGTTTAACAATGTTACAGTTATGAGTAGGCTAGGTGATTCGAATATACTATTCCAGGAACTATACACTTCGTTATTTCATTAACTAACATAGACTAAATACAAATAATAATCGATGTATATTAAAAGTTAGAACGAGAAGTATATGAAATATCTATTAATGCCACCATTAACTTAATCCCAAATTTAAGCCGCCACAAGTATATTATCATAGTGTTTAATATATGTATACACACGAATGTAACGATCAATGTTCAATATTTCAAAAACAATCTAATTTGGTAATTGTTATTGCTTTTTCAAAATAAATCACGCCAACGTTACTGTTACAACATAAGAGAGAATATTATCTGGAAGTTTGACACCTTAGTGATATTCAGGTAAATGGAAATAAAGACAAATATGAACAATAACCAATCAAGTTCAAGGTCGATAGAAAAGGTATCCTTTTAGTAGTACACATTCACCAATTGTTCATACCAATGAAGTTGTACAGAACGACATAGAGAACGCAATTTAATGAAATCTGTTGTTTGTGAATGATTGGTTTAGTGTGATATCATGGCTAACCATCAAGATTACTCACTTATAATTAATCATTTTATTGACTTGCCATAGCAGTCAGTTATAACTCGGATACGTTTAAGCAGACCACTACGGCACATACTTCCTACTTCATCAGTATAGTATCTGATCTGGTTTATCTATTAGTCGGATGAAACTGGAAAGGCATCCTTCTCAACAGATTAGTCTGAGTTATTAATACACTATTCAGTTTGATCTCATACACAAAATTTTTTGGTAAAAGTACAGTCTAGGAACGGCCCTTTTTCTTTACTCAACTGTTTGAGATGAATAGTCGTAATAGCTAATTAGCGTCGGGCATGGAAAACGAAAACCAGTTAGTCAGAAATCAACCACTATCATACATTTATTAACTGCTCATGAAGTTTAGAACTATGAAAAATTCTATTTCAGATTATACAGATTACAAGTTACACTGCCAGATGTAGCAACTGGTATGGTGAATTGCAACCAATTCTTGAATATACACTATTCCATAACATTAAGGACACCTAGAAAATATATACATGATTGTATGGTAATCATCAAGCAAGCAGGAAAATAATTTAAAAATCATAGACGGCCAAGAACGGGATGATTAAGAATGGAATGAGTAATTCAAATAAGTATATAAAAACACAGAGCAGTTAAGTAACATAGTCTAACGGAAAGACAAACAACACGTTTAGGGAATAGTATGCAAACAAGAGTCCATCATTAGTCACGTGAATGAGTACAATGCATTCAGCCAACTTAGATTATATGTCTGAGTCTCCTGAGAGTTTATCCTGTGTATTCCAAATGAATGTATGCTTGTACGGACATCTTTCGTATATTCGTCATAGTTTGATAACCGACGTTCTAGAAAACATAGTCAACGCCTGTCATATAGAGACGAGCTCTCTAGGTATTTCATAAGTTCGTTGAAGAAACTTTGTTGAGAACTAATTGTCTTTGTGGCTAACCTCTGATTAAGGTCAACAGATTGGATCGACATCGATGTATCTACTAGTCACAAACTAACTAGAACGTTACGTTTTCATAAATGCCCTGGCATTATTGGGGTTTCTTCTGTTCTGGATTTTAACAGTCTCCAAACTGAAATTATACCCAACGTTGTCCATTTACATTGATTGACACTAGTCCAAAATCATGCTCATATAGGCATATATGAAACTGATATTTACTTTGTATATCATAGTATTTTCCTCAGTTGGTACAATTTATTTTGCCAGATTTACCGACTTTTGTTGTCTTTGGTCTGTTAAAAATGGTACGAAGTAGATGAGTTGGTTTATGAACAACATTAATTCTAAAGGGTCTATAAATTACTATGGTGGTTCCTGTGAGATCCGTTTGTTGGTTCCAATGGATCATCTATGTACAGTATATCGAGTTGCTAGGCATCTTTTGATAAACTTTCTGAAATCGTCGTTCATGCAGCAGATAAAAGGTGGATTTCTTCAAATCTTCGTGTCTTAACAGTACTGAAGTGGGTTTTATCCCTTTTTAATTGTGTTTGTGCATAACTGACTGTGTTGATTCTTAGTCATTACTGTTGTTGAATAGTAGTTTTAACCCGAGATTTAGTTTCCTGTATGCATGCAAACTAGATTTTGTTAATGTTATTGGTATATCGGGTTATTCGAGGAAAGTAACTGACTCTCTGAACTGTTTTCCTCAAGACTATTTCGTTTATTATCAGTACATGTAAATCAACTATTTCATTTATATTATTGTCAAGTTCCCATAGACCTAACTTCTTACCAGAATCATGAACTGTAGTCACATAGGACATCGTATCGGAGCTATTAAGCATTGATATAGAAACTGGAATGCTCATTTCAATATGAAGTGATAGGCGACCCAATAGGACTTGTGCTATGACTACGACTTGAGTGACTTGAAAACCCTGATAGGTTGGCACGACACCTCAGTAAAAAAAGCTCTTGCTTGAAGTATAGATAGAAAGCATAATCATCAGCGAATGGCAGTTAAGGTCAGGCCATCTACTGAATAGAAACAATGGATTTTATATATCATATGCTATAACAATTAGTAACAGGAAATTAAAAACAAATATAGGTTGAATTAGGGGGGTGAGTTCGGTACGATGTTTGGGATAATAAGATCATAATAAGGTCACAATAATTTTGGAAGGAAAACATATAACAATTGGTAATTAGTCTGTTAAAAGCCAACGATTTGAGCAATGCGAATATCACAGTTACTGAATGCTTAACCAGATGAAGCTTAGTCTTAAGGTTGCAAATAGCACTATGAATAGACCAAATAGATTATGATCCCCTATTTTTTACCACGATACAGCACCATCAAAATATAAAATTTGTTAACAAAATCCATATTAAAGCAAACAACATAAGATTGCGACGAATGATTTTCTTTATTTCAATAATACAATGAAGAAGTGAAGTTTACCATAACAACGTGTTACATATAGTTCCAGCGAACTCTACCTATTTATTGCTTCATCTTAACTTACCAACTGGGACCAATTGTTCAACACTATCTTTTTACTACCTAGTACAAATAAATTCGTGGTAATATATTTCAATTGATCAATCTCTAAAGCATCTGATTTAGAGAAAAAACATTTGAATCAATCTGAATGTATTTGTTTAATGCATTCGAATGAAACATAAGGAATAAACGCTCAACACTGATTGATCACTAATCTCATGTTTGTTTGGTCCATTGTGTTGATTAGATTTTATTGATTATTGTAACATGACAACTAGCTTAAGTACATCGACTCATGTACACCACGTCTTAATGTCAACTAATCGGAGGTGCTTGGAGGGAAAAGTTAAAAACCTAATCTATATTACCGTAAAATCTGTTTTACGAATTTTTAAACCACAGCTGGGTAAAGCGTAAAACCTGAAAATAAATATTATACTAGACGGTGATAATCAGACTATGACGTATCTGTGCATTTACACGTACTTCACTACTGTCAGTAATAGGAAATCCGATACTGAGAGACGGTAGATAATTGTGTCAAAATAAGTCATGTAGGCCAATAGAAACAACAAGCACAATAAAAAACGAAAATAGTAACCAATGTAAGATAAGAAATAACTCCGCCTGTAGCCCCTAGGGTTGCTGCCGGTCCCAAGCCCGGATAAAGGAGGAGGGTTGGGCATGGGGTTAGCAACCCCATCCCGTAAAACAGCAAACGTGCTAAAAAAACGCTAACCAGTAAAAACCTTTATAACCATTTTTACTCTGCCCTGGGAGTTGGAAGGTATGTTATGACGCCTCATGGTGAAAGCCGAGTTTCTTCGGAAGCCACGAGGCCGATGTCTTTTCTGACAACCAGAGCAACAATTTATATAGGTACGTGGAATGTCCGCACGCTGTGGGAAACAGGGAGGACCATGCAAATAGCTGAAGAAATGAAAAGATACAACCTGAAGATACTTGGAATAAGCGAAACGCATTGGGTGCAAGCTGGACAGCAACGGTTATCCTCGGGAAATGTGCTTTTATACTCCGGCCACGAAGAAGAAAACGCCCCCCACACACAAGGAGTAGCATTGGTGTTATCCCAAGATGCATGGAAGTCTCTTATAAGATGCGAACCTCATGGACCTAGGATCATCACAGCATCCTTCAAGACGAAGAAGGAAGGGATTACAATGAATGTCATCCAGTGCTACGCACCCACCAATGACAGCCACGAAGACGACAAAGACCAGTTCTATGCGAGGCTGCAGTCAATCATCGAGAAATGTTCAGCCAAGGACCTGACCATTCTAATGGGGGACTTCAACGCCAAGGTTGGAGTGGACAACACCGGGTATGAAGACATCATGGGACAACATGGACTGGGAGAAAGGAATGATAACGGTGAGAGGTTTGTGAACTTATGTGCCTTCAACAAAATGATTATAGGTGGCACCATTTTCTCCCACAAACGTATACACAAAACTACATGGGTTTCACCGGACCACATTACGGAGAACCCAATCGACCACATCTGCATCAATAAGAAGTTTAGAAGGACCATGGAAGACGTAAGAGCAAGGAGAGGAGCCGACATAGCTTCAGATCACCATTTGGTGGTGACTAAAATGAAACTGAAGCTGAGGAAGCACTGGACAACTGGAGCAGCAGTATTACACAAGTTTAATACAGCCCTTCTCCGGGATGCTAACGAACGCAACGAATTCAAAATAATTCTCAACAACAAGTTCCAGGCATTTCATGATCTACTAGAACAAGGTGGAACTAATGTGGAAGACAACTGGAAAGAGATAAAGGAAACAATAACCTCAACATGTCAGGAGGTTTTGGGTCTCAAGAAACAACACCAAAAAGAGTGGATTTCTGTTAGCACTCTGGACAAGATCCAAGAAAGGAGGAACAGAAAGACAGCGATCAATAACAGTCGGACAAGAGCAGAGAAAGCCAAGGCACAGGCCGAATACACCGAAGTCAACAAGCAAGTGAAGAGGAGCATCAGGTTGGATAAACGAAAATTTGTTGAGGACCTAGCAATGACAGCGGAAAAAGCTGCAAGAGAAGGAAATATGAGGCTCTTATACGATACAACAAAGAAGTTAGCTGGGAAATTCAACAAGCCAGAACGGCCAATCAAGAACAAGGCTGGCAAACCAATCACTGAAGTGCATGAACAACGGAACAGGTGGGTAGAGCACTTCCAAGAACTCTTGAATAGACCAGCCCCACTGAACCCACCAGTCATCGAAGCAGCAGCCACAGATCTCCCTATAAGCACAGACCCACCAACAGTCGAAGAAATCAAAATGGCCATCAGACAGCTCAAGAGTGGCAAGTCAGCAGGACCAGACAACATACCAGCGGAGGCATTGAAGACAGATATAGAAACAACTTCAAAGATACTCCACATTCTCTTCAGGAAGATTTGGGAGACAGAACAAGTTCTAGCAGACTGGAAAGAAGGGTACCTCATCAAGATACCAAAGAAAGGCGATCTCAGCAATTGTGAGAACTACAGAGGCATTACCCTACTTTCAGTACCAGGAAAGGTCTTCAACAGAGTGTTATTGAACAGATTAAAGGACCCAGTCGACGGCCAACTCCGAGATCAACAGGCCGGATTCCGTAAAGATCGATCATGTACCGATCAAATCGCTACTCTACGGTTCATTGTTGAACAATCAATTGAATGGAATTCACCACTTTACATCAACTTCATCGACTATGAAAAAGCATTCGACAGCGTGGATAGGAGAATATTATGGAGCCTTCTACGGCATTACGGCGTACCCGAGAAGATAGTCAACATCATACGAAATTCTTACGACGAACTACATTGTAAAATCGTGCATGGAGGTCAGCTCACAGATTCATTCGAAGTGAAGACCGGTGTCAGACAAGGCTGCTTACTCTCGCCCTTCCTCTTCCTACTGGTCATCGACTGGATCATGAAGACTGCAACATCTGAAGGCACTCTCGGAATACAATGGACAACATCGACGAAACTAGATGACTTGGACTTTGCAGATGACCTAGCTCTTCTTTCTCACACACATCATCAAATGCAGAAGAAGACAAACAATATAGCAGCAGCCTCAGCAAAAGTAGGCCTCAACATACACAAAGGGAAAAGCAAGATCCTCCGATACAAAACAGCAAACACTAACCCAATTACACTTGACGGAGAAATTCTGGAAGACGTTGAAACCTTTACATATTTGGGCAGCATAATCGACAAACAAGGAGGGTCTGATTCGGATGTGAAGGCGCGGATTGGTAAGGCAAGGGCAGCATTTCTACAACTGAAAAACATCTGGAACTCAAACCAACTGTCAGTCAATATAAAAGTCAAAATTTTCAACACAAATGTGAAGACAGTCCTGTTGTATGGAGCTGAAACTTGGAGAACTACGAAAAGTATCCTACAGAAGATACAAGTATTTATAAACAACTGTCTGCGTAGGATTCTTCGGATCTGTTGGTCAGATACCATCAACAACAACCTGTTGTGGCAGAGAACTAATCAACTTCCAGTTGAGGAAGAAATTAGGAAAAGACGCTGGAGATGGATTGGACACACACTGAGGAAACCGTCAAACTGTGTCACAAGACAAGCATTGACTTGGAATCCTAAAGGCCATAGAAACAGAGGAAGACCCAAGAACACACTGCGTCGGGAATTGGAAACAGACATGAAGACAATGAACAGCACTTGGGAAGAGCTAGAACGGAAAGCCCAGGACAGAGTTGGCTGGAGAATGCTGGTGGGCGGTCTATGCTCCACTTGGAGTAACAGGCATTGATTGATTGATTGATTGTAAGATAAGAAATGCACGCAAATAAAACTCGTTAAGGTTTGGGAAGTATACCATCACATAAATGAATGAGTTCAATGCCGACTACGTACATAAGAATTTGTAAATACATACAAACTACAACATAAGGAAATATGATGTACACAACTTAAAGGATGGGTAACAGTTGAGTGGCTGAATTCACCCCTGGACATAATAATTTACTTAGTTTACACTCGTTGTTGGCATGCATGTTCATGGTGTGATTGAACTTCGGTACAGTAATATATGAACGATTAACCTTTGGGCTCGCTGATTCAATTGCCTGTTGGATTAACGTCAGTCCCAATACATTGTTACTTAAATTATCGTTTTTGACATTTTCAATATACGTATATGATGCTATGCTCTCACCTTTTCTCTTTCTCCTAGTGGTTGACTGGATCATGAAGACCTCCACATCTGAGGGGATGCACGGAATTCAATGGACAAGTAGGACGCAACTCGATGATTTGGACTTCGCGGATGATCTAGCTCTTTTAGCACATACACACCAACAAATGCAAGCAAAGACATCCAGTGTAGCAGCAACTTCAGCATCAGTAGGCTTGAACATACATAATGGAAAGAGCAAGATTCTCAAATGCAACACAGGGAGCACCAACCCAATTCAACTTGATGGAGAAACTCTGGAAGAAGTGAATACTTTCACATATCTGGGGAGCATCATCGATGAACAAGGAGGGTCCGATGCAGATGTAAAGGCAAGGATTGGCAAAGCCAGGGCAGCATTCCTACAGTTGAAAAACATATGGGACTCAAACAAATATCAACTAACCTCAAAGTCAGACTCTTCAATTCGAACGTGAAGACAGTTCTGCAGTATGGAGCTGAAACTTGGAGAATTACTGCAAACATCACCAGACAGATACAAGTATTTATAAACAACTGCCTACGAAAGATACTGTATGTCCGCTGGCCGGAAACCATCAGCAACAGCTTACTATGGGAGAGGACAAACCAACTTCCAACCGAAGAAGTAATCAGGAAAAGACGTTGGGAATGGATAGGACATACATTCCGGAAATCATTAGACAGTATCACGGGACAAGCATTAATATGGAATCCTGTTTGGAAACGGAAAAGAGGAAGGCCAAAGAACACACTGAGTCGAGAATTGGAAGCAGACATTAAAAGGATCAACAGAAACTGGAAACAATTGGGAAGGATTGCTCAGTTAAATGGAGAATCTTGGTGAGCGGCTTATGCTCCTCAGCGAGGAGTAACGAGCATAAGTAAGCAAGTATATGATGCTATCCTTGAATGTACTTTGAGTCAGATAATAATACGAAGATTCACTAACGCATAGGGATTATATTATTAACCGAACTAAATATAGTGATTAGTCTAACAGCATTAGATTAGTGAAAACAGTATCAACTACTTATTGTTATTAAGTGGTATGATAGAATGTACAAAGTAGAGGATGAAAAATAAGAAAGTCAGTTGGTAACCAAATGAATCTAATAATCATAACTTTCTTAAAGTTTCTATGACAACAAATACCTTAAAAGTTTCATGTTAACATTATGAACTAAATAGGTTTACTAACTTTTAATAGAGTTAAAGGTAATTAATAAAAGACAATAGATTTATGGAATACTAGAAAATACAATAGTATTTGGGTTGTATGAAGATAAAATTGTAATAAAGTAGAATTTATGACGATACATAAAGAGACATGTTTTGTGCTTCATACACTTATCACTGATAAAGCACAGTGATGAAGTCACAACTTAGGATCTTGGTGTTTTCATACAAATTCATAATTGTAATACAATACCTGATCTTTTATAAAAGCCGGGGGGGACATCTTGATGGAAAAGTTTGGTAAGCTCATATTTCTGAACGAAAGGACTCCATCGAATTGAAAAAGACGACCGGCAAGTGACTCCCCACTTACATTTCATCTTCCAGATATATTTCAGTAGTAGACATATTCAAGCAATTAATCATCAATGCAAGCCACCTATCTCCTAATATGACTAGTCTATATTTGACCCTTATTGCACAGTCCCGTAGTACTGCATAGTAACCTGAGATAATCTTGAGAACTAAAAAGGTTATACTATGTTTTTCATATATTGAAGTGTGTTAAATTCAAAAGATTAATATGACTCTATGTTCTTTTTATAACAATCGCTGAACCTCTCAATGTCATTACTACATAATTCAATCAATAAGCGATCAATTATAGTTGAGATCTTATAAAACCAATGGGAGTTAGTTGGATAACTATTGAGGGCAAGGAAGTATAGCCAAATGTACTGGGCAGCTACTTCATCATAGTATCCGTAAAGCAAGTATCATGTTTTTACTGGTAAATAACTCGGAGTGGTAAGCCCAATAATTCCGATGAAAGACCACGACCAGTGAGATTTTAGCCCTAATGGGTGTGAGACCAATATCACTAATATCAGTGTTGATTGATTAATACTACAAATTGCTTGAAACTAGAAATTGAAATATCTAGATGTCGACTTAGTGGTTTAAAGGTGAAGCGCCTAACGTGAAACCTTAGAGTTCTAGGTTTTGATCCTTAGTAGGTTTGTAGACCCACACTGTTGAGGGGTTATACGGAAACTGCCATTCAGTGTTCTTCAGTCTTCAATAGATGTCTAGTCACAGTTGGTCCAAGTTATGAAACTTCAAACCCAACAATCTTCGCAACAACGAAAGGAAGTTATTAGACTTAATTAATGGTGACCTCGTCAAACTTTTCTTCTGACTATTAAGTACACAAACGTTTTTTATTCGAAATTGGAACTACACATCCTTATGTTTGCTTTCTGATGAACAGATGGGAATAGGTAGTGCTAGACGTTGGTCACTTGACAACTTTACACTAGCATCCCCTCCCAACTCAATACACATAAATTGCTCTTCACACTATAAGTGTAGTGACACATATAAGGAAATCATATTTCTGAATAATTGGTACAGTAAGCAAGAAAGTACAGACCAATCAGCAAAATAATAATCCTAAGTCCCAGACAGTGGTTATGCAATATGTGGGCGACTTAAGTCAGGTCTGAGTCTGTGTATTAATGTTGAGTTGTTAGTTTAATCAGACGGAAGTAAAAATGTAGTTATCACTTGTTGATTGTCTATATTGTGGAAGGATTTATCTTAAGATACCTGAGGACAAACAGGGTTGGCAGTAGTCTCGACAACGCAGGAGCTTAACCTTAAAACCCAAAGGACACCTGAGCAAGGCTACTAACACAACCTTTTTCGAAGTAGTGTCTAATGTGCTAGTTCAATACTTTACAGATATTATTCCAGATGATCAATTTTGTTGAGCAAAGTGCGGTGTGCAATTTTTCTAGGAGTGATCTTTTCTAATCCCCTTGTATCCCGTTGTGAGGAGATACTATCACTTGATGAAATGTAAACATTTTACGAGAACATATAACCTCATATAGACATTCAAACAAACTGCAATCATTGTAATTGTGTACAGATACTCGGCAGTGTGGGATCGTGAAGCAATTGTACATTCATTCTTGGTACATTTCATCTTCTCAATAATGTTTTCATAATACTGTGATAACGGCGTTCCCATCAAATTTTTGCTTACTTGACTAATAACTGGAGTTCAAAACTAACCAGGTTTTCATCCCCACAGCAAAAAAACGCATGTAGCTCTACGATAATCCTCATAATGCCTAGATTGGTTAGTGTGTTGTGATAAGAAACTATAAGTCCTATACACGTTTTGTCATTTTATGGATTTACCAGAGCAAATATTTTCCACTGAAATATGGTTAAGCAAATAATGAAGGAACATATTTGTGGGTTTAGTGGCGACGCAACTGGTTCAGTTCGCTTACTAAAATGGAATTAAGCTAAAGAAAGCATCTATCTTGACAGATCGGTACAAGTTACCACCACATCACTGTTTATTTTCCTACCTAATTTACTGTTAGCTAAGATAAACACTGATGAAAATCAAGTGGATCACTCATACGTAAGTGGAAATAATTGGTTTGCAGATTAAGGCATACTTATAAGCTTTCTAAAGCAGTACAACCGTTTGGCACCAAAAATCTGAAGATTTTTAAAATTGATGGTAATGATATCTCTTTTGTGTTAAGCTTTGAATTTTTTTAGTGATTTGTTATTAAGATTCCACAAAGGTTTCCAATTCCTAAGCAACAACTACGCGTTGTTCTGCTAGTAAATTTATTAAATTGCTGACAAAGTATTCAATTTTACTCATTATAATTTTGAAACCTGATAGATTTTTCAAATTATACCAAGTAACACTAAGTATGTCGGCCTAGACATACGTTGATCACTTCTTTAATGACTAGTAGTCATGTAATTGCCTTACGATAATGTTACCTACCACGATTTTCTGATAAAAGTTAGCATTTTTTTGGTTAAAATAAGTTTAGTGAGCTGGATGATTTAATTACAGAGTTTGCACTGTCACTCTAGGCAATTTTATCGGCGTAAACTACTGATAGAAGTTAATATTTATCTACTGCAATAGTCTCTAGTACTTAAATTGAGCTTATAAATTACAGAACATTTTAAATTCCAGGAACCTGGGATGTTAACTGTAAAAGCTATGAACACAACTTTATACTCGATTTGGAAATTCGAGCTGAGATTTGATTCCGTTTCTTGGCTTGTTCAGTAGTCAACCCATAAAAATTATCCGTAAGCTATAAAGCGGATACTTTGTCATTATTTCTAAAATTAAGTCCTGTATGAAATAAACGATATTGAACTTAATGAGAATAATGTTACTAAAGGCCATATGTTTTGTCATTTAACCATACACCATGTCAAAGATTTAAAACTCTGCGAAAAGAAGCATACACATTTGTAACAGATAGACCAGCTGAATACTAAAATATCACATTTTACAAACACTACTTTACATCATTATCGATATTTAAAGCATTAGCTATCCAAACAACGCAACTTTTAGAACTTGACTTACATAAAATAGGCACAACTCATGTAAACAACTATAAGACTGCGGGGTTCAAGGATAAGTTACATGTGCATATTTAATGTGACAAACCACGTGCATAGTATTCGAAATTCCTCAATAAAAAGCAAAGTGGTAGCTCACCATTTACCACAACACAACACACACTGTATAACAAAAGAAACCCGTGCCTTTACTGGCGCTTAACGGCCACTGGAGTTTATGAATGAATAGTACTAACTAACGAGTCAGCATACTCAGTAGTGAAGTCGATGGATATGTAGATAGTCCTATGACCTAACTGTAACAGAATCATTCAAAGAATTGCTACTTAGAAGTTGATTTGTTTGCAAATCTGCCATCATGTTTTAGTTGAACAAAGCGAGTAATGATATTTAATATAAACAAATTATTATTCAAATAGTTTTTAAAAAACTCAATAAACACTAGTGATGGGTCCAATATAATTCGTCTCAGTAGAATATTAGAAAAGTAAATCAGAGAGTGCAAAAATAACTAAACAGGAAGGCCTTTAGAAATTCCTTTTACTGTCCACAAACTACCACGTAATAAAGTGCTCAAACCAATTCTACCTCCAGGTACGGATACGACAATCTGCCATACAACTAAACAAATCTGGAAAATTAAAGCCAAAGCTGAAAATAGAGCACTTTGCCACACAATTACAGCATATAAACCACCGAGTAAGCTCACGAAATAACTTAGAGTAAAAGGCAGACGTTCGATGCTAAATAAGCTCTTAATGTGATTCCATGGTCCCCAAAGAAACGAAAAACTCCCAATTAATAAAATACTACCAAGTGTATGCAATAGTACGTATTTACGCATACCAAAAGGTGTTGCAATAACTGGTAAGAAAATCATTGCCAAACAAAGACAAAATGATGCTGCTAGAAGACATAGAAAAAACCCCATAAGACGTTGATGTCGAGACATGCCTTTGAACATTAAAGGATCTGTGTCAGCCTGATAAAACCAATTTGTAAGACGACCCTGTGCCTCGATTTCAGCAGATGTTGACGACCCGTTAGAAGAATCCTTTGAACCATCCACATTGTTTGATTTTAAAAAACTGAGTAAAGGTGCGGGCAGTAAAGTAGGGTCTTTTTCAGTTTGCTGAACATTTGTTAGTTTAGAATATAACGCAGAGTAAATGCGACCAGACATTTTGCACGAAATCGCTTTAGCTGAAACCTGGGAACGCAGGTTCCTATAGCAAATACAGCAAAATACAATTAAAAGTACATAAGTAGCACTAAGGAAGGGTAAAATATATTAAGGTAGCCAAGGTGATTATTAGTAGAGGAAGAAATGTGTACTTCGCTATTTGGGACGTCTTTTAGGTGTAGCCCTAGTAGACAGAGTACTTACACATGTACACCAAAACAAAATTTGTAATAGCAGGTTATGATAAATAACTATGCAGTAAGTACATTTTTTGTAGGAATCTAGACTCCGAATGAAAAGGGCTGGTTATTTCGACTAGACACTACACTTAAATGTTTCGGCACTGCTGATGGTGAGAAGTGTAGTGTTTTAATGCTATGGAATAGTGACATACAGCTACCATTGAGAGAAATGACCGATCAAGAAAAAATGAAATTCAACCAAGTCAATAAACTGACACAGAGAATAAATAGTCAGTAGTATCTGCAGTTAGAGACTGAATAAAAAAACATCTAACCGCCAGAGTTGGTATTGATCACCCAGTAGCTTAACAAGCATGGAGCTTGACAATTTCTATATCTAACCTGTACGTTACTACAGAAGTTTTACGTTTAGAATATTTCAGTAAACGACTGATAAGATGTTAAACACTCGACGATTTGATAAAAAAAGAAATTTTAGCACAATTCACGGATCTTAAGAGGTACTTTTAACCAAGAAATACGGTTAGATTTAAAGGATCTAATAATACCCGATAATTTGAAACATAATGTACTTTGCTGAATATGGAGGCACTCAGAATTATTAGCAATCATTAGTATCACAATAATCCACTAGACCTCCAATTTAGTGTATGAAGCCACCTGGGATAAGCAAGCTACTACGTATTAATGGTCGATGGTCCTAGAATCCAAATAAAAGTGGAAGTAAAACGAATTTAAAATGTCTCTTCTGAAGGTAACGTACCCACTCAGTAACCACGTGAGCCAAGTAACATGCAAAACGTGGGGCCAAATGTCGAGTAAAAGAAGGGTTGTAAAATATTCGGCGCTATATTTAGCTCTTTGCCATGACAGACGTCATCAGTTTACTTTGCGTTACCACTGTTGAACACAACACTAAAGAGAAAACCTAAGGAAGAAAAACTGTACCAAATTACGAATCACTGGTGCTATTACGTATAAAATGTTTTCTGATAGATACATATTTCTTCCCGAAAGCTCTCAAAATATAGTTACCCTTGACACGCTACATAATGTTTTAGATGCCATGTACTGATAAATTAGTTCATATCAGTATGATCATGTGTAGACATTCTGTAATGTGATCTCACGAAACGGCACCTACACTGAAATTTTATTTGTTTCGCTAGTTACTGGTACCAAATTTCATAAGTTTTGGTCACTAGTGTGGCTGCATGATGAGTTTCTATTCCTCCAGTCACATTGATGGCACACGTCACCTATTAGGAAAGGCATGATGTTGTAAGACTAGGCGAATGCTACTTCTAGCTAAAATGGTATATAAACTGCTCCAGAAATCCAGCCTGATCAAATGGCCGGCATAGTTTGAGAAGTGAATCTCCCTACTACATGAAAATAAACTCCAAACTGATTACCGCTCAAATGAGTCAATAGGAAGTTATTTAGCGAACTTGACCGACTTTGTGACCGTGAGTGTATAAACCAGAAGGCAGGTGATAGGAATTAATTTACTGGGGAAAATGCAAGCGCTTAGAGTGGTTAGTAGAGAACTTATGAGGTGAAAAAGACTAATTATATTGAGTTTATCTATGGAAATCTTCAGTGAATAGTAAAAAGGTTACCCGCGAGTGAGTAAACACTAGATTTATAGATTTTAAAGTTAAGATCAAAAATTAAAGTAAACATCAAGACTAGTCTATTTATACACTAATCGTAATGCCAGCACTGAATCTATACTACAGATATAAGATAATTTGCAGGACAACTGCGACCTAATTAGCATACCAATAGGAGCCGAGTCTTACCTTAATTTTTCTGTGGTATGAAAATAGTACATTCATGCACCCTAATTTGTGTATCTTAAACGATTCTTTTATTTGGTTTATCCTATTTTTCTATGAAAAGCTAATTACTTTTTGAAGTCACTTGAGAATGTTCCCAGCATGTTCACACTCTTTAGTATGTTTGAGGATTTGTTTTTTTAAGAGCTTAGTATTGGTTGACCTCATATATATTTTAGTAAATAAAAAACAACGTTTCATCCTCTTTTGAATTTAAGATCTCAATATTATGGCAATAAACCAATTTACTAAAAATTACGAGGAAATCACTCCACAATTTTACTTATTCTACTTTACAGTGCAAGTTTTGTTAAAATCCGCTATCGATCTCAAACACTTTGCCATAGAATTTTCACCATAAGGATGCACCATATAATCACTAAACGTCCACCATATACTCAAAACCTTCAACAGCATTTCTACATTCCACATATTTGAGAGCCGTGTTGTTTAAGCTGATTAGTTATTTAGCAAAATTTATTTTGGGGTCAAAGTAACACAGTTATGTACACATACGTGTCTCATGAGTAAAAACACCCAGCTAAATTCCGCTCTACTGACAACCTTGAATGACATTGCAAGTAACCTCGAAAACCTGACCACTAAAAAATTTAAACAGCGACGGACATAATAATAGTTTTATTTAATAGTATTTTTAGTAAAGTATGAATTTTTAAAATACATCTAGTTACTCGATATCTGTATCCTAATCTACTGTTAACCGATTTCTATGAGCTCTCGGTTCAAAGTCTACAGTTTCTTCCGATAATAGACTAGCTGCACTACCTCTTTAGTGTATTTATACATTAGTCCCCGTTCTTTCTTTCCGTTTTAAATAGTCTGATCTGTGGGTAAGACTCACGAGATTTCCATAGATGGAATAAGGGTAGATGGAGTCAGAGTTTCGGGTTAGGAATCCACATCGAGTTTTCAACCCAAATGCCATGGTGTTGTATGTAGTCATCCAGCTTTCTTAGAAATCTACTAAAGATTGACTGGGGTTGCTGCATTAGGCGTTGCGGCCCAGTTGGAACAAAACCGTAGTGATAATGAATCAGCACTTACCTGCGCTAGCGCCTTCTGACGAGCAGTAGATGCTACTTGTCCAATTCTCTATTCTATCCAGGTCCTGTTGTAGGTGCTTTGCATCTCCGTTAGCTCTTAAAGCTCTTAACAGATTTACATCGTCCACATATATAAGAATTGACTAGCGAATGTTTAGTGGGTGGTCGTTGATGATATGTAATAGGAGCAGTGGCCCAAGTGCTCAAGCCCCATGATACTCCCGACGAGGGTTAGGGTTAGGGTTAAAGCCATTTTAAGTATGGCCTATTGATCTTAGCACAGAATGCCAGCTCCAGCAGGTAGACCTGTAGCCAGGGTAGCAGAGGTTCCGAAATGCATAATGTTAGTCTTATGAATTAGGAAGCTGTGGAGCATGGCGTAAGACGCTTCTGCGGAGTCCAGAAATACCTCATGCAGCTAAGCGCAGGTCGTTAAGTCATCCTAGTCTAGAAGGATGTTCATGTTACAGGACCCAATTCTCCGGATGCCATGTAGTACTTCACGTATCAGATTATGACTTCCATGAACTCCTGCACTTAAATATCCACATTGCAATCCAAATCCTTTGCTTATATTGGGAGCCTGGCCACCGGTCAGATGCAAATGGGATCTTTTCTGTACTGTCCTTTATACATTAAAGATATAGTTGCCCTCTTTGATTCTTCTGGAGGCTTCCTTGATTGCAGTGACCCTTGGGGAAGATTACTGATTGGGTGGTTAAGTGCTCCAATACATCGCCCTAATACCACGGCCTCATGTTTTCAGAGCCCGGCGACTTATTGAGTTTCAACTCCCTCAGTTTTCTTAAGACTAGCGGGAGCTTATACTTATGATTAAGTCCGTGCCAAGCCTGCAGAGCTTCAGGCATACCCCCTCAATTTCTAAATCGTATACTTACCAGATTGGGTGAACTTATTGTCTTTAGATGCGTAGAGTGAGAGCGCCTACACACGCTCACCGTTTGTGACTTCACTCAAAATAAATTGGCTTGAAAGCCGGATCCATTTATGTAGGTCAAAAAAACAAAACAGTTTTCATTATGGAATTTCAAAATATCGGAGTCATAATGCTTACGAAATATAAGCAAGAACAGAACTCTGAACTTCACTTGTAGCGGTAAATAGTCTCCAAAATACATAGTTGCATAGGCTCTCGACATTGATGCTGACCTTGTTTGTTTAAGCGGACACGACTAGTTGAAGGTGCTCGGTCACGAATCACCACCAGATCACGTCACAGCGAACCCTGAGAACCATCTCCTAATTTTCTAGCCTAGACGTTTCTACCCGATTGACGCTTTATTTACGACCAAATATAACTTATCTTCCATCCGTTATTGCCTTCTGATTTATTCTCATCCGTAAGAGTGGGTTCAATCGTTAAAAGTTGCTCTGGTAATACCACAAACGTAACATCGGCATATACCTAGTGTACTTCACACACATTGGCTTTATGTTCTTAGTTGTAGGCCGGAAAACTTGATTCAACACCTCTTCTTAAACAAGGGCAATCTCGTACCACCCAGATGAAGACTTAACGGAGCAATAGATACCCTACTTTTTCCGAACAGTTATTAGAGTTTAAAGTAATGCTTTGCACTAACAGGAACAGCTAAATACGACCCTAGCCAATCTGTCCATACGAATAAATTGGTAACTTGATGGTTGTCGGTGCGCGACACTCTATCGCTAAGCGACACTTGAGGCCACTTAACCTTCACGTTACATTAACTCATGTAACGGTTCTTGCATTCATCAGATATTAAACAGTCGAGTATGCATAGTTCGAAAACCGGATGGTAGCATAGGCCTGGAATCACTTTCAATCGGTTTATACCAGCTAATCACAAATATGTTAGATGTTGAATCGTCTGATTTTGAGAACAAGAATTACATCGTTGAGACATATGTTCAGTTTGCGATCATCTAGACGAATTCTGAACTACACACGTTTGTTTAACTGGACAAATTGCTGCTGGCGCCGTGATGGGTAGGTTGATTTACTGTTTTGGGCCGTGGGCACGTAGCCACGCTGTTATTTTATTGTAGTTTTTGTGTCACAAATCTCCCAGAACAGTATTTTGGTTGTGCTACTGGGCTCTTTGAGAAAATTTAAGGATTTCATCGTACATTTTGTAACAATTGAAACTCCGAGTATCCGTTGTTAGCATACTTTCAGGAAACCAAGTAGTATTAGACAGATGAAGCAGGATAGGAATTAATAGCCCATAGTTTAAAAAATAACCAATCTCGATAATTAAGTTCATATTGTATCATAAGGCCTTCATATGGGAAATCGAGGTAGTCCGAATTGTTTGATTTTGGTAGAATTTATTTGTTCTGCCAGACTTCAGATCGCATGCAACCTCTGGCCAATTATAAAGCAAAACTTAATCTTTAGTTACGATATTGGATGTTTATTGCTCACAAATTTTACAAGTCGGTTTTTTCCCTATTATGCTCCATATATAAGAATCTGCTATATAGTAGTTTGAAGTTTCTGCATAGATGTGTTGTAAAATCAAAGCTAGAGCCTCGTTCCACTGGAGCATTATTAGCCACCCTGACTCGTTCACTAAATCCTAACCTTAATACTCATTCCTAAACCGAAATCCTAGTTCAAAATAAAAATCCTTTTCTCAAACATAGTCCTTACCCTTACTACAAACCCTAGTACTAGCTCAGGATTCAAATTCAGAATGGTGTTTTCAACTAGATCTTATCCTGATCTTAAGCATAAACCCTAATCCTGAATATAATTCTCGATATTTCTATTTGAAGCACTAACCAGAAGTAGTTGTATTAGTTCTAACTGGCCCACCTGTCTTTTCTGTGGCTATATCTTGATATTGAAAAACTGTTAAATACCGCCTCGTAGTAAGGCTAGTTTAGCCGAGGTTCCAAACCAACAGCTCACTCAAAATGATTGTAGATATTGATAGTTTTATTGGTGATTGCGTTTGATCCAAAGAAATGGCTTTGACGTTAGTGGTCTTCCCTTAGTTTTATAGGCTATCGTATATTGAAAAATAAGGTCTTGTGCCATGTTAATTATGCAACTACCTTAGTAGAAAATCGTCTCAAAATTTAGTCGAAACAATGGTTCAAACATCTCATTCTTATCGAGTTAATGTTCTCGTCAACAAATGCCTCGGGAACACAAATAAGACAAAACACTTACCAAATTGCGAAGATGCACGATAATAAAGGCTCATGTTTTCGATGTAGTTTAATGATGACTGCTAACTACTTTATTTGGATTCGTTGCATATATAATTCACTTGTTACTAATTCGGAGTATTACAGTAGAGCACTGAAAGTGCATCACGTCAGGTGTCATATCTTGGAAGAAGTCCTATAACCAACAAGTAGATTGATAACAGTATTATTTTCTAGGAGCTTGATTAAGAGAACATTTTACATAAATTTATCTCAGTTAAGAAGGTCTGTCTTTGTGAACAGTGGGATGTAATGTCATATCATGCACAATTAGAATTAGACATGTTACATCCACCTTAGTCTGCTCGGAGGTGGTGACTAGTTAAATTATCCCCAATATTGCCGTATCTTAACACTACGCCAACAGATGCGATAGATCTTTCGGAAATAACAATTGTTAAGCAAGGCAATTTCCTGGATACTGTTGGTTCACAGGGGAGAGGCAGTTTTCATAAACAAAGAGGCGTTGTATGCTTTATCTTTTACAAGTCTTGCATCCTAGCTAACCCATAAAGTTTAACGCTCAAATATTCGATTAAAATGTGGGGTACGTGATTAATTCATCCGCACCTTAAACAAGATCATCACTGAAAAATGTGTATTATATTAAGGAAGTCAGTATGTTGTCTAGTTGAAAGCTAGCCATTACATCGATAATTGCGGCGTTCTCTATAGACTTGTAGCACGACAAAACGGTGTGTTTGCCAAATCTTTCCAGATAGCCCAACCAGCTTTGTCACCAGAACTTCATCCGAGTAAAGGCCCACAAGTCGTTTGGGCCTTGTTGTGGCGAATTAGTTGGTTTTAAAACTTAGATATCTGGCTTCCTTATAGTATTTTTCAGATAAATTCATTGACTCGAAATACAATATGAAACTAGTTTCTGTTAGAGAGTAATAGAATAGAAGCTTTTAAAGGGGTAGCAAATATGTTTATTCATCCTATCGTAATCTGGGTACAATGCTGTCTATTTATGGATTTTCTAGATTACTACATTCGGTAGCGTGCAGTAAAATGGTAACTCACCGGAAAGTTTCCCGATGGCCAGCCGAAAAATAGTATAGGTCTATATAGCCTGCTAATTGGTCTGGATGATATTTAGCAGTGATTTTTTTTTGGCTATGAACTATCGAATATTAGAAACAAGTGATTGAAACTTTAGATGACATTAGTGGAATCACTTGTATGTATGTACAATCAACATAGAACCTGGCACATGTGTGCATCGGTTCAAGTTGCCATACCACCATGGCACCGCAAGATTAACACCACCACCACTGGTAGAAATCACTTCAATAAAATAATATTAACAAGGAATGTGAACATATAGAATATGGTTCAGGAGGCGTTGAAAGAAAGTAATGGGATAATTTAAAGCTCATGATTTAAGGGAGTGAATACATCTGCGCCATTGTGACCGATTCTGGGCCATGTCACTCAGTGTTTCTAGCCACTGCTTACGGTAATCGCGAGGACCCCATCCAGGTAGTCTGCAGCTACCGACACGACTTAAACCGGCAGTCAGTGACTTCATGGACTAATGCCATGTTTTAGTTTGGCCACCCCTAACTCTCTTCCATCCTATTCCTATATCAGCCAGCATTGCGCGTCGAGGAAGACGGTGGTTGGGCATACGCAACACATGTCCCAACCACCTCAGTCGATGAAGATTCACAACCTCATCGACCGATTTACCACATTTGCCTAACACCCGTCGTCTAACCTAGTTATTACTTACTCGGTGATCCCAGCTAACGCGAGCGATGTTTCGTAGACATCGATGGTCAAAAACTAATAACCTTCGAGTGTCATCTACCCTTAATGGCCACGTCTCACACTCATACAGTAAGACAGAGCGAACTGTTGCACAGTACACTCTTCCTTTCGTTGAGAGACGAATATCTCGTCTACGCCATAGGTGACGTAAGTTGGCAAAAGCCAAACGAGCTTTTTGAATTCGTACTGAGATTTCGTCAGATTTTGACTAACCCATTAGGGCTAACCAGACTTCCAAGATAAGTGAAGTGGTCGACGTGCTCAACTACTTCACTCCCTATCTTTAGTTCAGGGGTTGACGAAAACCAGTCCTGGAGCAATAGTTTGCATTTGGAGGGGGAGAAACACATTCCGAAAATGCTTGCATGGGAGCTTATTGCTGTTAAAAGCTTCTGCATCGTATCAGCGTCTTCGCCAAACAGGACTATATCGTCAGCATATTCTAAGTCAATAAATGGATCTCCTGGTAGGAGATCAATTCCTGAAAAGTCAGACGATGAAAGTGTACTTTCTAACAGTATGTCAACTATGAAATTAAACAAAAATGGGGAAAGTGAGCAGCCTTGACGGACACCACTTGAGGTTACAAGTTCAGATGACAGTTCGCCATATGCTCTGACACGACTAATAGTGCTTGAGTAAAGAGCCTTAACAAGTGTTATGTACTTTTGGGGCACGCCTTTCAATGAAAGACACTGCCATAGAACTTCACGGTCTACGGAGTCAATTGCCCCTTTCAAGTCAAGGAAAACCACTATTGTCGGCCGCCGAAAAGTATGTCTGTGTCCTAAGATATGACGAACAGTGAATATCTGGTCTATACAACCGCGACCAGGTCTGAAACCAGCCTGATTTTCTCGTATTTGGAGATCACGAGTTGTGGTTAAGCGTCTGATAATCATAGAAGCTAGTATTTTAGACACTATATTAGTCAAACTAATTCCTCTATGGTTATTACAGGACGATTTTGACCTCTCCTTATATACTGGGACGATTAACGATCGACACCAGTCAGATGGAATTATGTCAAGTTCCCAAACCTTAGTCAAAATATCAGTCAGTCTGGCTGTCAATATGGGATTACCATCCTTAAACACCTCTGGGGATAACCCGTCTGGACCCGCTGCTTTGCCTCGCCTTAGATTGGCTATAGCTTTTTCGACTTCGATAAGAGTCGGGGGACCTAAGTCGACTTTCCATTCTGGCTGTCTCGAAATAGTAGGAAGTTTTAGAGTAGCTGAAGGCCAACTAAACTGTTCCTTGAAGTGTTCAGCCCACCGTTCTAAACGTCTAGACTGAGAGCTAATAAGCGTTCCATCTTTTTCGGAAATCGTCTCACTAACGCTGGATTTTTTAATCCCAGTTTCTTTTATCAACTTGAAAAGTTGTCTAGTGTTACCTATCGCCGCTGCCTTTTCCATTTCCTTTCCTTTCGTTACCCACCACTGCTCACGGTCGTTTCGCAGACTTTTTGTCAGTTTGTATCTGATTACTCGTCGCTCATAATCGTGTTCGGAGCCTGATGGGATAAGTCCTCGGGAGTCTATTAAATCAAAAGAAGCCATTGAGATCCATTGATTTTTCTTGACATGTTGATTTAAGTCCTTGATAGATATCATTGTAGATGCCACAGCTGCTTGAACATCTTGCCAAGTAGTATCTATTTGGGACGCATCTTTATAATTGCCTAAGTGATTCCTCAATTGTTCCTGGAATTTAATCTTGGCTGTTTCATTACTAAAATGAAATCTAAAAGGTTTTCCTGTGGTAGTTTTTCTGCGCCCGGTAAGACGCAAGCAAACGCGTGCTCTCACTAGAGCGTGGTCGGAGTCCAAACATGTACTCCAGAAAGATCGGCAGTCTTCTATCGAGCCTCTCCAGCGGTAACTAATCGCAATATGGTCTATTTGAGTCCACCGTTGAGTAGGGCCAGGAGGTCTCCATGTTAAACGATGTCGCTCCTTATGCTTAAAGTTTGTGTTGGCTAGAAATAACCGATTATCTGAGCAAAGCTGCAGCAGACGATCACCGTTATCCGTTCTCTGAGCTGGAACACTAAAGCATCCACCTAAATGTCTTTCAGATTGGTTCAAGCTACCTATTTGGGCGTTAAAATCACCAGCCAAGATTACCAAATCTGAGTGTTTGGCCCTGTGAAGTAGTTCAGGAAGTTTTCTGTAAAATTCATCTTTCACTTCATCCAGGCTGCAGTCGGTGGGAGCGTAGGCAGAAACAACGAAAAGACAACGGCGTGTATCCCTATCTTTCCGAGTTCTTACTGAACCATTTAGTCGGACGGCACATAGGCGACTGTCGACAGGAATCCATTCAAGAAGCGCCTGTTCTGCTTTCATACTTAACGCAATACCTACACCGACGAGCCCACGAGAAGTTGCTGTTGAATCGCCAGATAAACGAAGAGTGTATCGCAAAGGTTGTTCATTCTGACTAGGTGAGGTCAAGTGAATGACCACGCTAGGATCCTGTATGCGTGTTTCGGAGACGCAACATACATCAATGGCGCGGGATTCTAATGTCCTAGCTAGGAAGGCTTGTTGCCCTATTTGACACAGGGTTCGTACATTGAATGCACCAATGTGAAGTTTGGAGCGTGGTCTTAGTATGCTAGGAACGTTATTTTGTGGGCCGGAATCGTTAGCACTAATGACACAGGAGGAAGTTGAAGATAAGGATTTAGGCTTGAAGGTGGGGGCAGGATAAACATTAGGAATAGAAGAAGGAGTTTGATTAAAATGGCAGTGATCTTGCGTGTTGTTAGCGGTATGACGGCGTTTATCTCTTCCCAGTTGCCCACGTTCTGAGGGGGTTCTTCTTGATGTACCTCAAAAGCAAAATGGGTTAGGGTTGGCCTGAAAGACCTGGGAGCGTGACCGCAGTGCCCAAGGAACAACTGCTTGAGGCCAGTCAAGCACGGCCTTTTTGAGAGAGGTTTTCGTTGTTGTTGTAGCTCCGTACTTGTTGAGGCCTTACTGGCGGAGACGGAAATCCGTGGAGTAAGGTGAGGTGTGCATTTTTAGGGTCGACCTTTTCTAACCCCGCCCTTCCTTTGTGGGAAGGCAGCATCGCTGTTATGCTGGTTGTTCGAAGAAAACACCTTCCTGCCGTCACACCTCTATACAGCCGGCAGTACGACTTCGTCCTCGGACCTTATATTTGCTGCTTTTGGTCTCACCGCTCTTCAACCGACCTGCTTGGCATGGTAGGACCTAGAGGAACGATTGTTCCAGCCAGTATAGCCCGATTGAGTCATCACGATAGGCAAGCCCGACCACCACGTCAAGGTAGCAGCACGGTCGGGGGGATCACTTATAGTTAAGCATACCTGTACTTCACACGTTTAACATAAAGGTCATATTTATTTTTTTGACTATATAGCCTTACTTCAATTTCCCTTCACACTTTCATGTTAGCCATCCTATCTGCTTTCAAGGTTTACATTCCCTTTATCTCTTATTAGCTTCTACACTGTATAGAAGTGATGTTTCTCTAGCTTTGTTTAATTACAATTTGATTTTTCCAATCTTCGCTTCCGACTTTTTAATAGATCACATTCATTCCACTAAGAAGTTCAAACACGGTGATACGAACGGAGAGTCAAACCAAAATCAAGACAAACGTAAACAAGTTGATGCACATGTTCAAGCCTTCCTCAAGGCTGTACTTGATCATGCTCATGGTGGTTCTACTCGACCAATAGACAGTCCTAGCAAAAAGGTTAAATCTGTGATAAAAAGGGATGCCTCCACTCAGACGGACGAACTAAATGACTCTGATATCGAATCATGTTCGTATAACCCGGACCAGGCAGTTTCTGACTACTTAGGATACAATATGGGTGAAAATACTGGTCGAGTTCCTAATCGAGAGATGTACAGTCAAGAAGCACTAAATTTACTTTCCCAACAGAATTTATATTCCGAAACAGCACAGAACGATCTTTCTTTGACTGACGAGGCCATCCACTACTATTCTGCTCAAGGTGATATTGGTGATGCTGTTAATAATAGAGGTGGTCGCATTTCTTCCAGTAAGATTAAAAGAGCAATAGACGAATGGGTCAAGAAATATGAGGACTGGTTTTTCCAGAACTTTGGAATGGATGTGCGAACAGCTTCCCATTCATTTGAATCAAAACCTGCTCCTGAACTCGGACAGAACCCAGAAGCAATTATTGGTACTCAAGCTCTGATCAACACAAATTTACCCGATTCTCAAATAAAGAATACCTGCGTCGTATCACACTCACCCGTTAGTTACTTCATCCCAGAGGGTTCATTATGCACAGTCGATGGTCGGTTCTCACCATACTATTCTCTTGTCCCTTCATTTTACCTTTCCCCAAATTTAAACAACCCTGCCTTCGGTTTACACTCTAATACGATAGCCTTCAACTTTGGTGTTGGCTTACCATTGTATCCTACCACTGTCAATGCGTCCATACCTGACACAATAGTGCCATATTCATCGAATTTACCCAACCAGCTAGGTACCTCTATGGTGTCATTTCAGCCAGATATTACCAACGCTACTACAACTTGCAATGTAACGAACCTTCATCCAGGTGCTTTACCTATACCTACAAATGTTCAACACAGTCACAACGCCACTTCCTTTGTCGATCTGCCTAGTGAGTTACAAACGTCCGCTATGCTTGCTACTTTAGCCCTTCCAGTTGCTGATAGTCAAAATAGTTTAGGTCACTGGGGACCGCGTTTGAAATATGGTACATATGGTCGGCTTCCATCTCCCCTAGACCTAGAAGCTTTTGATTCCCAAAAGCAGTCATCTGAATCTTCGCGAACTCAAGCGAACCAATCATCTTGTTTATCTCCAAATACATCAAACAAATCTCCTACTGCTTCTTGTAAATCAATGAAAATGCCACCCCCTCCTCCCACCTTCATCCTTTTAAGAAGACAAGCCATGGTTTGCGCATTACAGGTGAGCATAAGTTCTACAGTTTTACTAACTCACGTATTAGTATTGTCTCGGTTCAACTGTTACTGCATCTTGGAATAGCGCTGCATAACGTCAATGTTTCACTCTTGTGCCAACTTTGAAAATTGTAAGGCATTAACCTATTTATTTTGATCTTTGTAGTGGTAAGATGTAGGATATTTGAAGAATTTTAGCCCCATATTAGCAGCAAAATTAAATACGAATACAACTTTATTGTATCCTAGGGCTAACCGATTTTTTTTCAAACTATTCTACAGTCAGTCAGTCAGAACGTAGAACTTGGTACATGCCTACATTAGTTCAAGTTGCCATGCCCCAATTAGCAGGTAGAGATTAAATTGTCGGACCAAATCCCAAAGTATGGGAGGCAGTAACAGAGTTAGTATTAATGGAAGGGAATATAGATCTAAGATAAGATTTGAGAAAATATGATTCAGTAAAGAGAAAATTATGATAAGTTTAGAATTTGGAGGAAGACAAGGAGTAGATGTACGTGCGTCATTGCTAACGGTTTTGAGCTATATCACCTAGTCTCTAGCCATTGGTTACGATCATTACACGGACCCCAACCAGGTATTCTGCACCTATTAACATGGCTCAGCCCAATTGTCAATGACTTCATGGACTGGTGCCATGTTTTCGTTTGGACGCCGCTAACTTTTTCCATCCTACTGCTATACCAGATAGCATTGCTCGTCGAGGTAGGCGGTGGTCAGGCATACAGAACACATATTCTAACCACCTTAGCTGATGAAGATTTACTACTTCATCAATAGACTTACCGTACGTAGTACTCTACTCCTAACCCACGTATTGCTTACTCGGTGGTCTCAGGAAACACGAGTAATTCTTCGAAGACATGTTTGGTCGAATACTAGAAGCTTACGAATATCCTCTTTCCATGTTTCACATCCATAAAGTAAAACGGATCGATTTGCTGCACAGTAAACGTATTCTTTGGTCCAAAGACGGGAACTATTCTACAGTTGTGTTAATATCACTATGATAGTAAGTTTACGTGATGAATAGTTAGATTTGGTCGGTAGTTTGATAAATGACATGAAGTAGTTCTTATTAACGTGCTATGTTCGTCCTTTGATTATATCCAACCTGCTTACTTCATTAATCGACTTCATAGTTGAGAAAACATGTTAAAAGTTTGTAAATTTTTTCAGAATTTCTATTGTGCATTAAGATTTCAGCTTACAACACAAATGTTCTTCACTGTATTATGTAAATTTTGTTGCTCATTCTCCAAGTAACGATTCATTTGATTGGTTTTGTGCTGTACTTTATGTGTAAGTATTAGTGATACTAACTGGCTGAAAAACTGAGTTGAGTGAAAAACGGGTTCAGACCTGTAAGTTATTACTTAGGAAGCAACTATGGTTATTATTACTTTGTTATACAAAGTTTTAAGCGGTTATTAAGCTTTATTTATTATATCGATTTTCTGGTTATTTTGGGAAGTATCATCGTTTTAATCCGAGAGGAATCTAGCGTAATTTAATTACTTCCACATTTTAAGCTTAAAGGGTCGTGAAAGGCCAGTAAAACTATAAAACGTACAACTAAAGGATACAGTTTAAAAATACTGGAAAAACAGAAGGATTTGATTAAGATGATTTTTTCAGGTAGTCATTTATGAACAAACATTAACAGAAAGTTTGTCTGATCACTAAAAAGTAATGTATCTGTTGTGTTGGATGTTCGGTTTCCTTCATTTTCTTTTTTAAGGCTCTCTTCTCATAATGGTTACTATATGGTTTTATAAAATAGACCTACTGTCGTTTTACTATGTTCACATTATGTAGTGTTTATTAAATAAACATCATCAGTCAAGAAGTGTGATGCTAGACTCGAATTGTTTTAGTATTCGGTCAGTAATGTACAACGTGGAACTTGGTAAATAGATCTACATCGGTCCAAATTGCTCTACCCAGCAACAGCATACTGAGATGATCCCCAGATTAGTGGAAATAGTAATAATACCGGTGCTAGCAAAAATGAGCGGACATAGAAAAGTGATACGAGAAGAAATGCATAAAACAATGTTAAGCTCAGGATTTAAGGGAAGATAAAGAGTGAATGCACGTTGTTCCACTGATCGATTCTAAGCCAAGTCTCCAACAATTGATCTCGGTAGTTGTGCAGACCCCAACCAATTAGTCTGTATCTATCAGTGTGACTTAGATCAACGGTCAGTGATTTTATGGACTGAACCTATCTTTTTGTTCGGTGCTATCCTCTTTATTCTGTCCCCCTTCAAAACGAAGCAGCATTGCGCGTCTAGGTTAACATACGTAATATGTCTTAGAATTATCCGACCTCACTCGTTCTTGAACTGAATTTTACTTACTTAACATTTCCTTTCTTCTGCACCTTGAGAGATACGGTAAAATTATGCCTTACGCTTACGTTTTCCACTATGCATACACTTCTTGTTCCGTAATTCATCTACTCTACTATCTGTCTTTGTTACAAAGCTATCTTGTCGAGAGCGTGGGGGTGAGCTGTTTCTTCGTGAAAAGGAAAGTCGTAGTGGTTTGTCTATAGATTTCGTCAAGGAACTATCCCAAGTAGTTGAATCCAGCATTAACCTTCGTCCTACATATATTTTTACAAAAATCATAGATCTTCCTCAAAGGGAACGTTCTTTTTTTATGAATCCTGAATCTGACAACCTATTGAATCAGAAGTATCATCAGAATCATCCATCTTCTGTAAGTGTATTTTTCCCAACTATATGCTTGTGCTTTATGGTTTATTACTAAATGTAGGATATTGTTTAAACCCGCAGGTAACCTTCCAAGCAATTTCCCTAAAATCGTCAACTCAGAGTCTGGACTTAACTATAGTCGAAACAGGAAGAATTCGACATAAATTTATGTCTGTTTCTAAGACGTAAATTAACACAGTTAGTGTGCAATGATATAATCAATGTAATCAGTCAAAAAATGGAATGGAAAAACACGTGCTGAACAGTGATGAGAAATGCGTCAAAATGAACGATTATGATTATTAGTCATATTTATAAAATCAACACAGTTCTATGATTGGTTATTAAACAAAACAAACCTGAAGCCCCTGGTGCGGAATCTGAGGCGCGCACTGCTGAGGAGTTCCACACTAGAACGAAACAGCTGTCCAATGTCCCCTGGTTTTCAATGGTACCCTGCCAACATCAATCTGTGACATATTCAATCAAATAAACAAAAAATATTCAGTACAATCAGACTGATTCCAAGTGGTGGGCGTTTAAATAGATGTCGTTGGTCGGGTTAATTATGAACATAATTAACACCGTCTAATTCAAGTGAAGATAATTAAATTTCATGTCTCTTGATAGTCATTAATGAGTTGTATTTATGATTTCTTAAAAAACAAGAAGTCTATTCATTATTTTAAGCATTCTTATAGTTGTTATCAAGTAAAAACCCATGTTTAAGATCTTCAATTGAATAGAATATACTAAAGCGCCTTTTCGATATTACATCGAGCTCCGTAATTTCTCGTTTCGTAGTTATGATTCAGTTAGGATTAAGAGTCAAAATGACGATTTGGCCACCATGTACCGTCATTTCATGTATACCGTTATAACCTATTTGTATTTTCTTTGTTTGCCCACGTAGATTTTAAATACTGATAGAGCGTTTAATATCAGTCACCTCTTTGCTTGTGATCTTTTAATTGGAGATGTGCTGATTGCTGAGTCACTTTCAGTGTCCACTTCTTTGGCGCAAATCTGTGCTGCTCGACAGGTATGCTAATTTAATCACCTTATCGTTACAAATGTATCACTGTTATGCATTTAAGTAATGATGATCTTCTGGCAAACCGTTTCATACGCTAAGCAGTTGTATCTTTGTGACTCGCATGTTTTTGAGGTGGTAGCAGAGCCTAGTAGTTGAACACAATCATTGCAATAGATATGGAGCTGGTGCTTAGCTTTTTAAAGTCGAGTGCTGTAACCAATATGCCGTTACTTTATTTTTTTTCAGTGATTATTTAGATTGTCACCAGATGATAAACATGGATTCTTCACATTCACCTAGTTGAATCGTTATATTTACTCACAAAATTCATCCATGCTACTTTAATCTCATCACAATTTTTATATGTATAAAGTTAGTAGGTTTCGATATAACTAGAGTAAATAGTTTGCATCAAAAACTAAAGTATTGTAAACTGTAAATGTCTCTTTTCAATATTAATAGAAGTCTCTTTATTCTACTCAATTTTAATAAGACATTTTAAAGTTTCACTTCTGTCCAATTGGATGATAGCTTTGTTTATTTTACTTTATGTAAATGAGTCGTGTATCGTTGAATAAACTGAGTACTGTGATGTTCATTCCGGCCCTTGGACTGATCGCACAAAACCAATTTGTTTTCTTTGATACCACAGATTCTGCACTTACTAGCAAATTTAATTCTCATTCAATTAATGCTAAGCTAAAACATAACTCTAACTGATAGGGTTATCTAATTAAAAACAAATCAACTAAAAAGGGGCTAATAAATAGGGTCACCGAGTTTTTATTTCTTTAAATGTCATAGTCCTGTATGTGTTTAGTACTTTATTGTAATTATTCATCCTCTTCATATTTTAGGCCTTCCAGATTTTATCTCGTCCTTGCTTTCTCGTTGGGTCTATTCGCCAATGGGAGGAGGTGGAATATTTAGTTTTGTGTTTAAGCCCAAAAGCTGAAATAGTTCCTAAATTACCTCCATTTCTCAAAGATCCTTTTGAATCCAATTTCGAAAGGGATAACAATGAATTTGAAAGTGATGAAAATGTTACTACAGTTTTTACTCCTAAACCATTTGATGAGATGTGGATTTACCTAGCACATCTTCCAAAAGAAGCATTACATGACCAGGTATTATAATTTACACTGCTTATTGCTAACAGTTATAGGGATTGTGAATGCACTAAAAGAATATCATGTAAACAATTGTCCCTTTGAGCCTCTAGTTTTAGTAGAGAAATTTGCAGTTGTAACATCACAATAGTTAGTATGTTATCACTTGCTTATTTTAACTTCCTGTACACATTTTGTGTTTAACCAGAAAAATAAACAGTTTAGGATCTGGCATAAATATGTACCGGTCTATGTTGCTAAACTTCACGTAAACAGACAATCATTGTGATTTAAAGCGGAAAATGTAAACACCGAAACCGTTGAAAGAAACTAATACTGTCGAGAAAGAATTGTATGCAATACCATTGTGTTCAACACTTAACAGAAGGCAAACTATAAATCGTTTTCTGTGTCTTGTAGACACCGTACGCATCCCTACAAAATATTATGAAGTATACTGAAGTACAGTATACTTGAAGATAGACGGACATCACTCGTTCAACAGGAGGAGTAAGCGGAAAAAGTCGAACGGGATTTGTGTATCTGATGTGATATCTTCAGATGTCAATCTGCCAATGAGACTCCTTTGATAAATGAACTGACAGCCGCTTTCGACCACTTCACTCAGTTTCAGGTTAAATATAAATCAATTCAGAAGGAAAATTTACATTGCTTTTTTTAAAAAAAGACTATACATTCAATGTTTTGACAAAGCAAACTATACTATTTGCTTACTCAAGTCAATTGAAGTGTCGTTGGTTGTATCCACGTTTGTGCAATTGGCATAGTTATTAGTTAATCTGCAGATCTTCGTATTTATTATGGTTAGTGGTTTTGAGAATGACATTATTAGTAAAGGTTTCCCAAGAAATTCGCATACATTAGATCTTCGTAACTACGTTCTCATCGTAATCATTTATTTTTATTTTTTACGTACAACGGCATTTTTTATCGAAA